>CM053786.1:851150914-851553414 GCA_028749045.1 Cupressus sempervirens | reverse complement strand
GCAATCACACCATCACCACCCTGACCTTAGGTTAGCCTTAACCACTAGCAAAGATGTAGTGAGGGAAGCTCATGTATGGGGTCTACTAAGACATGTGTCATGAGGTTCTATTCCTACATTATTTAACCATATTGCAACTTCAAAAAGTGTAAATACAATGGCTATTAATCTTATAAGATCTGACAATCATGCAAATTGCACTGATGCCCTTGACCTTTGCAATATTGCAACTTGAACTTAGAGGCCCATTTCAATAGAGAGTATCTATTGAAATAATCTATCCTTATTTTATGAAATATTCCTACCCCTTGCAATGATGCAAAAAGGAACCCTCATAACCTAGCCCACCATGACACGTGTTGCACACTCATATTTCCACTTTAGCTAAAGCTTGAACATTTTAAGAAAATTTTCATATGATGGCCATCAATGTAACTAGATCTAATAATTGCGAGAAGACTAAAGAATTCTAACACAAGTTACACTCTCGAGCAATCAAGTGTTGTCATTTGAACTCTTTCTGACACATCCCATTTTGTGGTCCACATACTAGATTTGGCCCCACAAGTCCATGTAATAGCCTTCCATTTCCCCACAATGGTTAAACATCCTATATTTTTAGAAAGTGCACATATGCTAGCTATTGATCTAATGCCTAGGGGAGATTAACTATAGATGCTCTTGACAACTTCACAACCTCGTAACTTGGGACTAGAGTTTAGTATTAAACCTTGTGATCATGTGCACAAAGTGATTATTGACTTCACCACCCTAACTCTGAGTTAAGCTTAACTCCCTATGATCTTGTAATTAAAAGCTCTATGCAACATCACCACCTTAACCATGGTCCACTCCTTATCCCCTACAGACATGCAAGAACACTAAGATCACCACTTTGTAGTGTGAACCCTAGGTCAACCTTAACCACTTGTAATGAAGTGAAACATTGGAGATAATTTCTTGATCACAACCTCGCAACCTTCAAATCCTAAAGCCTCTAACTTCTTGTAAAGATGTTCTAACTATAAATATAATAATTCCACATGCTCATAGCTCCATCCATGGTCAAGTTCCAACTGCTTGAGATCATGTGAACAAGGATGTGATCACAAGATCACAACATGAATTTGTGCAAGGATATAGCATGAAAATATGAAAAGATTTAATACCAAGGATAAAATGAAAAAGTCTAAGATATTTGTATCCCTAATAACTTGCATGGAAATAAATGAATGGTAAAATGAATGTGAACATAGCTACCTCCCTAGTTTTCATGAGATCGACAATATTTGGAAAGTAGGGATGGAAAAAATGGTCAATAGTTACCTAATAATATCTTTAAATCTAGATTACTATTCAAATACCACCATCATGAATTGTTATCACCAAATTTATCTCCATAGGAATTTTATAATTCCCTCCTCTAATTTCTCTATGTGATACATTCTTTCTCATTACTTATCCTTAAAATATTAGCCTTGACTAAATTCTAGTGATCATAGGCCTCACCTCATTGATCACTTTGATTTCTACTATCATGGAGTTCTCATCAATGACAATAGCTCACTAAAAATATTTGGCTACAACTCTTATCCAATAAATTCCAAATTCAAACAATCTCCCCTTTTGGAACCGATTAAAAAACCTTATATGTAGATTGTGAAAATGTTTCATCATATAACTACTCCTTTATTATTGTGTCTTTCTATACATGTAATCTCTTTCATCCAAGTTACATTATTTTATATTGTACCTTTCATTTTCAACCTTACTATCTCCCTTTTACTATTCTTATTTTCTCTATTCTCTACCCCTTTTTTTCCTGAGCAATGACAAGGATAATTCACAACTTGTCAAATAGCTTTTTGAGTTCTTTCTTTGAGCTCTCAATTCACTCCTCCATTGACTTCTTCAAGTATGAAAATGTGACTAATTACCCTTGTAAATATTCTATCATTTCTTCTATTGAGTACAATGTAATAATGTGAGATGCACTTAGTAGTCTTTCTGTATTCTTTATATTTTTTTGTATTTTATCTAGTGTAGGGGCTTAATAAATTATAGCTCTAATAATATAGTCTCTTTCCTTCTTCAAATTGGATATTCTTTATATTTTGAGTAATCAACTTTACCTTTGAGTTGTATCATAATGCAAGGCTTGAAACTAGATCAAATTATTCAATCAATGTGTCTGTTTCCTTTTCTCCTATACTCTAATACTTATCTAAATCATCTATAAATTGTAACAATTTTGATACTTTGTGAATCAATTATCCAACTCCCTTCAATTATCCCTATTTTGAAAAATTTTCCCTATCTTTGTCTATTGCTCCTATTAGTTAATTTTTCTTCTTCCTCTCATTATTATCCTCTACCATCTTGAGTGTTACTATCTCCAACTTTGGAACTTTCTCTATAATGAATTTGATCAAAGTGTCTATATGATTAGTTAGTCTTTTATCTAGATCACATTTAAAATTGGATACTAATTCTCCAAAAATATCTCTAGTCTCCTCTGTTACTCTATCTTTGTTCTTCTTGGCCTTGATTCCATCCCTTGTTTACTTTCTCTCCAACTTCTCAAAATACTCAAGTAGCTCCTTGGGTTTTATCATGTTTAGGTGGTCAACATTCTTAAGTAATTTATATTCTTTATTTTTGTCTTCTTTATCTATGATGATATTTGTGATAGGTCTCCTATTGGAAACTTACAATTTTTGTTTTGTCATTGATGTCAATTCTGTGGATGACAGATATTACTGCCTAATCTAAATGTTATATCTATTTGATTGATGAAGAGGATTTGAGAAATTTCTCATAACTATAACACCTAGAAGAAAGGTTGAAGTTATGAAAATGAAGTTACAATGGACATTTGATTAGATAGACTTTGATAAAAAAAAGTAATTGCTTATGTCAAGAAAGATAAGCCATGCCAAGTAAAAGAGTAAAATAGGAAGGAGTGTTGAGTAAAGCAAGTGTTAACTGAGCTATAGTTAGTGTTGAGAAAATCTAGTTTTGCTTGAGCATTAGCATTGACCAAGCAAGTTAGTTGATGCCAAACTAGAAAGATTTACACCAACCAAGTATTTCAGTATTGATTGAGTATTAGAATTTAGAGATTACCAAGTAACAGTAAGAGAAAAAATTCAAAGAAATCGTAAGATCAAGCCAACTTAGGTTATATCTTGGGAGATGTAAAAATTGTTGAAGATAAGATTGATGAGTTGGATCATTAAATTCAATGAGGTGATTAGGTAAAGATATAACAGATGGATTCTAGAGAAGTTTCCAGAGGATGATCAAGAATTTAGATAGATACATTAAATTGAGTTGAATTTTATTGTACCCTAAGATCTATGGTGGATGTAGAAAATGAAAAAGCATGAATTGCCTAGTTAAGGAGATACAAAACTTAACATTTGGTGTTGTGTCTAGTCAAGCCCAATTGAGCCCAGCTATTATGTGTATGTGTGAGTTTGTATGTAAAGAGAGACATACAAAGAAAGGTTGATTAGAAACACACAAAAATGTTAATGTGAAGCTGAAGGAGAAAGCTTGAAAATATGATGCTGTTATTGACAAGTGAATTAAAGTAGAAAGTTTAAGTGTTGACAAGAAGAGAGGACTGATTTCTTGAAGGGTGTCCAAGAAAATCAAGATCATAGATGATAGTGGAAGGCTTATTAGTGGACCAACATAAGGAACAAAAAAAGATCTAAAGCTAAAAAAGTGAGTTGTAATCACATAGATCAAACCTATTATTTTATTTCTTACCATTGTAAATAGTTTGTATTAAAATCATTGTAACAGAGGTTGACCTAAAAATCATTTGAAGACTTATTAGTCTGTGTAAATCCTTTAATTGGGTGACATCCTAAATAGAGTGATATAAGTCCTCTCACAAGGACACTCCTAATAGGGTTATTAAATCCTCTAACTAGGTCACATTTAATAGTGTGTTTTGTAAGCTTTAATAGGGTTGGGTCCTAACAGAGCTCACTTCAAAAGAGTGGAAAAGAGTGACATGTTGCTAGTGGTTTTTCCCAAATTGGGTATCCACATTATATCATAGTGAATGTTTTATGACTGTTTACATTTGATAATGTTTTCATTATGCAATGCTTGTTAAATTTTATGATAATTTTACAATAGAGATTGAGCAACAATAGGATAAGAAGAACATTAAATTGTTTAATGTTTAATTGTTCAAGTGGTACATATAGACCTTGAGTAACTTATTCAGCACCCCCCCAACCCAGTTATTCTAAACATTTCTAAAAATTGGTATGAGAGCCTAATGATTAAAGAGAAAAAAAATAAAGGTACTTGAAGCCTTCTCCTCTGATTGCTAAACAATTGAAAGAAAAGTTAGAAAACAACCAAGCAATATTGGAGATTGTGTTAGCCCTAAGCTATGTTGAGTTTGATGACCTAAAAGATTTCAATACTACAAAGAAGATGTGGGAAAAATTGAAGACCATATATAGAGGTGATGACAATGTTCTAAGAGTTAAATCATAAAGTTTGATAGGTAAATTTGATGACATGAGAATGATAGAAGGAAAGAACACTGAACAATATTTCACAAGAGTTAAAAGGTTGTTAACTCTATTTAAGGTACAAATGGAGAAATCAAAGATGAAATAGTGATAAGTAAGGTATTGAGGACTTTACTTCCTATCTATGCCATTCGAGTCTTTGCAATCCAAGATATGAGATACACACTAGGTAACAACTTGATCTTAGAAGGTGTAATTGGTAGACTTACTACTTTTGAGATGTCCAACTTTGATAACTACACACTTGCTACCATTGAATCTGCTTTCAAGTCACAACTAGTTCTCAGTAAGAAGAAAGGAAAACATGTGAAGGGTGAAAGTGATAGTTCTAATGATGAGGTTGATGAAATTGAAGCCCCCATTTCAAAAAGGTTTGGAAGAGGAAGAGGTAAATACAAAGGTAAATTATGTATCATTTTTTTTTATGCACTAAGGTTGGTCATATTGCCACTAGATGTCCTATCATAGAAGATAAGGAAGAAAGGAAGGAAAGCAAGTATAAAGGAAGAAGAGATGACAAAGACTACAGGAGAAGAAAGGATGAAAAAGGTAAGAAATCTTGTTATATTACTAAAGAAAAGATTGATAATGAATCTAAGAGTAGTGATGATGAAGTTGTCAATATTTTTATAAAAGAAGATTTTGATGAAGATGAGAAAATACATAAATTCCTTATGTGAACAAATGTAATAGATGGATAATTAATAGTGAATGTTCCAATCATATGACTAGTGATAAAGACAAATTTGAAGATATTGGTCCATACAATGGTGGATGTGTTAAATTTGATAATGATATCCCATGTGTTATAAAAGGTAAAGGCACTATTCAACTAATTGACAAGATAACACGTGATGATGTTTATTGGGTTGAAGGACTTAAGTACAACTTGTTGAGTGTTTTACAGCTGAAAAAATCAGGTTACAAAGTTGAATTTCACAATAGAAAGGCCAAGATACATGATGGAAATGATAAGCTAATTGGAACTGGTGAGTAGACAAGAGGTAACTTATTCTATCTAGACCTATCAAGTGAGACATGCATGTTTTCACTACAAGACAATGTTTGGTTATGGCACAAAAGATTATGCCATGTGAACTTTGAAAATTTGGTGAATATTGGCAAGATGAAGAAAGTAAGAGGATTTCCTAAATTGAAGAAGCTTGGCAATGCTATGTGTAAACAGTGTCAATTAGGAAAGATGACTAAGTCTAGTTTCAAGAGCAAAACATATACTACTAGTGATATTTTGGAATTGGTTCATACTCACCTATGTGGACCAATTGGTGTTAAAAGTTACTATGGAGATCAAAATTTCATTCTATTTGTAGATGACTACTCTAGAATGATGATTATGATGTTTCTTAAAGATAAATTTGATGCCTTTTAGTTATTCAAGTGGTATTTAGCCAGAGTTGAAAAAGAAATAGGGAAAAGTCAAAAGTTTTTGAGATTTGAGAGAGGTGGTGAATTCATTTCACATGAGTTCAATATATTCTATAATAATAGAGGAATTAAAAGATATATGTTAGCACCAAGTACCCCCTCCCTAGAATGGGATAACTAAAATGAGAAACATATCAATAATGGACTATGCAAGAACATTAACGATGCAGAAAGGCGTACCAATTTTTTCTGGAGAGAATCACTTAGTATTTCTATCTATGCCTTGAATAAAATTCAAGTCCAGAAAGGTACAAGTGCTACACCTTTTGAACTATGGTATGGTTATATGCTCCCAATGTCAAATATTTCAAAATCTTTGGTAGTAGCTGCTATTTATTGAAAGATAATAGGGATGGAAAGCTTAATGCAAAAAGTGATGAAGGCATATTCCTAGGTTATTCCACTAAAATCAAAGCTTATAAGTGTTTAAATTCTAACATTGAAAATTTTTTGGAAAGTGCAAATCTAAGAGTTCGTGAGTTTGTAGAAAAAGGTGACATTTCATGTAATGAAGAACCTAAAGACTATAGTACATTCATCTATGTGGATGATGATGCTCCCAACACTCAAAGTGAACATACAAGTCAAGCTATAGGTTCCCATCAAATAGGAAATGATGAAATGCAAATGCAAATTGCTGAAAAATAGATAACAAATGTTGAGCATACAAAACCTAAACAAGAACTAGAACAATGAAGAGGAAATGAGCCTTGGATTATTTTTTTGGATGAACTTGAAGAAGGATCAAGAAAGAAACTACCTATCTTAGAAAAATATGTGAGAAGACATCACAAACCTAATCAAATCATTGGAGATGCATAATCAAGTGTTACAAAAAGAAGAAAAATCAAAGGAGACACATGCTTATTATGTGAGTTTGAGTCCAAGACAATAAAAGATTCTTTAGAAAATGAAGATTGGATACAAGAAATGAATGAAAAAATTGACTAGATTGAGAAGAACAATACTTGGAATTTAGTACCAAGACCTAAAGACAAAATTATCATTGGTACAAATTAGTGGGATTTAGGAACAAGCTCAATGAAAATGATGAAGTAACAAGGAACAAGGAAAGATTGGTATGCAAGGGTTATGCACAAGGAGGAGGAGTTGGCTATGAAGAAACTTTTACTCTTGTTTCTAGACTTTTAAAGGAGTCAAAACTCTACTTACATACTCAGCCTACAATAATTTCAAGGTATATCAAATGGATGTCAAATCTACATTTTTTTTGGAGGAAAAAGTATACATTGAACAACCTAAAGGATTAGTAGATCCAGAAAAAAAGATCGTGGCATGTAAACTAAAAAAATCCCTTTATGGATTGAAGCAAACCCCAAGAGCATGGTATGAAATACTACACAACTACTTAGTGAAAATTGATTTTGAAAGGAAAAATGATAACAACAAGTTATGTTTTAAGAATGGTAAGAATAGAGAAGTACAATTATTTGAGATATTTGTTGATGATATCATATTTTGAGGAAGGGAAGCATTATGTAAATCATTTGTTGATGAGTTGAAAAAGGAATTTGAAATGTCTATGTTTGGTGAAATAAAATTCTTTTTTGGATTACAAGTATGTCAAATAAAATTTGGTGTTTTCATTTCACAATCCAAATACATCAAGGAAATATTAAAGACTTTTGGTATGGAGGATTCAAGACCAGTGAGTACACCTATGTCTATAGGAAAAAATCTATCTAAGAATGATGATTCTACTGATGTGAAATAAACCCCATATAGATCCATGATAGGAAAATTACAATATGTTGTTCACAACATGCCGGTTATTGCTCTGGTAGTTGGGATAGTTGCTAGATTTTCAACAAATCCTAAAGAGAATCACATAATGGCTATAAAAAGGATATTGAGATATCTGAAAGGTACAAAAGACTATGGATTATGTTACAAGAGAAGTGATAGATTTGAACTAAAGGTTTTCACTAACTTAGATTGGGCTAGAAATATTGATGATAGAAAAAGCATTAGTGGCGGTGCATTCTTTCTAGGAAAGTGATTGGTGTCATGGACAAGAAAGAAGAAGAAATGTATTTCCTAATCAATAGCTAAAGCTAAGTATGTGGCATTTGCACTGTATTGTTCAAACATAATGTGGACTAAGAAATTGTTGAAAGGTATCCATGAAGAGATTTTAGATCTAGTAGAATTCTATTGTGATAACACAAGTGCTATCAACATTTCAAAGAATCTAGTGATGCACACTAAGACAAAGCACATTGTTATCAGGTATCACTACATGATAGAATTAGTTCAAGACAAATAAGTGAAGCTAGAACATGTGAATACAAAGGAACAAATGGCTAACATATTCACAAAACCATTACCCAAAGATACTCATGAATACCTTAGACGTAAACTAAGGGTTATTCCCCTAACTAAAGCTACTTAAGAGGACAAGGTGCATTGCATCATATGTTCTAATTAGAACATTCTACATAGTGGTACAATACAGGTCTACTTTGGGACATGCCTAAGGTAGAATACTTCAATGAAACATAAACAAGTCAGTCAAGTATCAACCAAACATGCAAGATCTACATCATTTAGATGTATGAAGAGTTTGAAGTTGAGATGGCTACACATCTTCAGTATTGTTGTCAAAGAGGGAGAGATTACTATGAAATCAAATCTAAAGGAGAGTACTAAGGGAGAGATTACTAAGATTTGTAAGAAAAGGAGGAAAGATAAACATTAGATGGAGATAATCATGTAAGAGCAATTTGAACATACAGAATGATAATAGAGGGAGTTTTTAGAAATTGCATGGATGAGAATCAAAATGAAACTAAGGATATTGGTGATACAGGAGCATCTTGCATCATGAAATAAAAGGGGGTGTGAAAAAAATTGGAGGAGAGAGAAAGTGACAAAAATTAGAGGAAAAACTATTTAAAAAATGAAAAAGGGAAAAAAGGAGGAAAAGAAGAACTTTTATTTCCAAGGTGCATAGGTGGCATAAATAGAAAAATAAATTAAAATGGTTATCATTCCATTTATCAAGGTGTGTAGGTGGAATTCTAAAAGTTTTTCAAAAGTTCCTTAAATCACACATTTAATATTTATTGGGCCACATGGTGGTGCTTAGTTGTATTTGGGTAGGAATTTAATATTTATTGTAAGGTATTTGTGCTAGAATTTACAAGTGGGAAGATTTATTTATGGGAGGGGGGGTGGCAGGTGAATTAGAAGTAACTAACTTTAACCTTTTCAAAATTTTTTAAATGAATACACACACATGCATCTAATTCATCTAGTAAACATGAAAGTAAAGACATGCCTAAAAATAGATAACACAAGAATTTGGTAACCCAGGAACCCTCTAAAATGAGAAGGTAAAACTGGGGTGGGGATGACACCCACAAAGTATTGCTATAGCAATATGTAATTGTTCAAGGTTACAAAGTTTGACCACTTCCAATGGTCTACCCTGTGAAAGGCCTATCCTATTAAAGGCATTACACCCTATTAAAAGTGACCTGGTTAAAGGATTTACAAACACTCCCTTGGAATGTTACCCTGTTAAAGGATTTACAATCTTGTTAAGGATCTAAAAAATGGATATTAAACCTATATAGCTATTAGGCCAACCTATCAGCATAGGATTTTCATTCTTACAATAAAATGGTTAGAAAGTATAGAAGAATGTATTGACCTGATGACTTGCAATCTTCAATTGCTGATTCTAGATCCTCATTTTGCTCTGTCTACTCTGATCCTTGCTTGATCTAATATGTCTTTCTTCGAAACTCTGATACTCTATTCTGATCAACTAAATTCTATAATATTGTTCCACTCTTTCTAACTCTTTAAACACCCCTCTAAACTTCACTATAATTCACCCATACACTTCTCACATATGCATACAATGGGGTATTGTCCTCCTTTTAAAGGCTTCAAAGACTTAGGTATGAATCTATGATCAATATTTACTCTTCATTTCTTGCTCAATTCTTGCACTTTTCCTATTTATTGCATGCCTTCTCCATTTTTCTTATTGGCTGCATGCTGATTACATAGGCAATGCAAAAGAATTGATCTTATCTTTAAGATCCTTTGAGATTCATCCTATGTTAGCTCCAAAAATGGTTTACATCTGAGTTTGTGAAGATACAAACTCATATACTGATTCTACATTACTTGACACTTACTAGTTTCTAATGCTTGGCACATATAGGAATTTTGTTTCACTCAACATCTATACTTTTCTTGGCACCTATAGTGACTCAGCATCACTTATCACTCGGCACTTGAACTTCACTTGGCACCTGAAGTTCACTTAGGACCTATTGAATCTTTGGCTCAGCACACACTGTAGCTCAACTTCTATATTATACTTAGCATCAACTTAAGAATTGGTTAAGTTTGTTGACACTCAATTGTCAAAACCAATCTGAGACAAACAATCTCCCCCTTTGACATGAGTGGCAAAAACACTTAACTAAACATTATGAATTTGATCTCTATGAGTATACTACACATTTTGTTCAGCATATGTACAAAACTTCAAAAAAAAAAATTCAAAATTTTGTAAATGATTATATACCTTGAAAATTTGTAACTCCCCCTGAGTTGATGTGCCATTTCTGTAACCAAAATTTCATGTGCTAAACTTGTCTCAGCTGATATGTTTGATACTCTTTGCCTTGTCTACTTTTGTGTCTGATCTATTTGTACTCCCCCTTTTTTTCTGATCCCTCTTTCACATCTTCTTGTAGTTTATCCTTTTGGCTATATCTCCTTATTTTTCCTCAAAATTTTATATCTCTCCCTTTTGGGTATGTCTCCTTCTATTTACACATCCATTCTTATTATCTCCAATGGGTATATCTCCCCCAAAATATTATATCTTTGGGTATGCCTCCTTTTATTTACACATCCATTCTTATTATCTCCTATGGGTATATCTCCCCCAAAATGTTATATCTCCCCCAAAAATGCTATATCTCCCCCTTTCTAACACTTATGTGAAAAGGTCCTAAGAATGAATGGAATATTTAGCCAAAAATGCTTTTTTTACCTCTAGTATTATCTTCAGAGAAGCATCTGAATTGTCTAAGGAAATTTCTAGTGATTTTTATTAGATGGTTGTCTCTATTGCAAGATGTATTAGGCCTTCTAAAGTAGAAATATTTGGGTCTTTCTTCAGAACATTTTTTGTGTAGGCATGTTCCTTATGTAGGACTTCTAGATGTGGAGTAATAGAAGATTGAATTTGTATCAATTTGGCCTTAATATTGGCCTCTTCTATTGTCAGTACAACTAACTCCTTTTGGGTCTGAAGCATTGTTGCAAAATGCTTCTCACTTTGAGCTGGACCTTTATGTAGTTGTGTGCTAGAAATCTTAAGATTTCATTCCAAGCTCAATATTCTTTCGCTAGTTTCTTGTGTGAAATATGATGAATCACACAACTTGGAGTACAATGAGAAAATGTTCTCAAGTACTATTTTCACTTTTTCAATTTTCTTAGCCAATTCTACTTGTGAAAGTTCTATTTCAGTAGATATTTTCTCATTAAATTTCATTTGAAACTTCTTTTCAGACCACTCTAATAATTTAACATTTGTATCAAGGTCTTTGTTTTGTACCTGGTCCACTGTGTTGGACAATTTCTCCATTATTGGCTTTGTTTCATCAGGTATTAGCAAGCTAAATGCATCAAGGAATATGCCTTTGATTTCCACTAATGCTTGGTTTTGTCTATACTCATTTCTAAGCATCTCCTACTTCTTCCTTCTCTCCAGTGCCTCTTGCACTTCATTTATCTGTGCTAAATTCATTGTGTTAGAGTCATAACTTGGTATGAGTATTTCTTCATCAAGTGTAGGGTCTCCATAGTGAAGTACCCTTGCAACCTTGGTGGAGCTTGAGCCTGGTGTTAAAATTTGTAGTGGTACTGCTTCAGTGCTCGGCTATTTGGTAGGAGTCCTTGTAGTAGGCAAGTTCACCAGTGTTTGTATTGCTTGTTTCTCTTTTTTGTTAGGGGTTTTATCCTCTTCTTTCTCTTCTTCTCTTCTACCTTGATCAATAAAAATGATTTGAGGAGGTGCACCTTGGATTTGTGTTGTAGGAACATCTTGTCCTATTTATTCCTTTGTTGGCTCCTTAGTAGTTGTTGTTGCTATGACTGTATGATCAACCTTAGTAGTTGTATCCTGTGCTTCTTGCTCTTTTGGTTGATCTTATGTAACTTTGGGAGGTTGTGAAGGTGGTTCTTGTGTGTTCACCTTCTCCCTAGTAATCCCATCTATAGCCTTTGGTAATTCTTCCACACTCACCAAAATAAGATTTGTGCATAGTTGTGATTGCAATGTAGTTTGGTGAAGGATCTTTTTGAGATCTTTTGCAGTTGGTGGATTGATGTTCTTACCTGAAGTGTTAGGAGCATCCTTGAAATTGATAGTTTCTACTAGTGCTATATGTAGAGGACTTGGTAGTGGAAATTGGGTGTCTTAGACACTTTGTTCTTGTTGCTGCTCCTCATCTATTGCCTCTTCGCTTTTCTGTGTCTTCTCCACTACTTTCTCTTCTTTCTCTTTCTCTCCTTCCTCCTATTTTTCATTTTCTTCTTCTTCTTCATCATTTCTCCCCTCAAAGGGATATTCCTACCCTTCCTTGATAGTATTCAATCCATAAATTAATTTCCACATTTGTGTGGACTTTTGCACAACATCTTCAATTTGATTTTGCAAAATTCTAAAGGCTCTATATTTGGGTGCAAATTTTCTCCCATATTTCTTGTTAGCCTTGCTTATTTGACCTTTAGTTGGGTTAGGAATTACATGAGAAAATGTTGACTCCTTTATTTCCTTTTCCATTTTAAGGAAGTAATTCCATTTATTCTCTACAATGGAGCTTAGCTCCTTAGGCATTGAATTGTCTAGTTCAAGTGGAGTGGTGTTGAACTATCATAGTGTAGATGGACTCTTCCACTATGTTCTATTCTTCTTTTGACAATTTATTAAAATTAGTGGTCTTTAAACCAATTAGATCTACATTATCCCTAATGTTATTACAAACATTTTCCAATTTAGACTTGGTAGAACATCTTACCAATCTGTATTGATCATTATTAGACTCTGTCTTTTCTTCATCAGACTCTGGAGGTGGAACATATTTTCTTCTCTTCTTTTGCTCTGCAAGTCATCCTTTCTCTATGGCCTTTTTCTTCCCCTGTTCCTTTGCCACTTGGGTTATTGCCCTAGTATTTTCCCTTGTAGTTGGCTTGGCTGGGCTTGGCTTTGTTGCTTTCTTCTTTCCCTTGGGTTGTACAACTGGCTATTTTTGTGCTTTTCTTTTCTTTGGCTCAGCCTTGGGTGCTTCTTTCTTGGCACCTTCCTCTTCTTCTGGATCCTCACCCATTCCTTGGGTCAATGCAAGTGTTTCCTATCCTTGTTCATCATCATCATCATCAACTTCTTCTTCTTCTCCTTCTGCAGTGCCCTCACCAAATTTGGCCTTTAACTTCTTAACCAATTTTTCTTTTTTCTTCAGTGTGGAGGTAGTCTTCAACTCCATATCCACCTTTACCACATCATGGTTTCCAAAATGTGGTGCACTTTTTTCCACTTCCTCAGCTAGTAGTGTAGTTATAGTTGTTGATGGATCATCTATATTTATTTCATAGGCATCTAACTCTTGGTATGGTAGCTTGTATATAAGTGTAGTCAATATCTACAAGAAATCATACATCATTTACATGCTTTTCTACTAAGGAAATTGGTATTCTTAGCCTTTGCTTCATGGTTTTCTTGAAGTCTTCAAAATAGCTAGTCATTAGGGTCTCAAAATTAGCTCCCATCTGTACTATTTATTCATTAACTTGAGCTATTATAGACTTATTTTTTTTCTAGTCAACTTTACCAAAAGAAGGAAACTCATTCTGTACATAAAAGAATATGCAAAGAAAAATATCACCAAACTTGCATTGGGTTTCTTTGGTTCTTCTGATTGCTGCTAAATTTTCATTAATTTGTTGTAGTTGCAGTTCTACAAGATCATAAGTATGATCCTTCTTCACTAATTTTTAACCCACATCTACTGCAATGCAAGGTACACTATTAAGTCTACTAGATTGGTAGAACTTATGTGCAATGACTCTAACAACAAACTCCACAAGAGGGTCTTGAGTGGTATCAATTGTCATTCCTCTCTTGTTCCACTTGGCACTAGTGTTCTTCTTAATTGCTTCCTTAGCATCACTCCTAAGGGTCTTTGGACGATCTAGGGTTGGTTACCCTATCACTCTATGTACAACCCTTTTTGTAATTTTCACTGGACCATCTTCCAACCATAAGCTTCCATCATGTATTCTGCTAAGCACTAGCCTAATCCATTCGGTTTTGAAAATTGTAGGGAATTCTAGGGCACATGTTAAACCCTTCTATTTAAAAAATCTAATATTCCTCCTTCAATATTCCATTTTCACACAATTTCTCATAAGCTTCCCTCATTTCCATGTCTCCTATGGCTCCAATTTTGCAATTGTAACATCATCTAACATCCTGAACCATAACTACCTTAGGGGGTATGATAGATAGGGCTCCATTTGGGTCATTTTTATATGCCACTTCAATGATTGGCCAAAAATTAGGTTGTTTTACTTCATTGGACACTAGCTAGACCTCAAATGGTTCCTTCTCCTATGTTTTTCTAGAGTTAGAAGCCATTTGTGTGAACTAGGGTTTGAACTCAAAGAAAATATGAAATTGTGTAACTCAACATCAATATAAATACCTCAAATTTGATGAAATCATGTTGAATTTCTATTGAAATCTACTTAAACACTAGATTCTTTGCTTTTTAGTCATTCTTCATTCTTTTTTGTCTTTGCTCTTTGATCGTGATGAAGAAAAATGATTGAAAATGTGGTAATATACCCTATTTTCATTGCATTTAATTCATAGTGCATTTCCAACTATCCACTCAACTTCTTAAGGATTTCTACATTACTTAGCTTCCATTGGTTTTCAATCACTCAACATCCAGAGGAGTATACTTCACTTGGCTTCAACTAAATCTTCTCTTTACTTGACTTTCACTACCAACTCAACTCTGCCTAATCATTCGACTTCTATTGTCTTTGGCAATGAACTCACCATTTATTGAAATTTTACTCGACATTTGAGGGAAACTCGACAACACTTGTGAAATCTTGAAATTTTAACTTTGCATCTTTAATCATGTTTTTCTCTTCTTTGCAGTACTTGCTTATTTAGGAACTAATGTATGATAAAGCTTTGAAAAATCAATCCCACATGCCTTCTCTTTTCTCGGTTTGATGAAGTGTGATCGCTTGACCTTTTGGGTGAAGTGATCCCTTCATTTGATGTGTTGCTTCCATCTTTCTTCTTCCATGTCTTATTCATCTCTCCTCTGATGTGTTCAACATCCACCTTCTCTTTTCCTTTGTTGTTCTCTAGTTTGGTTGTCTTTGACCTTGTTGGGCAATTCCTACTGATATGAATAGTCTTCAAGCAACTGAAACATGTGGTTTGACTCAAACCATATGCTGTAGTTTCCTCTAAAATGTGTTCTTATGCAATTTTCAAGAATGTTTCCATATTCCTAATAGTAATGATAGCTATACCTAATGTTGTAGTCCCAATTTTAGTGATGTCCATGGTTATTTCCCTTTTTTGGTTGATTAGGTGTCCACATAGGCTTTCATCTACACTCAAATCCTCTATGTCCATACTTCTTGCAATTGTAGTAGTGACCTTTAAATCTTGGTTTTCTTATAGTCCTAGTCCCACAATTATGTGCTTCATGTCCTTGCTTTTTGCATTATGAAAGTGACACACATTCTTAGGTTTGTCATGTTGATAGGAATTTTTGCTCCTACACAAATTAGAGGTATGTCCCTTTTAACCATAGAAATGACAAGCAGGTTTAGTGTTCTTACCTTTGTTACTCCTTTCTTCTGCAGTCTTGGATGACTCTCCTTGTTCAATGCTGATGTATCCAAATCTTGAAGTATCATTACTATCCCTTGGTGATTTCAGTAGCTACTCAAAGTACTTGATTGCCTCATTAGGTTTGTTGAAGGTCTCTACAATCTCCTTCTCTCTTTTTAGGCCATTTTATAGTTGTTCATTCTGCATCTTTAGTGTAGAGATCTCAATGTCCTTGACATTCAATTCATAATGTGCATTCATCATCTAACTTAGGGTGTCTAGCTACATGTTTGATATTCTTGCAAGTTCAATTGAATTTTCTTCCAATCTATTGGTAAGATTTCTCTTGTCTTCTTCTAGCATAGCCTTGTCTTCGATGGCTCTTTTTCTTCTGTTCAGTCACCTCACAGAGCATCATGGCTTGTGATTCTTGTTCAAGTGTTCTAATTTCTTCTACTTGAGCTCTATTCTTCTCCATTAGATCTGCTATTTCTACATCAAACTCTTTAGAATCTCCATTTGCAAACAGTTTTGGGTTGTCAATCTCCTTGTATCATGTATCATTCTTAGCTATGGCAATGTCTCTTCTTCTCTTTAGGGATTTTATTAGTTCCTCTCTAGCTTCTTCCAAAGTATGTAAAGAAAGTTGTATATCTATTGCCCGATTCTCTATGATCTTCCCAAGTTTTTAGACTTCCATTTCCAGATCTTTTCTCCAAGCTATAAGTCTCCTCCTTGTGAGAACTTGGCTCTGATACCAATTGTTGGAATTTATAGGTGGGAAGATTTTCTTTTGAGAGGGGGGGTGAATTAGAAGTAACTAACTTTAACCTTTTCAAAACCTTTTAGCTAAATACATTCACATGCATCTAATTCATCTAGTAAACATGAAATTAAAGACATGCATGAAAATAGATAACACAAGAATTTGGTAACTCATAAACCCTCCAAAATGAGAAGGTAAAACTGGGGTGGGGATGACACCCACAAAGTATCACTATAGCAATATGTAACTATTCAAGGTTACATAGTTTGACCACTTCCAATGGTCTACCCTATGAAAGGTGTGTCCTGTTAAAGACTTTACACCTTGTTAAAAGTGACTTGGTTAAAGGATTTACAAACACTCCCTTGGAATGTTATCCTGTTAAAAGATTTAAAATCCTATTAAGGATCTACAATATGGCTATTAAACCTATATAGCTGTTAGGCCAACCTATCATCATAAGATTTTCATTCTCACAATACAATGGTTAGAAAGTATAGAAGAATGTCTTGACCTGATGACTCGCAATCTTCAATTTTGATTCCAGATCCTCATTTTGCTTTGTCTACTTTGATGCTTACTTGATTTGATATGTCTTTCTTCAAAACTCTGATACTCTATTCTGATCAACTGAATTCTACAATATTGTTCTGCTCTTTCTAATTCTTTAAAAACCCCTCTAAACTTTGCTATAATTCACCCATACACTTCTCACATACACACACAATGGGCTATTGTCCTCCTTTTAAAGGCTTCAAAGACTTAGGGTTAGGTATGAATATATGATCTCTATTTACTCTTCATTTCCTGCTCAATTCTTGGACTTTTCCTATTGGTTGCATGCCTTCTCCATTTTTCTTATTGGCTACATGTTGATTACATACGTAATGCAAAAGATTCAATCTTATCTTTAAGATCCTTCAAGATTCATCCCATGTCAGCTCCAAAAATGGTTTACATTTGAGTTTATGAAGATACAAAATCATATGTTGATTTTGTGTTACTCAACACTTACTAGTTGTTGATGCTCGACACATATAGGAATTCTATCTCACTCGAATCCTATGGAAATTCTATTTTACTTAGCATATATACTTTTCTTGACACCTATAGTGACTCGGCATCACTTATCACTCAACACTTGAACTTCACTTGGCACTTGAAGTTCACTTAGCACTTATTGAATCTTTGGCTTGAGACACACTATAGCTTGGCTTCTGTATTATACTTGGCATCAACTTAAGAATTGGTTAAGTGTGTTGACACTCAATTGTTAAAACCAATTTGAGACCAACAATTTGTATTTACCTTTTATCCCACATTGTTTGTGTTTGTAACATCTTGGGTGGTAAGTGCCTAGTTAAACAAGGCATATGAGAATTTGAAATCAAGCTTCAAGTTGTACCTCTTTGTGGTAAAAGCATGAAGAACATGGAGTAGTTGAGTGAGAGAAGTTTTTCTAAGAGTTTGGACTAAGTACCGAATGTGAGGAAGCTTACACCTGGATCTTGGGTAAAGATTGAAAAGAGCTAGTAGTTGTGGCTTGGGAAACAAGGAGATTGCTTGGTGGGCTTGCAAGCATAAGTTTAGATCTTCCTTGGAGTTTTTTATTAGAGTGTGGATCTAGACTAGCTAGAGTTTGGATCAAATCTTGAGGGATCTTATAGAACTACTACTTGTTTTGTATTTGGTCATAACTGAGAAGGCCTTACAACCCAACACATTGCATGTAATCAGTTATTTTATGAATAAAGAGTTGCATTTGGTATTAGATCTTATATCTTGTGTTGTGTTTACATTGTGTGGTTATTTTCTAGGGGCTAGGACATCTCCTTTGGGGATTCTCCTGACTTGCACTACATCAAGTGGTATTAGAGCAATGGTTTTTCCTGATCGTGTAGATATATCACAAAAGTTGAGGTAGTTTACCCTAGGACCTTGGGTTTAGATAAGTTGATCTAAGAAGATCTTGATCTAGTGGTGGATTTTTCTTTCTATAGTCCTAGATATATTGGTTGTGAGGTGGAAGATCATGGTTTTGACTTGCAATTATAGAGGAATTGCAAATGGATCAATGGATGCAAAGATGGAAGGTTGATCTTGTTAGGGCATGATCATAAAGGTTTTCTAGATTGAAAATCCATGTTCTTGGACTTGTGATTTGTTCCTAGTTGTCCATGTGAGGTGGAAGGTTGTGATCTAACTTGAAAACAACTTGAGTTTGTCACAAGATGCATGGGAAGGATTTTTTGTAGAGGTTTTTCAAAGATCTTAGAAGATGGATTTAAGAGGATTGGACCTGGGATGATTGTGAATATCTGTAATATAGTGGAGACAAGGATTAATGAGATGATTGCTCAAGTGGATGATGTTGTGGATGCTTCCTTTTCTAAAAGAGTTCAAGAACCAAAGAAGAAAATTGTATGCTCTTGGAGCTAGAGTCTATCGATTTGGAAGAGAGTTGTCTTGCTAGTTAGAGGACTTGTTCAAGAGAGAAGAGGGCATGGAAAGGTTGAGGCGGAGGTTGGTTTTTTTGATCAATTTATGTGGTTTGATGTGAAACTTGAGGTTATTGCTAAGGATATTCTTAACCTTGTTGATGTTGGGACAAACAATGTTTTTCATGACTTGTTGGTTGAGTTTGACATAGAAATTTTAGAGTACTTGGTCTTGCATGATTTGGTTGTTTTTGGTAATGAGTTATGTGGTGTAGAGCATGTTGTTGTGAGCAACGAGATTGCTAGTGTTGAGATTTTGGCATATGTTTTTGAGGAGTTACATATTGCTATTGATATGGTTGATATGGATGTTTCAACTGATGTGGAGTTGGATGTTGCTAATGTGGTTGAGGATCTACATAATACTGTAGATATGTATGTCTTTGATTTCTTGTAGTTGACATGGATGAGGATTTACCTGTGAAGTATTATGTTCAATTTATTCCTAGGAGTGAGAATGTTGATTAGGTTGGTGAGATTCATTCAATTCAGATGTTTGTATGAATGAAGTTGAGATGGTTGGTGTACAGATTTGTTCTTTTTTCTAGGATGAATTGGAAACCTTTGGTGAAGATGAAGTTGGTTGGAGAAATTTATTTTGGCATCAAAGTATGGGACATGCTTTTCTATCTACCTGGGGAGTTTGATGTAGGAGCATCTTACATCAAGAAATAAAAGGGGGTGTGAAAAAAAATGGAGGAGAGAGAAAGTGACAAATATTAGAGGAAAAATAATTTAAAAAATGAAAAAGGGAAAAAAGGAGAAAATGAGGAATTTCTATTTTCAAGGTGCATAGGTGGGGTAGATAGAAAAATAAATTAAAAATGGTTTTCATTCCATTTATCAAGGTGTGTAGGTTGAATTCTAGAAGTTTGTGAAAAGTTCCTTAAATCATGCATTTAATATTTGTTGGGCCACATGGTGGTGCTTAGTTGTATTTGGGTGAGAATTAAATATTTGTTGTAAGGTATTTTTATTTACCTTTTATCCCACATTGGTTGTGTTTGTAACATCTTAGGCAGTAATTGCCTATTTAAAAAAGGCATAGGAGCATTTGTAATCAAGCTTCATAGTGTATCTCTTTGTGGTAGAAGCATGAAGAAGATGAAGTAGCTAAGGGAGATAAATTTTCCTATGTGTTTGGACCAAGCACCGAATGTGAGGTAGTTTACACTTGGATCTTGGGTAAAGGTTGAGAAAAGCTAGTAGCTACAGCTTGGGAAACAAGGAGATGGCTTGGTGGGCTAGTGAGCACAAGTTTAGATCTTCCTTGGAGGTTTTTGTATGCACCCTAAAATGGTAGCCTAGACTATGGGCCCCAATTCTTCAATATATCAATGACTTGAATCAATGCATTGCAATATTTTATTAAATTAATTCAAACCATTTTCCTTGATCAAATTGCAATTAATTTAATTATTTCAATATTTCCTAAGGTTTGATCATTTCATCAATAATCTTATTTAATTTAAAAAAAAATCCATTTCAAATAAATAAAATAATCTCATTGAATTGAAAGAAAATCTTTCTTTTAATTAAATAATATTATCTTATTTAATTAAAATCTCTCTTTTTATTAAATAATCTTATCTTCTTTAATTAAAAGAAAATCTCTCTTTTAATCAAATAGTTTTATTTAATTTAATTAAAATCTCTCTTTTTATTAAATAAACTTATCTTAATTAAAAGAAAATATCTCTTTTAATTAAATAGTTTTATCATATTTAATTAAAATATCTTTTTTTATTAAATAATCTTATCTTAATTAATTAAAAGAATCATCCTTTTAAATAAATAAATAAATCTTATTTAATTAAAATAAAATCTTTCTTTAATAAAATAAATAAATCCCCACTTAAAGCTCTCTTTTTGATTAAAAAAATAAATAAATAAAATAAATCAAATAAAATCTTATAAAGATTCCTTTATTTTACACATATCTCTAAGTGGTGGGCTTTTTCCTCTTACTTGCCTTTTAAAGGATTTATCCCACATTGCTCTTGTGAGAAGCCTCCCACCTCCACACTTTCCTTTATAAGGGTCCCTCTCCTTCTCATGTGGATAGATGTTAGTTGCTATAGTATTGTTATGTTGTAGGTTTGGAGAGTGATTTTGGAGAAGAAGTTTGAGCATTAGGGTTTGAGCCTTAGGGTTTGGACATTGGAGCCTCATTGTAACTTCTCTCTTCTTGTCTTCTTCTCTCATGCATCCATGACTTCCATCATCATGCTTCATCCTTGCATTTTCATATAATCTTGGAGTCATATTTTCTTTCATAGATTAATCTTTCATTGTTATTTTCTATCATAGATTAGATTTTCTTTCTTGCATTGCTTTGCATTGTTATCATTTAGATTATCTTGCATCTTCATTTGCATATATATTTAATGATCATGGAGACTAGTACTCTTTCTATTCCTCTTTTAATCTCTCATTTTATGGTGCACTTTCATGGGCACACACTAGGTCAAACTGAGGGCCTCCATTACAAACCATTGCACTCCATGAATAGAGAGCTATGAGTCATCATTTGAGACCTCATTCTTGAGCAATCTTGGATATAATGAATCATAGAAGTGTGTCAACATTTTAGAACGTATTTTTGGCATCCACTATGAGGTAACCAACCTTTACATGTTAGTTTTGGCTATTTTGGAGCTAACCCCCTGTGCAGATTTGTTTGGAGATGAAAAACCCTAGATCTTATTGATCTAATCATATCTCCCAAATGTATTTGTATTTTGGTCTAAAATTTATTTTGTAGGTTGGAGAAATAGTAGAGAAGCTTTGGTTAAAACTTTAGGTTTTTTAGAGGTAATTCATATTTTTATTAATTTTTTCTTTATTTTTCATTTAAAATCATTTTTAGGCACCAATTAGCAAAATTTTCAAAAAACTCTACATTTCTGGATAGGTCTCAAAATTATAAATAGGACTTTTTCTTTGTGTTTTGAGTTTAGAGCTCATATGAGGGCTCAAACACTCAATTTACAAACATTGGTCTATTTTGACAAAATAGGTCCCTTGGACACAAATGAAAATATTTTTCTAGAATTATGATATTTTTGGAAAGGATTTGGTTTTTAAATAGGGGTATCTTTTCTATATTTAGGGTTTTGGGTCTAAATTCATGGCATATATGTCCAATATTTCTGACTAGGTCAAAAATCAAAATTAAATAAATGACATTTAATGATTAACTTGCATTTAATTTTCACATGGTTCAATGCAAGATGTGAGTTTTCATTTTGATTATTTTTTGGTTATTATTATTCCTAATAATTAGATTTTGAGATCTAACCCTAGGGTTTGCATAAGACATATCTATCTTGTACTGGTTTGCTGCTTGTTTTCTTAGAGTGCTTGCTTGGTTTATTAGATCAGAGGAGTGATACACGAGCATTGCTTCAGATCTAAGGTATTCTTATACATCTCTATAAAATTTGGAATTTTTAATTAATAGTGAGCCTCTCATGTGTTTGGCTTGAGTATTTTACATGTTTTCGTAATTCACATTTCGATTAGTGCTCTAAAATTGGACCTAAATTTTCTTTCTTGCATACATGTTCCACAAAGTAATTAGGCCCTATGAACACTATTTGTGGTGATCTTGAGAGAGTGGGCTTCATTTTCTTTTCTTACATGTGAAGCTCTTCTTAATGATAGATCCCCTTATAGGTAGGGAAGGATTTGATATTATTTCATTGTATTTAACATTTGTTGGTACTTTCTCTCTTGAGATTGGTACTGATTGTTGTTGGCTTTCCAAACCCTAGTTAAGTAATTTAAAATTAGTGTATTAATAAAATTGTTTTCTATGTTTGGGTGAGGTGAAGAGGCTAGAGGAGTATGCTCTATTCCCTTTTGGGCACATCAGAAACTTGGAACCCTTGAATCCAAACTAAGTCCCCATGTGGTCCAATTTTGTGAGTCTTCCTTGATTAGAGAAGGTTAACCATAGGGGACACTCCCTTTATTGGGTAAACCACATGGAAAAAACCTCAAGCAGTAGTAGCCACTTTCACCATGGTAGCAACACCTATTATATAAATGTCCTTGTGGAAGAAATTTCCACAGATTTAGTCTTTTTTTGGTCTATCAAATTTCCTCAACATCTCTAATTGATTAAATTCTCAGAATGTATCAAAACTCTGGTGCATCAGGATTGGATTTTATCCACTTGAGATTGCAAGAGTTGCAGAGTTGACCATTACTCAGAACCATAATACAACCCAAATTTTCTTTTCTAGAACTATGTGCATGATTGAAAATATTTTGAGAACATACACAATAGTGGTTCTAGCGATTAGATTCATAGTAATATACTATTCTTGTTTATGCTCAAGATTTCTTTGTCCCTTTCCCATTACTTGTAGACATTTTATTGAACTCCCTAAATAATGCCTTACATGCTTGATTTATGATAAAAATATATTGATGCATCTAGTTGGTCAATTAAAACAAACAAAAAAATTGAGTTCTCGAGTTGAAACCTCTCTCAATTTTTTATTTTGTCATTTCTAGTCCTCCTTGGATGATTTGGGTTAGATTAGGTCACTTACCCCACTATTGGAAGCTTGTTTACACCTTGGATTGTTGTGTTTTGACCTCTTGAATTAGTACTATTTGATTTTATGAGTGACCTTGCTTGGAGTTAGTAAGTTAGAAACCATCCTTGTTGAGAAGATAAACCTTTGGATTCTTTGATAACATGCTTGGAGAGTCTTAGTAATCTCTTGTCCATTCACTTCCATTCAATTTAATTTCAATTAATTATAATTTGGGTAAATCATCCTCCTAATCCATATGTGCTAGGGTATTCACCCAAAGTAGGGGGCACCCCTATGGAAGTGTTGGTTTATGCCTATTGCAAAAATTATATCGTATCATCTCACTTTTGGACAAGTGAGTATTTTTATTATCTTATTTTGGTACTAACATTTCCTAGGGTTGTCTTATCACCTAGTACCTTTTCTTTCATGTTGGTTACAACAAGATATCAAGTAGATCAAGGAAAGAAACCTTAAGTAGTCTTTAACCAATTACCCTTAGTTCAAACTTGCCAAAGACGTAAGAGAAAAGAACCCATATTTGATCAATCACCCAGGAATAACTTAGAATTTTGGTTTGATCCCAAGAGTAACCTTATTGAGTTGAGTACACCCTTAGCACTTTCTCGCTCAGATATGGATATGAGTTACACAATGACTTGATGAGAGAGGGAAGAAATTAATGAAAACCTTGATGACATATTTGAAAAACATCAACATACCATTTTTTTGGGCAATTCCTCTCATGAAAATTGACCAGTCTCACCAATTATCTCAACTAGATATCTAGATGCACACCCAAGGGGTGAAAGAGATAAGCAGAAAGCCTATCAAGAAGAATAATCAAAATATGAAATCCAAGATGATGAACCTCATGAGACTCATGTGAATGCAACATATTGTTGGAAATTTTTTAGCACTCCCCTCAAGATTCATGACAAGGGCTTAACCACCTCCTATATACTATAAGTTGAGTGGTTGTATCAGGCATTGATAGATCAATCTTTTGGTGTAATGACAACCCCACTCTAACAAGTGGTATCAGAGCTTGGTCACAGGTTTGAATCCTCAGACCCTCGGGTAACATAAAGGGGGAGATTTTTAGAAATTTATTTAGTGCTCCCTTTGGGATTTGTGACAAGGGCTTAATAGTCTCCTGTTTACTATAAGTTGAGTGGTTTTATTGAGCATTGAAAGATCGATATTTTGTTCCAATAGAAATGCCACTCTAACACATATACCAATAACTTTTTTAGACAGTCAAGACCAAGTTCATTGCTCAAGACACCTTCAAGATAGATGAGTGAAAGAATTAAGAGAATTGAATATGAAAAGAAAGCCTTCCTAGATGAAAAAGCTATAAAGGAAGAGAAACTTAGGCTCCTAGAGTTGGAGAGACAAGCCTTGTTTGAAATAGAAAGGAAAACCTTCTAGGAAAAGCACAATAAAATCTTGGCTCAACAACTTAATGATAAATTTAACAACATGCGTGTTGGTGGTGGAAAAAACTCTCCTCCATCCACCCCTCTTAAGAAACCATGAAGTGGAAGATGTTCAAGAACACCATGATCTCCTAGCCCTAGAGGAAGAGGGGATTCATGATCTGATTAGGATCTAGGACTATTACAGAGGAATGCTTAACATTATTTCATAAAGTAAAATTTCAAAGCATTAATTAGCAAATTAACACAACTTAAATGCTTAAATGAACAAAGCATAAAAAGGTAATGACTGAAAGAAAGAGAGTAGAGAGACATAAGACAAAACACGATTGATAACAGAGTTTGTCCAGGAAGGACTACGTCTCCGGGTCTAGCTCCAATAGGGGGACCGATCCAATTTGCTCCAAAATCAATTACAAGTGTTCAAGATCTTCCCTTCAAGCACAATTGCAGCATTACTCTCCAATGTGCAGGAATAATCATCAAGTCTCCAAGATCATAATCTCCTTCTCACCACCTGGATGCCTTTCCAAAGCCTACTACCCCCATTTTATACATCAAATTTAGCCAAAAATGGGCTAAAACAATTAACAAACATAATCCCCTATTTTGATTACATATTTTCGAATTTTCCCCTTTTACCATTATTTTGTTATGATCTCCCACCAAAATTAAG
Source organism: Cupressus sempervirens (assembly GCA_028749045.1). Taxonomy (NCBI): domain Eukaryota; kingdom Viridiplantae; phylum Streptophyta; class Pinopsida; order Cupressales; family Cupressaceae; genus Cupressus; species Cupressus sempervirens. The sequence goes on along the minus strand of CM053786.1, from coordinate 851,527,555 downwards.
GGTTTGTTTTCAACAAATACCCTTAATTAAATAAGCTTGGGGAGATTTGTTATGGATAGATAACAACTCTTCCCTTAATATTACATATGCCATAAATAGCCCATTGGTTGGCCTTAATTTTAGGAAGCCAATGGTTAGAAGTTCAACTCCCATTATCTCATTCCTTTAATTCAAATTTGAATGTTTTCCCTCTCTTTACGATTTCGTGACATCATGCTAACATCATCAAAATCCATACTTTTGCTTGAATTTGAAACCATCATAACTTTCATATCCGATCTCCGTTCTTGATGAAATGAATGCCATTGGAAAGCTTTTGATGAGCTCTTTCATTTGGAATCCATTGTCAAATACTTTTCAGATGATTATTTTTTCACCCTTTTATGGCCTCTAGTCCCAGTTTGACCAAACTTTGACCAATCATACTTTTTGCACTTGAACTCAAATTTTTCTCGTTCGAGTTATGTTGGAGTCAAAATTGTGAACACTTTGTAATGATGTTGATTCTTGGAGCATTGGGGACATTTTACTTTTCAGTAATTTTTTATCCCTTAGATCAATTCAAGGCATGATCATTATAGGAGACCAACACCTCCTAGGATTTCAAGACAACCTTCACCATGGTTCACAGTATGGATGAGGTAGTTCAAATTTTGACCATGACTCTCAATATTTCATGAGAATGCAATAGAATTCTTCTATGCAAGAGTGTGTGGAGAAGTATATATATCAAAACAAAGATGCATTCCTAAAGAATTTAATTGATAAGGGTGCTAAAGTTACCTACAACTATGATGTAGACAAAACATTAGGAGGCAAGATCCATCTTTGGAAGAAAAGTTTAATCAAATGAAGAGTATTGTGGACAAGTTCATGGCACCCAAGAGTTCTTTCTCACTTGATTTGATTTGTCCTAACCCTTTTAATAAGAGTGTTGATATGAAAAAATTTCCTAGAAAGGTTGAAATCCCCCAATATGAAAAGCATGATGAGAATGGGGATCCAAGTGATCATGTGTGTCATTTTTATACCATGAGCTTTGAATTTTATCACGAAGACTCGTATCTTATGAGATTGTTTCCAAGGAGTATTAAGGATGAAGCAATGGAATGGTTCACCAACATAACTCCTCTTAAGACTTTCAAAGAGCTTGCTTAGATATTTGTTCAACACTTCACATACAACTTTTCAAGATCTATCACCCTATTGAACTTGTGTAACATGAAGCCAAATCAAGGAGAATCCTTTGTCACTTTCTTGTAAAGATGGAGATGACAATTATCTCGCTACTCTAAGACTATCCCTAAAAAAGAGAAGATTGAAATAATTATTAGCAACATAATTCTTGAAATGCAGTATGAAGTTAAGAAGATGATTTTTGAGTCTTTTGACATGATGGTTGAAACCACATTTAGAATTGAGGATGTTTAGTAGAACAAGGAATTTTGGCCAAACATGGAAACAATAACAACAATGGCCAAAGTAACAACAACAAAGATAAAGGAAATAATTTATATTGGAATAGATATAAACAAGTGGTAAATGATAGAGTTGTGGACTCCTCCAAATCTAATCATTAAGGTTTCCTTCATTTGGTTAGTGCTAATCAACAAGGAAGTAAGCCAAAAATACCAAGATAGGGCAAAGGGAGAAAGGTGAGATTTTCCAATATTTGGTGAAACATATGACAAGATATTGACAAAGCTTATTGCTCACAACTTGGTGCATCCTTTTGACCCTATAAAGTTCTACATACCTAAGGCTAAGCCATGGTGGTGGGATGAGAAAGGATATTGCAAGTTTCATAATGACATTGGGCATAATGTTGAAAACTATGAGAAAATCAAGCATGTCATTCATGATCTTATTGAGAATGATAAGCTTCAAGTGTATGGATTAAACACTAATGCTGATCACATGACCTTCAAAGAACCTTTTCCCAAGTATGATAAGGGGGAAACCTTTAAACCTAAGAATGGAAAATCTAAGACCAATTAGACCTATGCAAATGAAGAGAATGTTGTCAACATGCTTGAAGTAGTAGAAGAGAATCTCAACATGATGAGAAATAAATATCCTTATGGTTATAACCTAGACATGGACTCTCCTCCTATCTTTGATGAAAAAATCATCTTGGTGCTAAGGGGTCCTCACTCTAGAGTACCATCTCAAAGTCTCAATGTTGTCACATGAATTCAAGGTTTCCTTGTCATTAGAGGACCCAATTCAAGTCAACTTAGTAAGCCAAATAAAGTGACATCTAAGAATGTTACCTAAAAACTAGTAGTCAATCCTAAATTAAACTATAGTCTTGTTCATCAGATGCAAAGAACCCCAACTCAGATTTTGATCTTTGAGATCTTAGACTTGTCTCCAAGGCATAAAAAAGTCCTTGAGAATGCTTTGCTCATAGTGAATGTTCCCAAAAATTTGGATGTTGATCAATTCTAGAACATGGTTAATCATATTGCTATCCCTCATTACCTCACCTTTTTAGAGGAAGATGATAAATCTTTGATCCACCCACATAATCTTGTTCTCCATATTGAAGTCATGATTCACAAAACCCATGTTAGTTGTGTGTTGATAGATGGAGGTGTTAGGCTTAATATTTTTTCTTTGAGTCTTTTAAAGACATTGGGTTATTCTAAACAAGTCATAGATACCAAAAGAAAGATCACTATCAAAGCCTATGATGAGGAAGAAATAAGTTCAAAGGGGTTGGTTGTCCTTCTTGTTAAGATTGTCCTTGTTGAGAAAGATATTTTATTTCAAATAGTTGATGCTAGTCCCCTTGTATATAATATATTACTCGATAGACTGTGGATTCATGATATGCAAGCAGTGTCATCAACCTATCATCACTATTTTAAGTTCCCTTACAATGGAACATAGATTTGTATACCTAGGGATAATACTTTATCTACTAACTCAATTTCAATGAGTAATCATATTCCCCTCAATAGAGAAACAAATTATTTTGTTGCATCTTTAGTTGAATGTAGAGACAAATTCAAATTAATAGACTTTGGCATGGGAGGTATCAACTCAACTTGCTTGCAAAATTACCAATTTTTCCTAGGTTTGATGGAAAATCTTCACCAAAAATGAGACCTTCCTCTTTAGCTATGACATTATTTGACACATTTTTATAGTCATCAGTTCCTATTCAAGATGAGAAAGAGGACGTAGTTGTTAGAGACTAGATTTATAGAGAATAGAAATCTGTGCAATGAGAACTTCTCTCCCTCTCCTAAGGCCTATGGAAGAGGGTATACTTTTGTCAACTATATGGGCTATCTTGGACGTGGCCCTCTAAGTCATACATTTAATGCTAGAGCTGAATTGCTTGATCCTACTCTTTTTGGATGCAAGTCTAAGGAGATGGTTGGCCTAGGATTTAAAAATCATAATAAGAATACTACTCCTATTCTTGAGAAGTTAGATAGTGAAGATGAACTAGAATATGTACCTAATTTGGAAAATCAGCAAGATATGTGTGAAGATTGGGTTCCTTCCGCCAGTCTCCTTTGGAAAAATTCAGATAGTGTAGTCACTCATGAGACAGTTGTAATTATGGAACAAAATGAATTAAGTTTAGCTGGTTTAATGGAAAGAGAAGGTGTTACCCTTGATGATATTCAAGATTCTAGATCAAGACATCCCAAGCCTTCATGGTGTAAGTACCCTAGTAGAAGTTCAAAACTGAGTTCACATGAGTATGAATGGGATTCCTTCTTGAAGCCTTCCACAGTTGACATGGATGTTGATGTAATCCACTTTCATAGTTCTTAAACCAAGGTAGCTAATAATTCATGTGTAGAATTAGAGGATTTGAACTCACATGTTACCTTGGTGGATAACTCTTTTCTTGTTAGGATGAATCTTGATTTGGGTAGCTTAGGAAGTGACTTGAAAAACTTTGACTTTTCAATCACCAAAGATGAAACCATTCACATTCACAACCTTGAACTAATCATTGACTTACCCCTTGTTTATCCCAACCTTATTGATTGGTCCCCATGCTATCAAGAACTTGAGCTCTTAACATTTCAAAATGACTATGAGATAGCCTATTACTTGAATGCTATTGAACTTGTAGTCTCTTCCACTAGTGAACTGACTACCAACATGAAAAAGACATATATCAAGTACCTTAGTCACAAAATAAAAAGAAAAGAAAAGAAAAATAATAAGAGTTTTGATGGTGAAAACCATTGTGTGGCAGTGTTAGAACCAAAAAAAGTAATAAGAAAGGATGTATCCAAGGGTGAAAACCTCTCTAAGGCACCTAAGGATGAGGTACTTGATCATATCCCTAGCTATTTTCAATATAGATCTTCAATACTTATTGAATCAACACAAGTAGTCAATTTGGGTATAGATGAGACTCCATAGATGGTAGACTTGGCTTAGTCCTTGCCACCACAAGAAAAAGAATCTTACACTGAGTTCTTATGAAAGAAAAAAGATAAATTTTTCCTAGACTTATTTAGATATGCTAGGGTTTGACACTAATCTTATCATGCATCACTTATCCATACCTCTAGGTGTCAAACTAGTTAAGCATAAATTCAGAAAGGTGCATCCTCACATAACCCTCCCAATGGAAGTATAATTAAAGAAACTACTTGGTGCAAAATTCATAAGGGCTATTGACTATGTTTAATCGATATCAAACATTGTGCCAATTTCCAAGCATGATAAAACCATTCGAGTTTGCATATATTTTAGAAATGTCAATAGAGGATGCCCAAAGGATGACTTTCCACTTCCCAATATAGACATGATAGTGTATATGACCATGGATTTTGAGATTTATTCCTTGGTGGATGGTTTTTCTAGGTACAATCAAATTAAGATAGCTCCTAAAGATCAAGAAAATACTACATTCATTTGTTTGTACATGGGGTATCTACTATTGGAACATTATGCCTTTTGTATTAAAGAACGCAAGAGCCACCTATCAACAAGATATGACAACTATTTTTTATGATATGATGTGTAAAAACATGGAAGATTATGTGGATGACACCTTGGCCAAGTCTAAGAAAAGAGACACACACTTAGATGACTTAGAAGTCATTCTAGATCACATGGAACAATTTCAACTAAAGTTAAATCCTAAGAAGTGTGCATTTGGAGTAACCCTCAAAAAACTACTATGATTCAATATTTTAGAAAAAGGAATAGAGGTAGAACCTAAAAAAGTCTAGGCAATCATGGATATGCCACCTCCTAGAAATATTAGTCAAATGAGGAGTCTTAAGGGACATCTTCAATCCATAAGAAGATTTATTTCATAGTTGGTAGATAGATATCAACCTTTTAACAAGAGCTTATATAAAGGAGTCAAATGTGTATGGAATGAGGATTGTCAAAAGAGCATAGATCAAACAAAGTTCTTGGCAAATCCTCCAATTATAATGCCTCATAGCCCAGGGAAACCACTTATCGTATACATTTCAGTGACATAATCTTCCTTAGAGGAATTACTAGCTTAACTTGCTGAACGTGGGAAAGAAAGAGAAATATACTACATTATTCGTACTCTTTTTTCATATGAGTTTAACTACACCAATATTGAGAAATCTTGCCTAGCGGTTGTGTTTGATTCCAAAAAGTTGTGATATTACATGCTTGCACACACTATACACCTCATAGAAAAAATAGATCCACTCAAGTATTTATTGGGTAAGGTTGTCCTCATAGATAGACTTGCTAAATGGATGATGATCCTTTTAGAGTTTGACATAGAGTACATTGAGCATAAAGCGATCAAAGGACAAACCATAGTAGATCAATTGGTTGATTTCTCAATACAAGATAATGCACCTATTGAAGTTGATTTCCTAGATGAGAACTTCATGTATATGAATGAAAGAATGTGGAAGATGTTCTTTGATGGATCCTTTATGCAACACAGTTTTGGAGTTGGTATGTTGTTTGTGTCTCCTCATGGGTACATGATTCCTAAGTCTTACAAGTTATTATTTCCATTTACAAACAACATGTCTAAGTATGAAGCTTTAACAAACAAACTTAAGATGGCCATAGAATGGAGAATCATGGAGTTGCACATTTATGGGGATTCATAGCTAATAATAAACCAAGTCAATGATGAATGTTTAACAAAAAATGAGAAACTGGTACCTTACAAGTAGACGGTTGATTCTTTGAGATGGTATTTCACATTTGTTACATTTCAAAAAATCCCTTGAGAAGAAAACAAAGCAGCTGATGCTATGGCTACACTTCACTTCTTCAACTAGAGCAACATGAATCTAGATTTAAATTCCCAATGGAAGAGCTACATTGCCCTATCTATGATTCCCAAGAAAGTCATGGTATTTGCACCCTTTTTGGTCGTGAGTCACCCTATTATGGTGCCATTTATTCATACCTTCATTATGGTATTATACCTAAAACCTTTAATTGATCTGAAGAAAAAACCTTATCTGAAATGCCTCTCATCATTCCCTTATTTCTAGTGATTTGTATAGGAGGGGTCTAGATGGAATTCTTCTTGGATGTTTAGAAAAGGAAGAATCTGATCAAGTGTTAGTTGACATCCATGAGGGAATCTATGGGTGACATTCCAATGGTCTTTCCATGGCCCAAAGGTTTCTTAGGTCAGGATACTATTGGCCCATGATGCAAATTGATGCAGTAGCTTTTGTAAAGTCATGTGAAAAGTGTGAAAAACATGGTAACCTAATACATGCTCCAGGTAGGGAGCTCATTCCTTCTATTTCTCATTATTCATTTCAGTGTTGGGCCTTTGATCGTGTAGGGTAGATTCATCCCAACTCATCGAGTGGACACAAGTTTATTATCACTTCTATTGAGTACATTACTAAATGGGTAGAAGCTATACCACTTTCTATTGCCTCAGAAAAAAATTTCTCTCTATTTATTTTGAATCATATCATCTATTGATATGGAGTGCCTTCTAATATTATTACCAACAATGAAGGCCAATTCAAAAATAAGGACGTTAGACAACTCTGCAAGAGATTCAAGATTAAACAATATTGGTCCTCCATTTACTTTCTGCAAGGAAATGGTCACGTAGAAGCATCAAATAAGACCATCTTGAAGATCCTATTTAGGATAGCTCACAAGAGTGGTAGAGATTGGCATTTACAAATAATTTTGGCTTTGTGGGTCTATAGAATGAGTATTTGTACTCCTATTGGGGCTACTCCTTTTGCCCTCACATATGGCACTGAAGTAGTGTTATCTTTAGAGGTCGAAATTCCTTCACTTAGAGTTTCTCTCAAAGGTTTATTTATAGATGAAGACTACCGTGCTATGAGATTTCAAGAGTTAGAACTTCTAGATGAGAAATGTAAAGCATCATTTGACCATATGAGGGTTGATCAAAAGTGCATGTCCAAAGGCTTCAATAAAAAGGTTTTCCCTAGAGAATTCTAGGTGGGAGATCTTGTCCTTTGTGGAAATCCTAAGAATCAACAATAGAGAGATCAAAAGGGGAAATTTGAACCTAATTGGCTTGGACCTTACATCATTACAATTTTTTTTGGGTCCAGTGCTTATTTACTATCTACAAAAGAGGGAGAGTAGCTCCTTGATCCTATCAATGTCTTGCACCTGAAGAAGTTATATCCATGATGCATGGGCATCCTTTGTATATATTTATTGATCCAAAAAAAATCCAAAAAAATGATATATTGTCAAAAATTCTAAAAATTGAAAAATGTCTAGAAAAAATGATCTTAGTGAAAACCTAGCAATAGGCACTTTGATGTATCTCCAAATAAAATTATACATTCCAAAAATATAAAAAAAATTCAAAAAATTGTAATAAGATCCAAGTGGTGAAAACCTAGAAACAAGCACTACTTAAGGCCTTTGCACCCCTATTTCTTAGTGCATGTCCTTGACACTTAGCCTTTCTCCATCATTCTTTGTCCTTGTTTCCTTGGTTTGGAATTAGTCTTTGTCTTGGTCTAGGGGGCATAACTATGTTAGCTTTATTCTCTTGGATGCATTAGTCTTTAAGACACCTCACAAATGGTTTTTTTGAACACCACCCCAACTATATTTTTTAATACAACCCCTGACATCGATTGCTTTTTTTAAACACTTATTGGTTTGGCCTTACCTAGCTTTTTTTGGATACAATTTTTCAATTATGTATTGTCTTTGATGTTACACAAATGTCATATAAGTTATCAGACAGAGTCTATTGAGCTCAGTTGGTAAGCAAAGAAAAAGATAGATTCTACCAAGCTTAGATGGCTATCAAAGTGAATTACAGAGTCTACCAAGAATTCCTAAATACTACACTATGAAGACAGTTTCTACAGAGCTCACTCGAGCATCAAAGGATTTTGTGACAGAGGTTAGTGTCAATCGAGCTCCCAAGGTTAACAAAGGAAAGTTAGTTTCTACCAAGTTAAAAAGGTTAGTAAAGGAAAATCTATTCTTACTGAGTTCACTCAGTCTCTAATGGATTTTGCAGAGTTCACGGTGTTTACTGAGCTTCACATGGTTAACACTAGAAACCATTTCTGGAGCAATGTTTATTGAGAAGGGTTGGCCAATGAAGAATTTTATTGTTTTGGAAAATAAAGTTTAATTGCTTCATGTAATGATTGTAGCTGACTGATGTAATGATTATTGGTAAATGTAACTTGTAAATGAGCTTACTTGACAATTTGTAATGTATAAATAAAAGGTCAAGTTGTGAATTCTAAAGTATGAATAAATGGATGTATGAATGAGTGAGTATGCAAGTTGTGTGAAGAAGAAGGTGTAAGCAAATTTTGAAGAAGGATTAGATATCCTTGAGGAGTAGTAAAGGTGTGTTTGATCAATGAGTAATAGTGAAGCAGAACAGAGATATGTATCAACAAAGTTCAGTTGTATCTCATTCAGGTCACTCATTGGTCTCATAATTGTAGCAGTGAATTCTAAATCTCCTAACAGAGTTGGTTTAACAACCATTTTTGTAAATCCTCTAACAAGGTGGACAATTCTACTAAATTGTTCTAAAGTCCTCCAGCAAGGCCACTCCTAGCAGGGTGTTTAAATTCTCTAATAGGGTCGCACCTAATAGTGTGTTTTGTAACCTTTAAAAAGGTTGGCTCCTAACAGGGCTCACTTTAGAAGAGTGAAAAATTGGTAGCTAGTTACTTGGTGGTTTTTCCCATATTGGGTTTCCACGTTAAATCTGGTGTCTCTTATATTGATGTTATTTATTTTATGCATGCATGTTAAATCTTTGTGAATGCTTAAGATCAGTAATAAATTAACATCTATTGAGTTATAGCATTTTTTTGTGTGACTACTGAATGAAAATAGTATCTAATTTTATAAGACATCTAAGGGATCTATGGATTTGTTTTTGTGGTAACTGATTCAAACCCCCCCCCCCCGCCACTCTTAGTTACTCCATCTATATGTCCAACAATTTTTTCATGTGATCTTACCTGCTTGCAAGCATTTGATCCTTATCTTTGGAACTTAGTATTAGTTAACACACTTAAATTTTTAAACACAACACTTAATGCATAAGCTATGTCATGATAATTTCTTTTTGTGTCGATTATTATTGATTTTCATTAAGTGTCCTTTTCTAATAAGTCTCTTTGGTATGCATAGCTAGAGGACTTGGGACATGGGGCACATTTTTATTTTCTTTTTTCTTGTGGTGTGGTATTGAAACTTTAAAGTGTCTCTTGTTTTCCCCTTGAAACACTTAGGAGATTTGCAACATCATCCTTGACTATTTTTGTACAATTGTTCTTATGGTCATCCCAACATTTATACCTTGATGTGAGCATAGTTTTGCTACATTAAATTGGGTAAGCTAACATCAAAGTCATCTTGACCTTTATGTCTGTTGGTGTTTTTACACTACTAAGTAACAAAATACTTAATAACAAGATGGTGAAGATCACAATAACCTAAGGATTAGATACTTTTTTTTATAAACAATCATATGTTCTTAAGGTCTAGACCCAACTTCAACAAAATCATAAAATATTTTCTACTCTTTTAGCTCTACAAAACCAAGGCAAGTGCACCTGAGGGATAAAAGATTCACAACTTGATATTACATTCAAATTTCATTCATTCTAGGGTATTTTACACCAATATTCATCCCTTATAGCATATTGGTCATAATTCTTCTTACATCTACAAATAATTTTGGGCAAGAGTAGCTAACTAAGACTTAGATATTAAATGTAAAGAAGTATTGACCAGCTTTGACATTCTTCATATATTTAAAGTAAAACTGATTTTGATTTTCAAAATTGTGCTTGATGCTTATCCATGATTTCTTCATATGCAAACTGAACTAATTGATCAGTGCCTCATCCCTTGGGATTCAGAGTCTATCCAATTTCTTGACCTAATTGACTACATTACAATCAATATTATTAGCAATTCTCATTGAAACTTATTCTTACAAATATCCTTCTTACTGCTTGGATATCCTATCATATTCATTGAAGAATTTACTCAATCTATTGAATTAAGAGCAATAATGAACTGATATACAACCTATCATAGTTGCATTCAATTGAACAAGCTTTCCTCATGCAATTTCAAAATAACTAGATAATAAAAAAGGAGAGAAGATTAAGAGAGAAAAGATATGGGGATAGTTTATCTTTGTATTAATTCTCTTTGAAAATAATGTAACAACTAAAATAGAACTCAAAAAAATTCAAGATAAGACACTATGATCCTATAATATTAATGTATTCTCAAATTTATGCAGAGAAAATACATCATAAAGCTTGTATCAAGGACTCAACTGAACAAAGCTTAGCAAAACTAAAGTTGTACAATGACTCAGACCCTTTCTCTAGCCTTGGGATCTCACTTATATAGTGTGAGATGCAACAAGCTTCAGACAAAGAGAACTGATAGTTGTCCTTAAGACAAAAAAACATATACAATGTTACTGCCATAAAAGACAAAACATAGTGCATCAGAAATTTTTTACAAGATATTGTCTTGCAGGGGCCACTTTCTGCTACAATTTCTGTGCTAAGAGGTTCATGATTTGTTTCAAAGTTGTTGGCATTCCTCAAATGGTGTAACTAATGGAGTTGCACATAATGGACCTGATCCAGATGTTTGCAAAGTTACTTCAACTCAAGATCTCCATCCACATCATCATGTACTGCCAAAACCACAGTTACACCTAATTCTCCTACTACTATATTATCAGTTTGGACCTTAGTTATGGTCGTTGTAATTGGTTTCTTACCCTTTTCCTCTTCTACTTGTACTGATGTGTCAATTATTTGAACTTCATCTTGATTATCATCAGTTTCGTCAAGTTCTAATTGTTTTGCATGAACAAAATCTGCCATTCACTTGTCAAAAACTGTATCATCTAGCCAATTAAAATTTAGAATATCATGTTGCTTCTTCATCACATACTCCCCTAATTTATCAATTTCAATTAAATCTATTATCAAAGAATCATAGAATAGTTGCACTTTTAAACCTTCTTTAGTTGTAGCTGCCCACCTTGCATTTCCTTTTTCATTTATGATTCTATTCATCTAAATACATAATAAGTCATTTCATTCTTGGGCTCATTCCTCTTTTTTCTTCAACTTATCCTTTTTATCTAGGACATGGGGAAAGAGTCTAAAAGTTTTACTCTTATATGTTTCCAAATATTTAATGATTTTTCTTTGCAATACGATTCTTTTATCATTAAACTATGAGAGATCATTGGTCAAATCATAAGTCTTTTTTATATATTCATGAGATAAATTGATAACAAAAAAACACAAAAGAGTAACACTTTTATTCCTTCTACTCCATTTGTTGACAATTGGCTTTAGAATATCGTCATTTTCTTTTAGCTCCTCCCATATGTTTATTACCTTTGCTAATTGCTCATAGAAAGATGGGCAATCAATATTATTAACTAAATACATGATGGCTTTCCTTAACTTATCCTCATACTAAATATTTAGCTCCACATGTAATGCCCATAGTTTACACTTTTCTTCTTCAAAGTCCTCTATAGTATAAAATTTTGGCCTTTGTGGAGTATCTAGAATTTCAACATGAGGAGTGTATTTAAAGGATAAGTAATTTGGGGCCTACTAGATTCTACCACTATTCTCTTTCCTAGTTGCTTGTCCATTTGGGATACTTGGGCCTCCAATTGATGTATCTTATTTCCTCTCTCCTCGTATGCTTTCCTAATTTCTTCAAACTTGGCATTGAGCTCTAGGAATTTATTTTTATCTTTTTCAACAACCACCACACCAAATTCCATCATCTCTCTAATCATTTTAGATACTTTTTCACTATCTACCTCATCTTCTCTATGCACCATGAGGCTACCTTTATGCTTGGCACTTGAAATTTCCTATATGATAGTTTTATCCCTCTTTTTAATAGACCAAATCACCAATTCCTGGTGATCATTGTTGTATTTTAATCCTCTATGTGCCTACAAGATTTCTTCCTTAGTTTTAAATTGAGTATCCTTTTCCTTCCTAATAGAATAAAAAATCATAACATTGGCTATGTCTCACTCAAGCAAGATTAAAAATACAGAGTCTTTCAATAGTTACCTTCCCCCTTTAGGGGTTAATTGTGAGAATTCCTCCATGAAGTTATCCTTAACATCTTCTTCAATTTTAGAGTCCAACTTATTAGGTTGCTCTACTTTTATTAAATTACGCTTATTTTCAAAATTACCAATATTTCTTCTCCATAAAAATTGGGCAAAAGCTCTAGTCTTTACAAAATTTTCATCATCAATAAATTTTTTGGGCAGCCTGTACTATCAGAAGGTCTATTTCCTTACCTCTATAATTTGCAACAATAAGATTAAAAGATGGAATATGAGGCTCTTCATGTGCTCCTCCTTCAATGTTAGCAGTTGTGACCACAATGTCCCTTTCCCCTCCAATTTGCCCTAGTTGTTCCCTCAAAAATGCTTCATCATCTATTCTAAGTGGAGTCTGGGTTAGTGAATATTCTTTTACATGAGAAGATGATCCTTGTTCTATTTTCTTCTTCTTGGGAACATGTTTTTCAAGTGGGCTTTCAAACCTTGGCCTCTTGTATGGGGGGACATACTATATGTTCTTGGCCACCACGTACCCAGCTCATTTTTGCAATGTATACTACCCCAGGGTCATAATCATTTTGCTGGCCATCCTCCTCTCCACCTCAATAGCCTTGTTTGGGTATGTTTTTGTTACAATTTCTTTCTTTTCATTCAATGTTTGCATAATCCTAGCAAAATTGTCCATTAGCATATCTATTTTCATTCCCCAATACTATCTATTTGATCAAGGATCATAATCTAGCTCAAAAGCATTTATAAAGTCTAGGATTTACTATATACTATCCAATTTTATTTCCTAAGTTCTTGTTCTTGCAATGAGAACCTATTTCTAATTATGTCCTTAGAAAAGTATACAATTTTCTTTTGATCTTAGCTTTATTCCTTTCTCTAAGGAGGTCATAAAATCCTTCTGATTCAACAAAGTGGGTATGGGACTAAGCCATCTGATATTTGTCTAAGAATTTTCCTGAGGTCCTCATCCATTTTTGACAAAAACAAAATTGTGAATAACAATAGTCATTGGAAAGAAAGTACCTTTAGATTTACAAAGAAAATCCCTCTCCTCAACTAATCTAATTTTCCATAATAATTCAACAATCTCCACTTTCAAAGGTAATTGGTATGGTAACACGTGGTTTTCCCAAGAAGCCATAAATTTTGAAGAAATAGACATAGGATATGGAATAATATCACCCCAATTATGGCTCACCAACAATCCTTTAGCATGGTCCTTAGGTCTTATCAACTATAATAGAGACTATGGTATTCTAGGACCATCCCTTACTAACAACATTCTGAGCCTAGAGGCAAAGTATCTATCAAATCTAACAAAGCTAGCATTAGTTATCTCCCATGTCATGTCTGCACTCCATAATTGAATAGGAAGTCTCTCTCCATCTCTTTCTAATTCCAATTTCATCTCCTTATAGAAAAAGGTAACTCCTTTGTATAAACATATATACATCAGCATAGAATACTAGTAGAATGGCTTATCAACTTTAGCCTTTGCTATTCTAATCAGGCCATTATAAATTTCTTCAACTAAGAAGGTAGAAAAATCAAAAATTGAACTCAGTCCATATTGAAGTCTGAGCAATAATGAGGACAATAGAGCTTGGAATGTGATCTTGTTCATCCATACCAAAAATCTTGCAAAGAGAAAAGTACAAGGCCTGTGCCCTAGGGTTAAAATATTTTTTTCAATAAGGGCTCAAGGGTATTTTGTGTGACCAAGGGCAATGACCCAATTTTAACAAAATTCTATTGTAGTGGTCCTCCCCTTAGATACATTCTTTGTGCATCATATCTAGCTTGGAGATCTTCCATGTCAATTTTCTCATGAACAACATGATTAGGGTTTAGCTTGAAAACCTCTCTAATCAGTTCAGGTGAAACACTAAAAAGGTTATCCCCTACATGGTTCTTTACAACCCTAGTAATTGGATCATACTTTTTTGTCATGCTTGCCAGTAGATCATCATCAAAGAAGACTCTAGGGACAATCAATTTACCTATGTCGAATTCACAAACATTTCTTACTGGAGTATCCAATTTTATTTCTGCGAATCACTTTCAAAAAAGCTCTAACCCTCCAATAAACACCTTTGCATCCCTCAACCAACCTGCTTTGTCATCGAAACCCTCTCCAACCAATAACCTAGGGCTCTTTGGAATAATCTCTCTACCCTTAGCTAATTCATTCATTGACAATGGTAATTGTTTTAGAAAATCATTGTAAATTTCCCTCTTTAGGTAATCTACTTTTCCAAAAAAAACCTTGCATTGAAGCATTTTTGCAATTTACCCTAGTGTAATCAAAATTTCTTAATTTTCAGAAGTTTAGACAACTTACTCACTTTTTATTTCTTTTTCATCTTTGTAAATTACTCTACTATGTGTTGAAAACCTTGAAAACCCTTGTCCTTAGCTCTAAAAATATTTGCACTGTGATAATTTTGCGATCTTATGGCTCAAAAATGGAGAATTGGGAATTTTATTATAGCATTAAGCTCGCACAAAGTGGCATTGATAAAAATTAATGCTCTAATAGTCAAATTTTGCATCATGCCATGACATATGAATTTCAACCATTGATCATAGAGAATCAAATGGTTTGTTTTAAAATGAAAATAGAAAAATTAACCTTTTTTGGAAACTGCCATGTATTAATAGGGTGCATTCTCGCGTTTCATAACATTCAAGCATTTTCAAGAACTAGTGAAGCACTAATCTTCGATCTTCCAAAGATCGACCATCATAAAGGATCCTTCTATCTTCATAACTTTGGCTTTAAAATAACAAGGCCACTGATACATTCACCTTCCAGCTCAACAAACACATAGACCATCCCATCAATCATCATATTCCATATCGATATACTTTTCCATGCTAGCATGACTAGGAAACTTTCTTAGTAACTGGCCCCACTTATCCACATGGAAAGTAAGCACTTCCTCACATTAGTTAAAGTTTAGTCATTTTCATTGTGGGGATGCATTATCTATTAATCTTCCCAAGATCAATAGTGCACAAATATCGCACCCTTTTCAATCCAGTTAGCAAGGTCAACTAATGAAATGTGTTTCTTTTTTTTGACATGTTCTAACAATTTCCAACTAATGATCATACTATTACCCTTTCAAACTAGGGGTGCATGACCTCATCTTGGTACATGTGGAAAGTAGGTGCTTCCTTGCTTCAACTAAACTTTGAGCATCTTCATATTGTGGGCAAGCATTGTCTTCTGATCTTCTCAAGATCAATGATGTATCTATCTTGTGCTTTTTGAACTACTTCAACATCTTGCATGACATCACTGAATACACATGTCATTAGGGAACTTTAATGCATTAGGTAAGCTTCACACATCTTCATGAAGTGGTAATATGCCCACCGCAGATCTTCCCAAGATCAATGGCTCAATGATATAACACCAAAAGATGACCCCACTACTCAGTTCGACTAATGAAATTTCTTAAAAACTTCAACATGCTCTAAAAATTTTGAGAATGTTCTGACACCTCCACTTCTTTGTGGTACATCAAAGGCTAACATCACCAAATGCTACGTGGAAAGTGTGTACACTAATATGTTAGCAAGAAACACTAATCTATTTAAAAAACAAAAGCATTAACTAACAAAACTAGTATAAACTTTAGATGAGACAAAGTGAGGTTCTCAAATGAGAATATGAGCCATGGATAGGCTCTCTCAATGAGGATGATCACTTGATTAGTAGATGTGTCCTTTGATATGGATTTGGGATGTATTCTCAAGCTTCAAAATGCTTCAATGGAGACGGATTTGGTATTTTTGGTGTGGATATGTGAAAATGGTATGAACTTGGCTTCTCAAACTGACATGGTAACTTTAGCTTAAGGATTGTGATAAAATGGCTTGGGAGGGGATCCAATTTATAGGCTAAGGGCTTGAGGGATGGAGGGGTAAGATGCAAGGATGGAAAGATGGTGAGGGAGGGCTAGGAGGAACTCAAAGGGGAGCACATGGATTGTGCTTGTTTAGCACCAATCAGAGAGTGACACATGTCATAGGGATAGTGGGTGGAGGAAAGGGCATAGATGAGTCAACAAAGGAGGCTCAAGGCTTTAAATGGCCCTCATAAGTGCTTGTAAGAGCAATGAATGGGCTTGTAAGAGTCGTTCATGGCTTTGTAAGAGCACTCATGGCTTGGTGGTTGGGATATTTTGAGGGGAGACTTTGGTTTGGATTAGGAAAGTCTTAAGCTCATTTAGGATTGTACAAATGATTAGGGGGTGGGTTAGGCTTGGGTTAGGATTAGATTAGGGATGTTAGAGATGTGCAAGTGGATGGCATTCATGAGGGTGGGTGAGTTAGTGGCTAAGCTTAGTTAGTATGGGTGGATGGGGTGGATTAGGCTAAATGGAGGATTTAGGATAGTTTAGGGGCTATTAGATTTTGAGGGCTTTATTTATCAAATAGTTTTATTTAATAAATGAGGGTTTTGGAATTAGATAAGAGAATAGGATTTATTGACAAATAGTGAGTTATTTGATTTATCAATTAGGACTATAGATGATTAATTAAATTAATCAACTAGGGGATGGCAAAGGATTTAATTAAATAGGAATTTAATTAATGATTCCTTTAGAGATAGCTAAATAGGATTATCAAAGCGGTGTAATCAAATTTAGGTGTCTACAAAAAGTAGAAGCATTCTCACAGTTGCTAAAGGTTGAGAGAATTCTCAATGTAGGCATGTGCTCATCGTTGATCTTTCAAAGATCAATGGTTGACAAGAATAAACCACAGTGGTTAAAGTACTTTGTGAATCATTAAGGAATTAACAAAAGTGAAACCACAGTTAAGGAAAGGTTTACAACAAAGAATCTTTAAAATTTGGAAAAGTAACTTTAAAATAAAAATGGGAAAATGGTAAAAATAAAACCTTAGGGTAATAATCTTCCTGCGTAATTTATAAAATACTTTCCAAAATTTTGACAAGCTAGGGCATAGTAATAAGGGTTTTATGAAAATTTAAAATAATTTCACATAGGTTTTTGACACCTTTCACAAATTTAACACATGGGACTAGGGTTTTTCACTATAGGGTGTAACAAAATTATACAAGTGAAAAACTAGGCCAACAATTTCTTTGATGCTTGTGTTAGAATCTTTCCACATTCCAATCCAATATAAATCACATCCATATCTTCATAGTTGTGCTTTTGACTAGTGATGATTGTGTGATTTTCTTATGTCTATTAATAATGGATCAATGATAAAAATAAGTTCCTTTGCATTCTTTCATGAGTGATGAACACAAAATGCTATGTTATAGTTGCTCTATTGCAAATACACCTTTTCATTTTCATGTAGCTTGCATTGTTAGACTTCATTTTTAGGTTTCATTGTGAGTTTGAGAGGGTTTTCCTTCATCTTTATTGTGGACTTTTAATCAATTGTGGTCATGTCTTGATCTTCATTTCCTTATCTTCTTTCGTGATATCAGTCAATTTTTTTTATCTTAAATAATTGATTGATTTTGAGGTGTTCTCTTTCTTGAGGCAAATTCTCTTTCTTCTTCTCATTTCTTTCCACCTCTTCCAAACTTCTATCTTCCATTTGCTTCCCCACTTCTTTTCTTCTAATTCAACTTTGGGGCATAATCTTTCATGCCTAACAATCTACCTTGGTTTTGTGATCCTTATATCTTTCATCTTACATCAAGAACCTTATCTTTTAGTTCAATTTGATCAAATTTATTAATTTGTTGTTTCTCCTCTATTTCATTTAGATTTTGATTACGAGGGATAGTACCTATCAAACTTCAATCCTTTTTCCACCTAGGACAACCTTGTCTTTGTCAAGACAAAATTATTATCAAAAATTTTATTCTTTGTCCTGATGTGTTCCTAAGTTGACACACAACTATGTTGTTTTGTGATCTCAAATAGACCTCACATTTCAACTACATTCTTTGACTACATGTGTTCACAAAATGATCACATATTAGTCAAAGAGGGGCAAATGTATGACCCTAAAACGGTTGCCTAGACTATGGGCCCTAATTCTTCAATCTATCAATTTCTTGACTCAATTTATCAATTTCCTGAATCAATGTTGCAACATTTTATTAAAACAATTCAAGTCATTTTCCTTGATCAAATTGCAATTAATTTAATTATTTTAATATTTCCTAAGGTTTGATCATTTCATCAATAATCTTATTTAATTAAAAGAAAATATCTCTTTTAATTAAATAATTTTATCTTATTTAATTAAAATCTCTCTTATTATTAAATAATCTTATCTTATTTAATTAAAAGAAAATATCCTTTTAAATAAATAAAATAGTCTTATTTAATTAAAAGAAAATCTCTCTTTTAATTAAATAGTTTTATCTTGTTTGATTAAAATCTCTCTTTTTATTAAATAATCTTATCTTACTTAATTAAAAGAAAAAATTCTTTTAAATAAATAAAATAATCTTATCTTATTTAATTAAAAGAAAACATCCTTTTAAATAAATAGAATAATCTTATTTAATTAAAAGAAAATCTCCCTTTTAATTAAATAGTTTTATCTTATTTAATTAAAATCTCCCTTTTAATTAAATAATCTTATCTTATTTAATTAAACAAAAATTTGTCTTTTAATTAAATAAATAAATCCTCACTTAAAGCTATCTTTTTGATGAAGAAAGTAAAGCAATCAAATAAAATCTTATAAAGATTCCTTTTTTTTGCACATATCTCTAAGTGGTGGGTTTTTACTCTTACTTGTATTTTTAGGGATTTCTTTGCACTACTCTTGTGAGAAGTCTCCCACCTCCACACTTTCCTTTATAATTAATCCTCTCCTTCTCATTTGGATAGATGTTAGTTGCTATAGTTTTGTTTATGCTATAGGTTTGCAAAGTGATTTTGGAGGAGTTTGAGCATTAGGGTTTGGACATTGGAGCTTCATCGAAACTTCTCTATTCTTGTCTTCTTCTCTCATGCATCCATGGCTTCCATCATCATGCTTCATACTTGCATTTTCATATCATCTTAGAGTATATTTTCTTTCATAGATAAATCTTGCATTGTTATTTTCTTTCATAGATTAGATTTCCTTTCTTGCATAGCTTTGCATTGTTATCATTTAGATTAGCTTGCATCTTCATTTGCATGCATACTTGATGATCATGGAGACTAGCACTCTTAATTTTCCTCTTTGAATCTCTCATTTTATGGTGTACTTGTATGGGCATAGAATAGGTCAAATTGAGGGCCTCCATTAAAAACCCTTGCACTCCATGAATAGAGAGCTATGAGTCGCCATTTGAGACCTCATTCTTGAGCAATCTTGGATATAATGGCTCATAGAAGTGTGTCAACATTTTAACACACAGTTTCTTTGAGAGTGTGGATCTTGACTAGCTAGGGTTTGGATTGGATCTTAGGGGATCTTACAAAACTATTACTTGCTTTATATTTGGCCGTAACAAGAAGGCCTTACAACCCAACACATTGCATGTAATCAATTATTTTATGAATAAAGAGTTGAGTTTGGTATTAGATAATCTTATATCTTGTGTTGTGTTTATGTTGTTGATTATTTGGTGGGGGTTAGGACATCTTCTTTGTGGATTCTCTTTCCTTGAACTACATCAATTGGTCAAGATCAAGATCAGTGATGACAGTTGAAGGCTTATTAGTGAACCAACATAAGGACCGAATAGAGATCTAAACCTACAAAAGTGAGTTGTAATCACATAGAAAAAAAACTACTATTTTCTTTCTTATCATTGTAAACAGTTTGTATTGAAAACCTTTTAACAAAGGTTGACCTAATAGTCATTTGAAGACTTAACCGTCTATGTAAATCCTTTAATTGGGTGACATTCTAAATGGAATGATCAAATTCCTCTCACAAGGCCACTCCTAATAGGGTAATTAAATCCTCTAACCAGGTTACATTTAATAGTGTGTTTTGTAACCTGTAATAGGGTTGGTTCCTAACAGAGCTCACTTTGAAAGAGTGAAAAGGAGTGAGATGTTGCTGGTGGTTTTTCCCAAATTGGGTTTCCACGTTATATCATACTATCAAACTCTGATGAATTTTTTTATGAATTTTTACATTTGATAATGTTTTCATTATGCAATGCACGTTAAATTTTATGATAGTTTTACAGTAGAGACTGAGCAACAATAGGATAAGTAGAATAGTGAAGTATTTAATATTTAATTGTTTAAGTGGTACATATAGACCTTGAGTAACTAATTCCCCCTGCCCTCTCAGTTATTCTAAAAATTTCTAACATCTTTGTGCTTTCACAAGTATTATTGAAACTCAACTTTATTTTCATTATAATCGGTTCATTTTCCCTTTCCTATTTTAGGTCTATCAAAGATTAAATAGGTTGAACTTTTGGTGTTTGAAAACTTTAGGTGCTTGATAAGTTCTTGTCTTGATGTTCCATCTTTGACTTGTCTAATAATTTTAGATGGAATATAAGTTTGAGCTAAAGATGGTTTGTCCATCTTACTTTCCCTGACTACATCCTTCTCTTTAATTTCTCTTTTAATTTCTTCTTGTGTAGCATTTACTTTCTTCCATATTTCAACAATTTCATTTTATACACTCCTAGTGTCTCGAATTGTAATCCTTGCAACTCTATTTTTTATTCTAAAGGATTATCTACAAGTTTTGATCATTATCTTGATTCTTCTTAACTCAATTACAAATTTAATTCCATCAAATTCTCTTTCTATCATTTATCCATTCAGCTTTAATGTTTCTCTTAGTCTACCATCATCTATCTCGTAAAACTCTTTGGGTATTGTCTCATAAAATTTAACTGTCTTAACTTCCTCTATCTTCCTCTTCTATATCATTTAGTCTTCCATTCTTCATTATATATTTTTATAATGAAATCTACATTGGGATATGTTTCCTTAATACTTTCCTTGTATTTTTTTGGTTCAACTTCTTCAAAAAAATTCACACCAGTCTCTTTCTATTTGTCTTGTTCTTTCTCCTCTTCATTGACTAGTCACTCTTTCACCTCTTTGGATTTCCATTTTTATAATGATTTAGAATAATTGGCGGTGGGGGGGATAATCCTTAGGTATAGATGTAACAATTCAACTTATACTAACTTTAGATAGATTAAATAAACTAAGATATTCACTCGGTCTATATAACATATCATCAATAGTTTAACATTTCATGCAATTTCTTAACTCACTATCTCCTAGAAGTGTCGACTGCTAGTAATAAACTACTATAAAATATAACATGCATATTAATAACATCCACACATGAAAAAAAACACTTTGACACTAGGATTCAACATAGAATCCCAATTTGGGAAAAACTTGATGTAGTACAAGGCAGGAGAATCCCCAAAGGAGATGTCCTAGCCCCCAACAATATAACCACACAGTGGAAACATAACAACAAGAAAGAAACAATGCAAGATTTGATACCAAATTACAACTCTTTACTCATAAAATATAACTATTACATGCAATGTACTAGGCTGTAAGGCCTTCCTAGTTATGGCCAAATACAATAGCAATTACAATAAGAATTCTACAAGATCCCTCAAGATCCAACTTACAAAACCAATCCCAGCTAGCCCAGATCTGTAATGTAATAGCAATCTGGAAGAAACCACCAAGGAAATCTAAACTTGTTCTTGCAAGCCCACCAATAAATCTCCTTGTTTTCTAGCCACAACCCTAGATCTACTCCAAATATATCCAAGATTAAAGTGTAAACTACCTAACATTTGGCACTAAATCCATACACTCACAACTCCATCATAATCATACTGTAAACTGCCTCATGTTTTCCACTCTGCCCACAAACACAGGAAAAACTCACTCCTCTCCACCTCCTCTTCTCTAAGATGGATCAATAATGACTAAATACTTCATCAAAACCCCTACTTATACCAATCTAAGCCACAAGTTAGCCCAAAATTCCAAAAAACTAACATTAAATTCTTGAAGAGACACAAGTTGGCCTCCAACATAAATTAACTATCTAGAAATCAATACCCGAGAAAAATTGCAATATCTCCTAGCTCTGATTGAATTAGAACTTGTGCTTCCAAATAATGGTAGAAATTTTGGCTCTCTACAACCCTTCAAATGAAAAAAGGCTGATTCATTAAGAATTTTTGTGCATCCATTTTGAAAGTCATGTATAGAAAACTATCAGGCAAAATTGCCAGAAATTGATACTCTAGGAGAATTGTCATATCTCCCAACTTATATGGAATTAGAATTTGAATATTTGAAAAAATGAAGTACTCTAGGCACTCTTTAATCCTTGAAGTGAAAATCCTCTCATTCATTTCACAAAATTAGTTACATGGTCTGCAATAGGCACCTAGAAACTACAAAACATAGTTCCAACAAGGTAAAAATAGTTCAAACTTCAACTTAATCCATCCAATCTCTATGAAATCACGAGAAAAGGTTATCCAATGTGTCTCCAACACATCCCTAACCATGAAAATCATAACTCCACCATAATCCAAGCTCGATGCTCTTGCATCAAACTCCCCAAGTAAATAGAAAAGTATGTCCCATACTTTGATGCCCAAAGAAAGATCTACAACCAAATTCATCTTTACCAAAGGATTCTACTTCATCAAAGTCAATAGAAAAAATATGAAAATAAACCATCTATGCTTCATTCACTAAAACATCAAAATTAAATACATATCAGCAACTAGTGAATCCACAATAGCAACAACAAACTCCATATCAACAGTAGTATGTAGATTCAAATCCCCAATAAGAAGAACATGTAAATCCTCCACCATGTCAACCATAGGAAAATCAGGAACATACAGATCCATAGTATCATGGAGATCCAAAACCAAATCAGCAATCTCAGAAATCTCATTGCTCACAACAAGATGCTCTACAACACACAACTCATCACCAACAACAACTGATCATCTACGACTAAGTGCTCTATAATTTCTGTGTCAGACTCAACCAACTGATCATGAAAACCAATGTCTATCCTAGCATCAACAAGGTTAGGAATATCTTCAGCAACAACCTCCAGCTGCTCTACAAGTTTTTTATCTGACTTCACAAACTAATTAGCAAAATCAACCTCTTCCACCTTGACCTTGTCATGCCATCTTCTCTCATGAACAAGTCTCTTAACTGGCCAAACAACTCTCTTTTGAATTGGTAAACTCTAGCACTACAAACATCTATAGAATGTCTTCCTCATCTTATCCTTATCTCGATCAGCCAAATTAGTTTCAAACTAAGCAACCACCTTCTTAGTTTGATCAACCAAACTAGCTTCAACCTGAATAGTCATCTCAGAAAAATTCCTCTCCACTACATCATGGAGATTTGCAATTCTCAAAGCCAGCTTTCAAGATCTTTGTAAACCCTCTGCAACAAATCCTTCCTATGCTCCTTCTGAAAAAACTAAATTATTTGCTAGTCACATCACAACTTGCCCCTTTGCATGAACAATTAGGAAACAAATCACAAGTCTAGGACCACAGATCTACAATCTACAAACTCTCTACAGTTATGCCTCAACAAGATCAAACTTCCATCTTTGCATTCATCAATCCATTTGTAAGCCCTCTATAATTGAAATTCAGAACCATGATCTGCCACCTCACAACCAAGGGATCTAGGACTCCAGAAAGAACAATCCACCACTAGATCAAGAATAACTTACATCTACTTCTCTAACCTAAGTCCTAGTGCAAACTACCACAACTTTAGTGATCTATCTACACACTCAAGAAAAACCTTCACTCTAATACCATCTGACATAGCACAAGGCATGAGTATCCCAAAGGAGATTTCCTAGCCCCTAGCTATATAACCACATAGCAGAAACACAATAACAAGAAGCAACAATGCAAGATTTGATACCAAATTACAACTCTTTATTCATAAAATATAACTATTACATGCAATGTGCTAGGTTTTAAGGCCTTCCTAGTTACAGAAAAATACAATAGCAATTACAATAATTATTCTACAAGATCCCTCAAAATCCAACTTATGAAACCAATCCCAACTAGCCTAGATTTGTAACATAACTATTGGAAATTCTTTAGAATAATTGAGAGGGGGGTTGAATCAGTTATTCAAGGTCCAAATGTCCTAATAAAACTTTTATCAAGTAAATGAGCCCATTAAACTGTTCATTCATCCAAGCTTAAACTTTCTTACTTAGCAAGTTACTAAAAATCAACGTGCAAGAATAACACATGAAGAATCAACATATAACACAATGATTTACGTGGAAACCCAATTTGGGAAAAACCACCAATAACATGCTACTCAATTCTCATTCTTCTGAAGTGATACCCAATGAAAGGCCTGCCCTATTAAAGCCTACAACACACTATTAAATGTGACCTAGTTAAAAGATTTAACCACCCTGTTAGAAGTGGGCCTAGTTAGAGGACTTTAGAACATTCACTTAGAATGCCACCTTGTTAAAGGATTTACAAATGGTTGTTAAACCAACTTAAGTCCATAGGATTTTACCCTAACTGATACAATTTTTAGAGAGTAAAAACAAGGGCTTTTGACATGATACAACTCACAAATTAACTTGTAGATTTTAGATCTCTGTTTAGCTCATAATATTTCCTGGCTCTCAGTCTTTGCAGCTCTAACAGCTTGTCCTCCTTTCAAGCTTTGTCTCCTTGAGTCTCCATGCTCAATCTACCAATGCAATCTCCTATATGACCACTTATCAAAGCAGAGTCTCTGTGCTCTATTCTTTCTTCCTTGATGCCTTCTCCTTGACACCCTTCAACCACTTCACAATTTGGCACACCAATGACTCTAGCTTCTTGGCTTGTGACTTCTTAAGTAGAAGTTTGGAATTTCTTTTCCTGCTTGATTCTTCCCTCCTTTAATTTTAGTTCGAATGGATTAGGTAGAATTCATTGAATCTAACCCATATCTTGTTCCTTCTAGAAACATCATGAAGAATCCTCTTGAATTCACCCAAAAATAGTTTATCTAAAATTCTTTGCCTCTAGGTCATCCTCCTTATCCTCCATCTGGTTCACAAAATTCAAGGCAACAACCTTGTCAGCTCAAATTTGGCAAATCTTTGACTTCTCACATAATGCAATAGCTCGACACTATTGAAATTTTGGTGCCTGACACATACTGTGTTACTTGGCACCAACTACATTTTACTGATGCTTGGTACTTACCGTGGATTCACTCGACATCCACTAAGTTTACTGATGCTCGACACCTATTACTTTGCTTGACACCTAAACTTGATCGGCTCCTTCTATATCACTTGGAACACATTAGATTTTGCATTTGCTTGACACTAACTAAAAATATGCTTGGCTCAAACTAGCTTGCTTGGCACTCATTAATGAACTTAGTTAAGCTTGGCAGACAACCTTGTTACAACTTATTCTTCTAGTGTTTTTTAGTGTGGCCAAATCTGTAACTTCAAGTATACTATCAATACATCATTTTACCATTGTCTTAATTGATCCTTGCACTTCATTGCAAAACCATAACTCAACCTTTCCCTTAGGTACTTTTGTTACATCTTATTGATTAAATCCTCTTCATCAATCAACTAAGTGATAGTACTTGGATCTTATAAAAAATTGTCATTCCAATAAATAGTAGGTTTGACATTAGTGACAAAACAAGGATTGAAAATATTCTCTATCAACAATCTCCTTCTTTGCAACAATCTCTCTTCTTCAATAATGACTCAATTAGATTACCAACAATCTCCCTCTTTGGCATTGATGGCAAACCAAACTGATCAACCAAGTTATCAAAATGCTAACTAGGTTAAAAGACTAAATCAAATGCCAAAAATAAAAATGTGTTAGCATCAACTTTCAGATCTCCCTCTCTGACCTTCTATCCTGATTACTTTACTTCTACTTCTCGCTCTTAGTTGTTATTTCCTTTTTCTTTCCTTTCTACTATATCTTCCTGAACATCATGTTTCTCTATGGCTTACCACTGTTCACTTTGATTTGATCTTGTACTGCTCCTAACTTCCTCTTACATTATTTCTCCTTTGTATGCATTGATCATGTTCTACTATTTTGGTACCAGCTACTTCTCCCTCTGTCCATTTGGTCCTATAGATTGGATTAGTTTCTTGCTACTTCTCCCTTTATCCAATTGAATATTGTTGATCAATTTCTTGCTACTTCTCCCTTTATCCAATTGAATTTTGTTGATCAATTTCTTGCTACTTCTCCCTCTTTAACAACAATGTCAAAAACATACTATTTCAGCATCTTAACTTGCAAGTGTAGCAATTGTAGGTACTCCAATTTCTCCCTCTATCACGTTGCTTTGTGACTGATTTGAAACTTCAGCACTTTGATTACTTCAGGCAGAAATCCTAAAGTAAGTATCCTCTGCATTAATTCACAACATTTCAACAATCAACTCATTTGATGAAGGGCAATATTTGTTTTTACTTAAGTAGCCTTGGTTAGGGGTATCACCCCTAACTTGCCTCTAAGATATCCAAATGCATCTTTAGGTAATGCTTTTGTGAAGATGTCAGCAATCTGTTCCTTTGAATTGACATATTCTATTCTTACTTGCTTGTCTTCCACCAATTCTCTTACATAGTGATACTTATTGCAATATGCTTTGTTTTGGCATACATCATAGGATTATTTGATATGTTGAGGGCACTTGTGTTATCAAAATAGAGTATCACAAGTTTAGGTACCTCTTCCTTCATACCTTGCAACATATGTTTGATCTATACAATATTGGTGTAGTTAATAGCAAAAGCAACATATTTAGCTTCTACTGTGGACTATGAGGTACAACTTTTCTTTTTGCTAGTCCCAGTGACTAACCTTTTTCCTAAGAAAAGTGCTCCTCCACTAGTGCTTTTTCTATCATCAATATTACCTACCCAATCTACATCAGTGTAAGCTCTCAACTCAAAATTTTCACTCCTCTTGTAGTATAAGCCAAAGTCATTAGTTCCTTTTAAGTACCTAAATATTCTTTTCACTATCATAAGATGATTTTCTCTTGGATTTGTAGAAAATCTTGCCACTATTCCAACTGCTAATGCAATGTTTAGTCTACTCTGCACAACATACTGTAATTTTCCAATCATTGATCTATACAATGTCTAATTCAGTTCAGCTGATTCATCATTTTTGGATAACTTATGTCCTATTACCATTGGTGTACTAACTGGTTTTGAATCTTCTAGACCAAATGTCTTAAGTATCTCCTTGATATATTTTGATTGTTTCAAAAATATGCCATACTTTAGTTGATGTACTTGCAATCCAACAAAGAATTTAATTTCTCCAAACATTGACATCTCAAACTCATGTTTCATTTGGTCAACAAAATATTTGCATAGGGCATCTTTTCCTCCAAATATTATGTCATCAATAAAGATCTTAGATATCAATGTTTTTTTACCTTTGTTTACCTTGATATACAGGTTGTTGTTGTCATCTGTTCTCTCAAATTCTATCTTCACAAGATATTTGTGCAGTCTCTCATACCATGCTCTAGGTGCTTGCTTCAAACCATAGAGTGCTTTGCATAATTTACAAACCATATCCTTGTTGTTGTCATCAACAAACCCCCTTGATTGTTCTATGTAGACTTACTCTTCTAGTATTTTGTTTGAAAAGGCATACGTTACATCCATCTGATAGACTTTGAAACCTTTATAAGTAGCATATATAAGTAGTGTTCTTACTCCTTCCATTCTTGTAATAGGGGCAAATGTTTCCCCATAGTCTAGTTTTTCTCCTTGTGCATAGCCTTTGCAGACTAATCTAGCCTTATTTTTTGTGATCTCACCATTCTCATCAAGCTTGTTCCTAAACACCCATTTGGTACCAATCACATTCTTATTAGCTGGTCTTGGAACTAAAGTCTAGGTTTTGTTCTTCCTTATCTAATCTATTTCTTCTCCCATAGCTTTATACCAGTCATCACTTTTTAGTGCATCTTTCACTATTTTAGGTTTAATCTAGCTCATCAGACATGATTCATTTCTTAGTCTGTTCCTTGTCATTAGTCTAGCTTCCTTGTCTCCAATGATTTTTTCTATAGGGTGATGTCTTCTCACATACTTGGATAGTCTTGGTTATGTCCTTCTTTCCATGTTTGATCTTTCAACTTCAGCGTCACTATGCACATCTCTTTCTGTTATTTCATCATATCTCTCATGTGTATTGCCTTTAGAGTTAGAGTGTACATTATTTTCATTCTACAACTTGGCTTTTGAATGTAGCTCAACATTCACTGGTTGTGACTCAGCTAATACTGAGGTTTGTTGTTGATTCTAAACTTGGTTGGCAACTTCATCTTTAGTAGACATTCCTTCATAGAATTATACAAAATATCTATAATCTTTTGGTTTCTTGGATTCATCAACTTGGACTTCTACATGCTCATCAAAATTTACATTTACACTCTCTACAATCTTGTTAGTGTTAGTATTCAAACACTTATATGCTTTTCTTCTAGTGGAGTAATCAAGAAATATGCCTTCATCACTCTTTGAATCAAACTTTCCATTTCTAGTATCTTTAAGAATATAGCATTTACAACCAAATACTTTAAAATGTTTTACATTGGGTGAGTGACCATACCATAATTCAAAAGGTGTTACATTTGTACCTTTCTTGACTTGTACTCGATTTAGAGTATACACAGTAGTACTTATAGCTTCTCTCCAATACTTCAAAGAAATTTTTTTTCCATCATTAATGTCCTGGGATAGTCTACCACTAATCTATTCCTCCTTTCGACAATTCCATTCTGAGGTGGAGTTCTTGGTGTTGATAATTGTCTTTTGATTCCTTTATCAATTCAAAATGTCTCAAATTCTTTTGATGTAAATTCTCCTCCTCTATCTAATCTTGAGCACTTTAGACTCACTCTTGTTTCCTTCTCAACCCTGGCCAAATACCACTTAAACATTTGAAATGCATCAGATTTTTTTTTTAAGAACATGGAAGTCATCATTCTAAAATAGTCATCCACAAACAACATCATGTATCTGTGTCCTTGGTAGCTTTGCACTTCTATTGGGCCACATAAGTATGTATGGACTAGCTCTAGTACTTCTTTGGAAGTGTAAGTTTTTATTTTGAAACTTGACTTAGCCATCTTTCCTAATTGACATTTTTTGCACATTGTATTTTTAGGCTTCTTCAGTTTTGGCAACCCCCTGACTTTCTTCATTTTGCTGATACTAATTAGATTATCAAAGTTAACATGAAACAACCTTTTATGCCATAACCATACATCATCAAGTTTTACAATGAGACAGGTTTCATCTTCCATATCTAGGTAAAATAGATTACTCCTAGTTTGTTCACCTTTTCCTATTAGATTTATATTAGTATCACAGATTTTGGCAGTGTTGTTTCCAAATTCTACTTTGCAACCTACATTGCCTAACTATGATACACTCAACAAATTGTAGTTCAATCCATAGTATGCATTATCACATGAGATTTTATCTATAAGTTTAATAGAACCTTTTCCTTTGATTTGACATGGAGCATCATTTCAAAATCTAACACTATTTCCATCATACTAAGTAAAGGTAATAAACTTACTTTTGTCTCCTATCATGTGATGTGAGCATCCACTATCTATGATCCACTTGTCATTTTTGTTCACATAGGTTACTAGTTTTGTTGCCTCTTCTTCATCTAATTCATCCTTCATGGCTACATAGACTACCTCATCATCATCTTCATCAGAATCTTCTTCTTTAGCAATGTAGTACCTTTTGCCTTTGTCTTTGTAATCTTTGCTATCATCTTCTCTTTTGTTTTTGTAGTTGTTTCCTTTATTGTAGTTCTTATTCTAAGTGCATCTTGCAGCAATATGTCCTACTTCATTGCAAGTAAAACATATGATAGGCAGCTTACCTTTTAATTTACCTTTGCCTCTATGAAATCTTATGGCCAATAATGCTTCCAATTGTTCCACATCTTCTTCATCTGTGCTACTGTCACTAGATGCATACTTTGTCTTTTTATTCTTCTTTTTTGGTTTCATCTCCTTAGTGTCTTTTAATGTCAGCTTGGCCTTGAAATCAAATTCAAGATTCTCAGGTCTGTAGTTATCAAAGTTGGACAAATCAAATGCACTAAGTCCTCCTACTATCCCTTCAAAGGTTTTTGTGTTTCTTGGTACACATCTTAATTCTTGGATGGTTGAAACTCTAATAGCATAGATGGGGAGTAAGGTTCTTAAGAATTTACTATTAATAGTGTCATCCTCTAAATGAACACCCAAATTTCTTATTGCACTTACTACTTCTTTCATTCTAGAGGCATATTGAGCAGCATTCTCACCTTCCTCCATTTTCATATCATCAAACTTTCCTCTGAGGATTTCTCTCTTTTCTCTTTGAACATTCTTATCTCCTCCATAAATATCAATCAAGGCTTTCCACATTTTGAATGCAGAATTACGTCCCTTGATGTCATCAAATTCAACATAGTTCACGGTAGAGGCAATCTCCAACATTGCTTGATTATGCTCCTTCTTTTTCTTCATATCTTTTGCAATGGGTACAATTGGGTCAACATGTTTACTTCAATTGAGGATTTTGCATGATCACTTTTTGATCCAAGGTGTAGCTTCATTAGACTTTTCCATGCAGTGAAGTTATCTCTATTAAGCTTGGGAAGTTCTCTCTTGGACATCTTGATCTTTTTGCTTCTAGTACCTTTAAACTAAATTAGCAAATGGCTCTAATACCAATTGTTGAAAATTCTTTAAAATAACTGAGAGGGGGGGTTAATAAGTTATTCAAGGTCCAAATTTCCTAATAAAACTTTTATCAAGTAAAGTGAGCCCATTAAACTATTCATTCATCCAAGCTTAAACTTTCTTACTTAGCAAGTTACTGAAAATCAACATGCAAGAATAACACATGAAGAATCAACACATAACATAGTTATTTACGTGGAAACCCAATTTGGAAAAACCACCAGTAACATGCTACTCAATTCTTACTCTTCTAAAGTGATGGCCTGTGAAAGGCCTGCCTTGTTAAAGGCTACAACACACTATTAAATGTGACCTAGTTAAAGGATAAACCACCCTATTAGAAGTGGGCCTGGTTAGAGGACTTTAGAACATTCACTTGGAATACCACCCTATTAAAGGATTTACAAATGGTTTTTAAACCAACCTAAGCACATAGAATTTTACCCTAATTGATACAATTTTTAGAGAGTAACAACAAGGGCTTTTGACGTGATACAACTCACAACTTAACTTGTAGAGTTTAGATCTCTGTTTAGCTCATTACATTGCCTGGCTTTCAATCTCTATAGCTTTGACAACTTGTCCTCCTTTCAAGATTTGTCTCCTTGAGTCTCCATGCTCAATGTACTAGTGCAATCTCCTATATGACCACTTATCAAAGTAGAGTCTCTGTGCTCTGTTCTTTCTTCTCCTTGATTCTTTCTCCTTGACACCCTTCAACCACTTCACAATTTGGCACACTAGCAACTCTAGCTTCTTGGCCTGTGACTTCTTAAGTAGATGTCTAGAATTGCTTTTCCTGCTCGATTCTTTCCTCCTTTAATTTTAGTTTGAATGGATTACATAGAATTAACTAAATCTAACCCATATCTTGTTCCTTCTAGAAACATCATGAAAAATTCTCCTGAATTCACCAAAAAATAGTTTATCTAAAATTCTCTGCCTTAGACTCATCATCTTTATCCTTCATCTGGTTCAAAAAATTCAAGGTAACAACCTTGTCAGCTCAGATTTGGGGAATCATTGACATTTCACATAATTTAGTAGCTCAGCACTATTAAAATTTTGGTACCCGACACATACTATGTTACTCAGCACCAACTACATTTTATTGATGCTCAAAACTTACTTTGGATTCACTTGGCATCCACTAAGTTTTCTGATGCTTGACACCTATTACTTTGCTCGACACTTGAACTTGCTTAGCTCCTTCTATATAACTTGGCACACACTAGATTTTTCATTTTTTCGGCACTAACTGAAAATCTACTTGGCTCAAACTAGCTTGCTTGGAACTCACTAGTGAACTTAGTTAAGCTTTGCAAACAACCTTGTTACAACTTATTCTTCCATTGTTTCTAAGTGTGGCCAACATCTGTATCTTCAAGTATACTATTAATACATCATTTTACCATTGTCTTAACTGATCCTTTCACTTCATTACAAAATCATAACTCAACCTTTCCCTTAGGTACTTTTGTTACATCTTGTTGATTAAATCCTCTTCATCAATCAACTAAGTGATAGTACTTGGATCTTATAAGAAATTGTCATTCTAGTAAATAGCAAGTTTGACATTAGTGAAAATACAATGATTGAAAACATTCTCTATCAACAATCTCCTTCTTTGCAATAGTCTCTCTTCTTCAATAATGATTCAATCAGATTACCAACAATAACAACAATTTGGAAGAAACCACCAAGAAAATCCAAAATTGTGCTCACAAGCCCACCAAGAAATCTCCTTGTTTTCTAGCCATAGCCCTAGCTCTACTCCAACTATATCCAAGATTGAAGTGTAAACTACCTCACATTCAGTGCTCTATCCACACACTAACAACTCCATCATAATTCTATTGTATACTATCTCACATTTGGCACTCTAGCCATAGACTTAGGAAAAACTCGCTCCTCTCCACCTCCTCTTCTCTAAGATGGATCAATAATGACTAAAGACTTCACCACAACCCCTACTTATACCAATCTAAGCCACAAGATGGCCAAAAATGCCAAAAACTAACATTAAATACTTGAAGAGCCACAAGTTGGCCTCCAATAGAAATTAACTATCTAGAAATTGGTACTCAAGAAAAATCATGATATCTCCTAGCTCTGATTGAATTAGAACTTGTGTGTTGAACTAGATGTAGAAATTTAGGTCCTCTAAAACCCCTCAAATGTGCAAAGGTTGATTCATTAAGGATTTTTGCACATCTATCCTAAAAGTCAAACACATAAAACTATTACACAAAACTACCAGAAATCAATACTCTAGGAGAATTGCCATATCTCCCAAATGATAAGGAATTAGAACTTTTTCCTTTGATAAAAGGAAGAAATCTAGGCCCTCTTAAATACTTTGAGTGTACATCCTCTCATTCATTGCACAAAATTACTTACATGGTCTGCAATAGGCACCCAGAAACCAGAAAACATAGTTCCAATAGCAAGGTAAAAATAGTTCAAGCTTCAACTCAATCCATCCAATCTCTATGCAATAATGAGGAAAGGCTCTCCAATGTGTCTCCAATACATCCCTAACCATGAAAATCATAACTCCACCAAAATACAAGCTTGATGCTCCTGCATCAAAACCACCAAGTAACATGCTACCAATTGTTCACTCTTCTGAAGTGAGCTCGATTAAAAACTAACCTTGTTAAAGGATATACAAAACACTCTTAAATGTGACCTTGTTAAATGATTTCAATCACCCTATTAGGAGTGACCTTGTTAGAGGAATTTGGATAATTCCATTAGAATGCCACCTTAATTAAATGATTTACAAAATGATTGTTAATTCAACCTTATTTAAATAATTTTGACTGATACAATGGTTAGAATGTAATAGTAGGTTTGATCTATAAAGTACAATTCACTTTGCAAATTCATATCACATTTTCTCATTTGATGGTTCACTATCTGACCTTCATTGACATCATCATCACTAATCTTCTTGGCACCTCCTCAAGTAATCACTCTTCACCAAACTCTTCACACTAGTCCTCAGTTATTATGTTCTTTAAAGGTTCTCTTTAAGATCACCAATCAACAATGAACCAACCTTAGAAAACATCTCCTATGACTCCTTAAATAGGTATTTTCAATATTTTTTTAATTAAACATCATAGTTGATCTTAGGGTTAGGTAAGATTCATTGAATCATTCCATCTTTTTATTCTTCTTGTTTTTCTAGAAACTTCTGATCAAATATTTGCTTTTGATTGTGTTAAAAACTCTCCTCATTCTTATCAATTCTTATCTTTCATGTGCTTTGACTCATTCAAAATTTCAACTATTTTGGCTTCAAATTTGATTCTTTCATAAACTATAACTTCTTCTATCACTCGGACATCACTTTGTTTTTATGCTTGATCGTCAATGTTTAGCTCAACATACAATGTACTATTGTGCTTGGCATCAATAAGATCGCTCGATCATTACTATACTCAATCACTATTGATACTTCTTGAAACATTTTCTCGGTAATAACTATCACTTAGCTTGAACTATTTTTTTCTGCTTCTACATAAGTTCCTTAATCTTCTACTTCAACTCCTTTGTTTACCGACCAATATTGATACTTAGTCAAGCTTATCATTTTGAATTATTTTAACTATAAACTTCATTCAACTATCTTCTTCACTTTATACATTAATTGAAAAACACATTATCTTGTCAATGACTAACTTATCAAGTGCCCATTGTATTATGTGATACATAACTTCTCATTGCTCATCAACTCACCTTGCCATCTCTTCTTTTCCATTCTTCTTCATTAGTTAAACCATATGTCACTCTACATTGTTAGTAAATGTCTCTCCAATAAATTTGACATTATGTCTTACCGAAAGGTTTGACATCAATGACAACATATCAATTGTTCCAATTGTAGTTTCCAACATCCTTGTTATTGGAGGACCACATGCCTTTCCTTCACCCTTTCTCCGATAGGTGATTCTAGGTGTTTCTCATTCTCTTTGTTCACCTATCACCTCAATTGGCGTTGTTTGTCCAAATTCTTCAATTTTAACTATTGGTGTGCTTAGTTTTGCTCCTCCAAACCTTTATATTAGCATACTCATCTAAAAATTTCTTTGAATCATCGGTTTCTCAAGCTCTATTTTGATCTTAGAAAATGTTTCAAATTAACATCTATAGGTCAAAATAATAACTCATTAGCACGAGTCATTATTGTGTCTTCATCCACTTTGTAACCAATTGAAGGTAACAAAAATATTTTAGGTTAAGTTAATTGTATAATGCATGTATATGTATCAACTAGAAAAAATATGTCATGTATACTTCAACCACATTAATAAGTATTCTATCTCTTTTATAAATTCTAGGCTGAAGTTCTAATGTCATAATGTATCTACACACTACCATTGATTGCATTGCTTGGGGTTCTAAAACCTTAACCATTGCTTGGTTCTTCCCTTCTCCATCCAAGATATTTTAAAGTGGAAAATAGGAAAATATTACTTCTCTTTAATATATATATATATATATATATATATATATATAATATCTCATTAATATACATAGATTAGTACTACAAAAATAAGTATAATAATTAGATTATTGCCTTTATTGTGTAAATTGTGTGACTTTTTATCATTAATGTTTCATATCATACTACATGATCCATCATCAGGATGAAGCAATAATCTAACTTGATAGATTATCCTAAAGATGGATCATGTAGTATGATTTAAAATGTTGATGATGGAAAATCATACATGATGTAATGTAGAAAGGCTATAATCTAACTTGATGGACTGTGAAAATAACATGAATCTTAAGAATAATAATTCTAATTTATTCAATACACTATATATTTTATTTTATAGTGTATTGAATAAATTAGAATTATTATTCTTAAGATTCATGTTATTTTCATAGTCCATCAAGTATATATATATATATATATATCAAAATTAAGAATAAAAACTTTAAAAATTACATCAACAAAACTACATCTTTTTTTGTTAAAAAAAAATAAAAAATGAAAATGAGTTGCGCTAGGGTGGGACAAATTTTTCATTTATGAGTTTATTGGGGGTGAGGAGGAGGATGACGATGATCTTGATGACCATGGAATGGCTTTTTAGGTGGTGGTCTTTCCTTCTGTAATGCCTATCAAGTTTTGTGGTGTATTTTAGGAAGTTGGGATTTTCTGGCCTCTGAGTTAACCTGAAATTTTTTGTGTTGATAGTCTGGTTTGCTATGGTTTGATTGATCTTTCTCCATACACTTGGTTTTCTATGATAATTTTTATCTTTGGTTGTGTGCTCATTTTTATGGATCTCACTAGGCTATTCACTTCCTGATTGCATGCTTCTGGGAGAGCACTAGTGGCCAGTAAATGAATACTTTCTATTGTTGAGGATATGTGTGTGGAGAGGGTTGCTTTCAATTTTGGGACTAGTGGAAAAGGTTTTGTGAGTGGTTGGAATGTGTCTATGCTTGTCATCACTCTGTGATGTTGTAGGGGTGGTTTTTCATTATTTTCTTTTAGTACCTTTGCAATCTTCTTATGGTGTCACCTTTCAATTTCCATGGGTTTTCCCATTTATTTAGCATGCTTCTATTTTGAAAAAAGTTTCTCAACCTAGTTGATAAGAATGACTATTATTCTTTCCCATGGTTGTTGGTTTTCTTTCACATGGTCTTCTCTAATTTGTGAGGATTTTTCATTTCTCCAAAACTTATTCTAGATTTACTGGTTACTTATAGGGTCTCCTCCAAAACCCACTCTCCTATGGCCTTTTTTGGGGTGGATAGTTGATAGCCTATGCATATTTGTGGAGGGTTATGTGTTTCCTTGTAACCAATCTCTCATGGGTCCTCTTATGATGTTGCTTCTTTATGTTCTTGGATGTCTCTTAGTTGGTCTCCCTAAGAAAAGTGATGCAACTTCTTTGGTTCTCAAAGGTAGAACACTAGGGTTTGGTTCTATTGTAGTTTGTAATGACATGTTGTCACTTTTCCTCTATTATCCCTAACTAGTTCTTCTTGGAACCAATTTAGGAGGTTCCCATTTTATGGGCGAGTGGTTGTTACATGAGGGATTTTATGTGTCAGAGGATCTTCCTAAAGGTGCTATGTATTATGAATAGTACTAAGGAGTCTTTCCTAAGTTTTTTTTCCCTTTTCCCACATGATGTGAGGGATGGCTTCTCTAGAGGAGTGGTCTTTTTGGACAACTCTTTGATGAAGGGTACTTATATCTCTTTGTGTGTGTGGAAGATAATAACTACTTTAGTATAGGGAATTGTTCTTTCTACTGGAGAGTGTTCAATGCTTTCCATTGGGCTTCTACTCTACTCATATGGGATACTCTAGAGATCGTTTGAGGTATCAGTTCTGAGCTTGAGGATTTTTTGAAGGGTGTTAGTCCCTTGGGTTTCATTGAATGTGTGTTCTTTGTTGGCTCCAATGACCATTGCATGTGCTTCCTGACTAGATCCATAGTGCATTTCTTTCCTGCTAGAAATGACCTAGAAGCTCTTCCCATTGTGTGTTCTTTGTTGGCTTCAATGCCCATTATGTATGCTTCCTTGTTGGATTCATAGTTAATTTCTTTCTTGCTAGAAGTGACCTAGAAGTCCTTCATGTAGTTTTGTGTTTTATGTGTATTATGGATGACTGTTGGGTTTGTTACTTGGTTTTCAAGAGGGACCTAGATATTTTTTGGTTATGATTCTTCAATACATCTAGTATTGGGAGATGGAGTTGGATCATGTTGTTAGCTCATCACTTGGGAGTTTTTTTTTCTCGATGGCTAGGTTCCTTGCAGCCTAAGCTATTAAACTTATTGTGATGGGCGGGGTGTTCTCTGCAAGCTCTTGTTTGTTTGATGCAAGATTTTCCTTCTTTTTAAATCTTGACAATGATTTTTCTTGCTCTTGTAACCTTTTGTTTACCCTCTCTCTAGGGGGTAGGTTTTGGTTAAGGTTTTCTATAGGTATGGGGACTTCTTTGAATCATTTGTTTAAGGGTTTTGTGTTTCTCTCCTTGTGGTGGGTTTTATACTTTTTGTCAGATTCTTGTTTCATGATTCCTATGAAGGTAGAACAACCTCCTATTGAAGTGGAGTTGTTTTTTTGTGAAAAAGTCTCCTTTTTACAGTTCTCGTATTAAGGTGGAGATTTTTTGGGCTCCCTTTTGTGGTCACGATGATGGTTGATGGCTTAACAACTTGATCTTTTAAATGTTCATTCATATTGTTGCTCCTATCAAGGTGGATCCCTTTACTTTTAAGGTGAAAAGGGAGATTGCAGCTACTTGAACCGACAAATGGGGTGTTTCTTTCCCCCCTTGCCCCTACTCCTTTTGAGGTGGACACTTTTTCTTTTGTAGTGGAAAGGTAGATTGCAACAGACTAGAAGATCTTTGACAATGTTGGTTAGTGTTGATGGTTTAGTTATTTATGAACCTTCATTTTTTAACTGAGAAAGATGGACAGGTTATTTGTTGACTAAGCTTGCTTCTTCAATTTTATGGTGATGATGTTTCTCTCTTTCAACTTCATTTCTTCCTGTGATCAAGCGATTGCTAATAGTTTAAAAAGACTTGTAATACCTCAAAATTGGCACATTACCATGCTAAACCAATTCTGTCTATTTAATCAATCTTAAAGTCCTATTTTACTAGGCAATTCTAAATTTTGATAATTTCTACTTGGCATAATTGTCAAATGCAGAAAATCGGTTATTTGCATTAATCACATACTTTATTTAATTCCTAGATTGAAATTGAATTAGCAAAGGTAAACCTATTAATCAATTTAATTTAATTATAAGTCCTAGTACTTTAATTAAATCAAATTCACCTCTTTTGCTAAAATACACATTAAGGAATTAAATATATTTAATTTAAAGAAATATATCCTCATTTTAATTTATTGAATTTAATTATTCAATTAATTAAGATTATGCATTTATAAGGTCATATTTTATTTTATTAAATTAAATATATTCTCCAAATCTTCTCTTCAGTTTAGGAATGGAAACTCTGAGTGGACTAAAATCAGAATAGGAATTAAATTAGTTAACTCTTTATTCCACTCAAAAGCAATCCATTAACTTCCTTTTCATAAGGAAACTTTCTATTCTAACTGAATCTTCTTCAGATCTCAAGCGTTTGCTCAATTCGATCTCAACCGTTGATCAAGTTCTTGGATTGTATTTAAGAAACCCTCAATTCCTCATTTCAAAGGATGCACATGAATTATATTGAACTTATGCTGAAATAATTACTCACTCCTTATATTCTTAGCTTTGATTTTCTTGCATTGCAATCTCATTTTAGTTTAATAATGCATACATTTAGTCTAATGCTCTCTTTATTTCTAGATTAATATCGCATCTCATATAGATTAATCTTGCATCTCATTTAGCTATGAGATCTTTCATTCTAGATGTATGATTGCTAACTTTTTGATTTGAGAGCAATTAGCAAAATCATTCTAGTTTGGAGGCAATAGATCGACCTGTTGGTTATTTCGGATGAACAATCTCATGTTCATCCTGGGATGATACTTTAGATAATGATCAAGTTGAAGTATGTCTGAATACAAAGGCCCACATTTAGCACTCACAGGACTCACTCTGGTCCTTTGTTTTTGCTTTTGGTCAAGCTTGCAACTTTTGTCATGGCTTGTCCCAAGATGCTATTTAATAGTATTGACCATGGTTGTGATTCAGTAGCATTGGATTTATTTTTTGACAAAGGTAGATCAATAATATTGTTTTATCCTACATTTTGTTATTGGTTGCTACTAATGTAGTCTTAATGACATCTAATGACAACCCTAGAAAACTTTTTATTTGAATGTACCACTAACCAACACCCTCTTACTACTACTTTTTTCAAAAACATAACTACTTTTTAAA
Organism: Cupressus sempervirens; assembly: GCA_028749045.1. Taxonomy (NCBI): domain Eukaryota; kingdom Viridiplantae; phylum Streptophyta; class Pinopsida; order Cupressales; family Cupressaceae; genus Cupressus; species Cupressus sempervirens. The sequence goes on along the minus strand of CM053786.1, from coordinate 851,487,299 downwards.
CAATAAATAAAACTAATTATATTAACAAATAAAACCTTCCTAAGATGAAGTCTCAGGCATAAAGATGGCAAAGAGGCCGGCCACCATCCTTCAGCGAAAAGATTGTGGTTGCAAGTCCTTTTCTTTATTGCATTGGTTTATCTTTCATTTCCATTATGTTAACATCATGATTCTCAACTAACACACGCGTGAGCATAATTTATTTAAGGACAATTCAATCGCTTCTAAGCTACATTACATCATTTCACTTTACATAATTAAATTTGGTGAAACAAATTACGTTTGTATTTCTGCTTGAGAAAGAAGAAAGGCATCAAAAAATCTAATGATGGCAACCGACCACTATGAAATACAAAATTTGAATGGAAAAATGGGCCCACTTTCTTTTTTAATTTCTTTAAGCTTTTCGAACTATATTAACTGTCATTAATATCCTTTGGCGCTTCATTTCATTGAACTTTCAAATGGTTTACATTTGGCAGTACTTGTTCAAAACTAGTTGAGGAATATCAAACTCTTAAAACTGACAATAAAAATTGTACAAAATTGACAATTTATGTTTTTCAACCAATTAAATTATGTGGCTGAAATATAGAAGATCAGTTATTATAACAGCAGAAAAGAATCAAAGTACTTTATGAAATTAACATGCAAGTGTATACTAATAGTCAAATAAGTCTTAAAACTAATAAAATGCATCTAGGAGAAACAACTCGACCCAACTAAAAATAAAGAAAAGCCATCATTTAAAATTATAAAGAGCATTAATTAGGCTCTAGTCTCTTTCTAGTTCCCAAAGCACAATCATCCACATGTCAACTTCGCTGTGAATGGGCGAACACTTGTGACATGACAATTGCAACCCATCCTCTTGATTCACTTCCTAATTTTAATACAAAATAATTTATATAATCACTCTTTATTTTAAAAAATAGTTTTTATTTGTAGAAAATTTTAAAGTATCAAATCAAGATCAATAGATCTCAATTTTATAAATCTTTATTTGTGTGAAGTTGTAGACCTAAATTTATTGTTTGTCTCTTCCAATCTTTTCATACCACCTTTGTTGGAATTTCTAAATGGTTATTACATTTATTTTTCTATTAGTCAAGTCGTTTGGTTATTCTAGGGCCTTAAAAATGGATGATATTATGCCTTCTATGATTACTATAGTATACACCAAAGATAATGACACCGAAGCAATCACATACAATTATCTTGAAGGTTTGATGAATTTGTGTCTTAAAAACACTTGTTAGATCTATTTGCAATCAATGTGAAATTCATAACCTTGTTATAATAATGTTTGTATAATCCCTAAACAACCCCTTATTACTCATGTCAAACATTGTCATGTTAAGTTGCATTGTTCTCTTCTAGTAACCCCTTGTAGGTTCACACTTTTTTGAATTCTTTCAATTGCTAATTTATGATCTAAATGTTGGAAATATAGATGGAGTAACTGAGAGGGGTGGGGGGGGGGGGGGGGAGTGAATCAGTTACCACAAAAACAAATTCATGGATCCCTTAGATGTCTTAAATAACTAGTTACTACTGTCACTTGGAAGCCACACTGAAAAATGTTGTAACTTGGTAGATGAACAGTGTATTAACTTATTACAGATCTTTAAGCATTCACAATTGTTAACATGCATGCAAAAGAAATAACATCAACACAAGAGACACTAGATTTAATGTGGAAACCCAATATGGAAAAAACCACCAAGTAACTAGCTACCAATTTTCACTCGTTTGAAGTGAGCTTTGTTATGAGTCAACCCTATTAAAGGTTACAAAACACACTGTTAGGTGTGACCTTGTTAGAGGATTCAATCACCCTGCTAGGAGTGACTTTCCTAGAGGACTTTAGAACAATTCAATAAAACTATCCACCTTGTTAGAGGATTTACAAAATGGCTATTAAACCAACTCTGTTAGGAGATTCACAAATCACTACTACAATGATGAAAAAGTAACAATGAAGTGACCTGAATGAGATGCGACTAAACTTTGTTGTTACAGATCTCTATTTTGCTTCAATAGATCCTCACTAATCGGATACAACTCTACTACTCCACAAGGATATCTGATCCTTCTTCAAAATTCACTCACACCTTCCTCTTCACACAATCAATTCACTTGCATACTCGCTCATTCATCCATACATTTGAATTCACAACTTGACCTTTTATTTATATATTACAAATTGTCAACTTGGCTCATTTACAAGTTACATTTACCAAAAAACAATACATCAGTCGGCTAGAAATATTACATGAAACAATTAAATTTTATTTTCCAAAACAATGAAATCCTTCATTGGTTAACCCTGCTTGGTAAATACTACTCCAAAAATGATTTTCAGTGTTAATCAAGTGAATCTCGGTAAACACTATGAATTCTGCAAAATCCTTTGGAGACCGAGTGAACTCGGTAGATACTAACTTTCTTTTACTGACCTTGTGAACTCGGTAGAAACTGTCTTCTTCCATAAAATCCTTTAGTGCCTGAGTGAGCTTGGTAGAAGCTATAGGAATGCTCACTAGACTCTGTAATTCACTTTGCTAACCATCTGAGCTCGGTAGACTCTATCTTTTTCTTTACTAACCAACTGAGCTTGGTAGACTCTATCTGATAACTGATATGACATTTGTGTAATATCAAAGGCAACACACAATTAAACAATTGTATCCAACAATCTTCCTCTTTGGCATTGATGGCAACACAACATGTCATAGAAGAATGAAATTTGAGAACAAGTCTTTTTTTGACAATTTGTTTCTCCCTCTTAAATTTTGTTCCACAAACTTCTCAAATACAATAATCTCCCTCTACGAAGGAATTACATAGCTTCTTTTCAAACATCAAACTTTTCACAAACAAATTCAAATTTCAGAAAGATATGATAGTATACTCTCCCTCTTTGACAACACATGCCAAAGACAACACAGACTAAATGAATAGCAATGTACCTTATGTACTGATTCATATACAATATTTCCATAACTATATTGCATCAACTAAGAGATCTTCAACTTGGTACCTATTGATGCATCACTAAAACTTCATTTTAGTGAGCTTGAGATAAGGAAATGACTCCTAACTTACCTCTTAGATACAAGAATGCATCCTTAGGTAAAGGTTTGGCGAATATGTCAGCAATTTGTTCCTTTGTATGGTCATATTTCAATCTGATCTCCTTATCCTACACTAATTCTCTAACAAAGTGATACTTTATTGCAATGTGCTTGGTTTTTGAATGCATCACTGGATTTTTAGATATGTTAATTGCACTTGTATTGTCACAAAACATAACTATAAGTTCTTTGATTTCCTCCTTCATGCCTTCCAATAATTGTTTGAACCAAACAATATTAGAATAGTTTATTGCTGCTGCAACATACTCTACTTCTGCTATAGATTGGGATGTGCAATTTTGTTTTTTACAATATACCAACCTCTTTCCAAGAAAGAAAGCTCCTCCACTTGTGCTCTTTCTATCATCAATGTTTCCTGCCCAATCTTCATCAGTAAACACTTTCAAATCCAGATTACCTCCAAATTTGTACCATAATCCATAATCTTCAATGCCTTTCAAATGTCTCATGATCCTTTTTATTGCCATCATGCGATTTTCTCTTGGTTTTGTTAAAAATTTTGCTACAATACCAACTGCAAGAGCAATATCTAGCATTGTATGAACTACATACTACAACTTTCCAATCATAGATCTATATACTATCTGATCCACCTCATTTGATTCATCATCTTTGGTAAGCTTTAGTCCTGTGCACATAGGAGTTCCAACTAGTTTATAGTCTTCCATACCAAACTTTTTCAATATCTCCTTGATGTATTTAAATTGAGTGATGTAGATGCCATTCTTACTCTACTGAATTTGAAGACCAACAAAGAATTTAATCTCTCCAAACATTGATATCTCAAATTCCTTGTTTATTTGCTTTGAAAATTCTTTGCATAGATCATCATTTCCTATGAACAAAGTATCATCCACAAATATTTCTGCCAAAACAATCTTATTATTTGGTCCTTCCTTGATATATAAGTTGCTATTATCATTAGTTCTCTGAAAACCAATCTGAATAAGATAGTTATGCAATATTTCATACCATGCTCTAGGGGCTTGTTTTAGACCATACAATGCTTTGTGTAATTTGAAGACCATGTCCTTCTTGTTTGGATCAACAAAACCTTCAAGCTACTCAATGTAGACTTCTTCATTCAGTATACCATTGAGAAATGCTGACTTGACATCCATTTGATAAACTTTAAATCCTTTGTATGCAACATATGCAAGTAGGGTCCTGATACTTTCCTATCTTACAATGAGAGCAAAAGTCTCTCCATAGTCTATTCCTTCTTCTTGAGAGTATCCTATTCCTTCTTCTTGAGAGTATCAGTTGCATGCCAGTCTAGCTTTGTTCCTTGAAACCTTACCATCTTCATTCAACTTATTTCAAAATACCCACTTAGTTTCAATCACATTTTTATCTTTATGCCTGGGTACAAGAGTCTGTGTTTTTTTTTTTCTCTATCTACTCTATCTCTTCATTCATAGCCTCAATCCAAATTTCATTTCCTAATGCATCTTTGACACTTCTAGGTTTAAAACCAGCAAGTAAACAAGTACCTTTTACCTTACTTCTTGTCATAGTACCTTCAGATTTATCTTCAATGATCTGATCTGGTGCATGATGTCTCCTAACATACTTGGCTAATACAGGTTCCTTACCTTTTGAATAAATTGTACTGTCATCCTCTTGCACTTCAACTTCAGGTTCTGGCTATTATGTCTACTGCTTAGGTCTTTTAGACTCGGTAGGCATTATCTTCGTAGCATCAGAATGTGTCTCGAGTTCTTGTAGCTCAATTTGAACTTCCTGCAACTTGGTTATTGAAGACTCGAGAGTAGAAGATTCTTGATTGATAGATGTATCTGGCACTATATCAGGCTCAACGAAAAAAAATCTCCTATAGTCTTCTAGTTCCTTTTTACTTTCTTCTTCAGTCCTTTTTGCAAACTCATCAACTTTCAAATGTGCACTTTCTATGACTTTTTGAGTAGACAAATTCAAACATATATATGCTTTACTCTTGCAAGAATATCCTAAAAATATTTCTTCATCACCTTTCACATCAAATTTACCTTTTCTAGATTCTTTCAAAATGTAACATTTACTTCCAAATACTTTTAGGTAACTTACATTGGGTTTATAGCCATACCATAACTCATAGGGGGTTTTGAATGAGTCCTTCTTTAATTGTACTCGGTTCAAGGTATGAACTACAGTGCTAATAGCTTCCTTCCAGTATTTGATAGTAATGTTCTTTTCAATCATTAAAGTTCTTGCACAATCCATGATAGATCAATTCCTCCTTTTATCTATTCCATTTTTCTCGAGAGTTCTAGGGGCTGATACCTATCTTTTGATTCTCCTTTCAATACAAAAGTTATTGAACTCATGGGAGATGAATTCACCATTTCAGTCTGACCTCAAAAAATTTAGTCTTTTCCATATTTCCTTCTCTACTTTGGCCAAATACCAATTGAACTTCTCAAATGCATTTGATTTCTATCTTAGATACATGACAGTCATCATTATAGAGTAATCATCAACAAAAAGAATGAAGAAATTTTCTCTAGCATAGCTTTCAATTCCAATAGGTCCACACAAATTAGTATGCACAATTTCTAAAACTTCTTTAGACTTATAGTTCTTACTTTTAAAGCTAGTCTTTTCCATCTTACCAATCTGAAAATTCTTGCATAGACCAACCTCTAGTTTCTTTATACTAGGAATGCCTCTTACTTTCCTGAATTTTCTTATTTTCACCAAGTTATCAAAGTTCACATGACATAACCTTCTATGCCATAAAAAACTTTCTTCAACTTGAGCAATAAAACATGAACATTCACCAAGTTCAAAATAGAACAAGTTACCTTTCTTTTGAATGCCAGATCCAATCAGCTTTCCTTTGTCATCCAGTAGTCTTTCCTTTCCATGCATGAATTCCACTTTGAATCCATTATTGAGTAGATGTGCCACACTCAACAGATTATGTTTTAGTCCTTCTACCCAATATGCATTATCACATACAAGTTTTTTGGTTAGTGAGATTCTTCCTCTTCCTTTTATACAACAAAGTTCATTATTACTAAACCTCACACTATCACCATCATAGTCTTCAAAATGTTCAAACTTTGTTTTATCACCAATCATATGATGAGAGCAACCACTATCTATGATCCATGTATCATTTTTACTCACATGAGAGATAAGTGCCATTTTATCTTCCTCATCATTATCAGATTCATCTTTCACAGCAATGTACACAATTTCATCTTCTTCATCATCAGAATCATTAGAATCCTTAGCCATGAAACAAGTTTTCTTACCTTTTTCCTTGAATGATTTGAATTCTTTCTTGTGATTGCACTTGTGACCTTTCTTCTCATCCTTGTTTTGCTTGTTTGGGCACCAAGCAGCAATATGACCAATTTTCTCATAAAAAAAATAGATTAGAGGAACCTTACCTTTGTATTTTCCTCTGCCTCTAGAATATTTCTTTGCAAGAAAAGCTTCAACCACCTCAAGATCAAGGTTAGAACTCTGTTCTAATTCTTCTTCACTTTCTGACTGAGAATCCTTTATCTTCTTACCTTTTTCTTTGAGTGAAATCTTGGCTTCAAATGCTGATTCAATGTTCTTGGAAGCTAGAACATAGTTATCATAGTTACCTAGCTCAAACGCAATCAATCTTCCTACTATGGCCTCTAAATTTATTTTATGATTTGCTTCACATCTTCTTTCTTGAATTGCAGAAACTCTAATTGCATAAATAGGAAGTAATGTTCTAAGAACTTTACTTGCAATTGTTTCCTCCCCAATGTCTCCTCTAGAAGCTTTGATTGCACTAATAAGTACTTTGACTCTTTCAACATATTTGGCAATGTTTTTATCCTCTCTCATCCTCATTTGATCAAATTGTCCTCTTAGAATTTTTTCTTTGGTTTTTGTCACATTATAATCAGCTCCATAGATATCTTTCAACTTGTTCCACACTTCAAAGGTAGTTTTGCAGTTCTTGATATCATCAAATTCTTCATATCTTAGGTCAAATGCAATGTCTATCATCATGGTGTTAGGAGTCTTTTTCTTAGCAATGTCATTAGCAGATAATATACTAGGAGTTACATATGCTTCATCAAGATATTTCAATCCTATGTCTCCAATGGAAGCTAGATGGAGTCTCATGAGACCTTGCCATGTTGAAAAGTTATCCCTATCAAGCCTTGGAATTTCCCTCTTGTAAGACGTCCTGATCTTTAGCTTAGATCCTTGAAATCCTTCCTAAAAGCACCAAAAGCTTTGATACCAATTAGTGGGGGGGGGGAGGGGGTGAATTAGTTATCACAAAAACAAATCCATAGATCCCTTAGATGTCTTAAATAACTAGTTATTGTTGTCACTCGATAGCCACACACAAAAATGTTGTAACTCGGTAGATGAACTATGTATTAACTTATTACAGATCTTTAAGCATTCATAATTGTCAACATGCATGCAAAAGAAATAACATCAACACAAGAGACACTAGATTTTATATGAAAACCCAATATGAGAAAAACCACCAAGTAAATAGCTACCAATTTTCACTCTTCTAAAGTGAGCCTTGTTAGGAGCCATCCCTGTTAAAGGTTACAAAACACACTATTAGGTGTGACCTTGTTAGAGGATTTAATCACCTTGCTAGGAGTGGCCTTGCTAGAGGACTTTAAAACAATTCAATAGAATTGTCCACCTTATTAGAGGATTTACAAAATCGCTATTAAGCCAACTCTGTTAGGAGATTTACAAATCACTGCTACAATGAAGTGACCTGAATGAGATATGACTAAATTTTGTTGTTACAGATCTCTATGCTGCTTCAATAGATCCTCACTAATTAGATATAACACTGCTGCTCCACAAGGATATTTGATCCTTCTTCAAAATTTTCTCACACCTTCCTCTTCACACAATCAATTCACTTGCATACTTGCTCATTCATCCAATATTTGAATTCAAAAACTTGACTTTTTATTTATACATTACAAATTGTCAAGTCAACTCATTTATAAGTTACATTTACCAATAAATAATACATCAGTCGGCTACAAACATTACATGAAACAATTAAACGTTACTTTCCAAAACAATGAAATCCTTCATTGGCCAACCCTTCTTGGTAAACACTACTCCAAAAATAATTTCCAGTATTAACCAAGTGAAGCTCAATAAACACTGCAAACTCTACAAAATCCTTTGGAGACCAAGTGAACTTGGTAGATACGAACTTTCCTTCGTTGACCTTGTGAACTTAGTAGAAATTGTCTTCTGCCATAAAATCCGTCAGCGCTCGAGTGAGCTTGGTAGAAGCTGTAGGAATGCTTGGTAGACTCTATAATTCAATTTGCTAACCATCTGAGCTTGGTAGACTTTGTCTTTTGCTTTGTTGACCAACTGAGCTCGGTAGACTTTGTCTGATAACTAATATGACATTTTTGTAACATCAAAGACAACACATAATTAAACAATTGTATCCAACACTAAAAACCATTTTGTTGCTATTTAGGTAAACTGAAAGCTTCAAAACTAAGTAGCTTCTCTTGAATATTTTATTTTCTTTCTAGAGCTTCTAAGTTTCCCCATTCTTATGTGTGCCTCTAAATAGTAACTTAATGGTCTTTCTATGAACCAACAAAACATTTACTAGTCTCCCCTCTTTGTTGTTCAAGGCATCTCACTTGCTAAGCTTCATGGTTCCAATGTGTTGCACTTTTATAAATGTGGCATCACAACACCTAAAGATTATTCTCCAGAGCTATCATGAGCCTCAGAATGTGGGATGACATGCAAGTCTAGTTTCAATTATCTCACAAAAATTTCTAGACTTTTAACTTGCTAGTTTTTAGTTTGCCTCCACACATGCTTCACAAGTTGGGTATTTAACCTATTAAGCCATGGTGGAAATACTAGAAATGGTGTCCATACACTCCTCTTTCCAATTACAAGAACAAGATGGAATACCTCTGGTTGGCACCTCTCTTTCCTATGGTTGACACTCTCAACCAACGTGGATGGAAAAAAATCACTACACAACTTAGTTAACAACTTTAATCATTATGAAAACTTAATATTATTAAGTAAAATAATTTATCATCATTTAAAATAAATAAATTGATAACATATTTTTTTATTAGATAAGCTTGAAAGTGCCCTCATCCCTTACAAATATGGAAGATGACAAAAAAATAATAGTAATGAGAAACAACATGATATGTGAGGACCTACCATATTAAGACTAAAAACACCAAAAATAATCACTAGTCCATAATATCTATCAAACTATAGAAACATAACCAATTTTTTTACAATGCTAACCCCCACTAGCACAAGTATAGCTAGAATGTGGCATGGGACTTCATGAAATTAACATCAAATGTATACTAATAGTCAAATAAGTCTTAAAACTAATAAAATGCATCTAGAAGCAACAACTAGACCCAACCAAAAAAGAAAAGAAAAACAACCATTTAAAATTATATAGAGCATTGATTAGGCTCTAGTCTCTTTCTAGTTCCCAAAGCCCAATCATCCAAATGTCAACTTCTCTATGTATGGGTGAACACTTGTGACATGACAATTGTGAACCGTCCTCTTGATTCACTTCCTACTTTTAATACAAAATAATTTATATAATAATTCTTTATTTAAAGATAATAATTTTTATTTGTAGAAAATTGTAAAGTTTCAAATCAAGATCAATAGATCTTAATTTTATAAAACTTTATTTGTGTGAAGTTATAGACTTAAATTTATTGTTTGCCTCTTCCAATCTTTTCATGCCACCTTATTGTTGGAATTTCTAAATGGTTATTACATTTGTTTTTCTATTAGTCAAGTCCTTTGGTTATTCTAGGGCATTAGAAATGGGTAATATTATGCCTTCTATGATTATTGTAGTATACAACAAAGAGAATGACACTGAAGCAATCACATACAATTATCTTGAAGGTTTGATGAATTGGTATCTTAAAAGCACTAGTTAGATTTATTTACAATTAGTGTGAAATTCATAACCTTGTTGTAATAATGTTTGTATCATCCCTAAATAAACCCTTATTATTTATGTCAAACATTGATGAGAGCCTCATCCTATTAAGCTCACTTTTAAGGAGCTTGCATTATTTTCTTCTAGTAACCCCTTGTAGGTTCACATTTTCTTGAGCTCTTCAATTGTTAATTTATTATCTAAATACTCTTTTGTTTCTATTTAGGTAAACTAAAAGCTTCAAAGCCAAGTAGCCTCTCTTAAATTTATTTTCTTGTGGAGCTATTAAGTTTCCCCATTCTTATGTGTGCCTCTAAAGAGTGATTTGATGGGGTTTCTATGAACTAGCATAACATTTAGTGGTTTCCCCTCTTTGTTGCTCAAGGGGTCTCTCTTGCTAAGCTTTAAGATTCTAGTGTGTTTCACTTTTATAAATTTTTCATCACGACACCTAAAGATTTATTCTCTAGAGCTACCACGAGCCTCAAAACATGGGATGACATGTAGGTCTAGTTTCAAATGTCTCATCCAAATTTCTAGACTTTTAACTTGCTAGTTTCTGCTTTGCCTCCACACATGCTTCACAAGTTTGGTATTTAACCTATTAAGACATGGTGGAAAGACTCAAAATGGTGTCTATACACTCCTCTTGCTAGTGAGCTCAGATAAGAGCCAACCTTGTTAAAGGTTACAAAATAGACTGTTAGGTGTGACCCTATTAAATTATTCATTCTAGAGAATTTTAGATCAATTCATTAGAATGTCACCTTGATGAAAAGGATTTACAAATGGTTGTTAGGTCAACTTTGATTAAAGGATTTTTATGACCACAATAGTCAAAATTTTACAACATGTTTGATTCGTTAAAAACAACACACTTTGTAAATTGAGTTCTCTATTTGGCTCAAGCTAGTTCATTGACTGGACTCCATCATGGTCTGCTTCTCTGATCTTCTTAGAAATACTTCAAGCAATCACACCTCACCAATCTTCTCATTTTTTCTCTACTACTCTGTTCATAGGTTCTTCACAAATTTGCTAATCAATTAGCCAACAACCAACCTAAAACATCCTCTATACCTCCTTAAATAGGTGTCTTTGATCTTTCCCCCCTTAAATATCACTGTAGATTTTAGGGTTTGATTAGATTCATCAAATCCAAGCAACATCTTGTTATTCATCTTCTTTCTTTATACTTCTAGAAACTTCCCATCAAATCCTTGCCTTTGATCATACAACAAACTCAATTCTTGCATTAAATATGCTAGCTAATCAATTTTGATCTTTCATGCATTTTGACCATCTTGAGATTTCAACTATATTGACCTCAAAGCTTGATTCTTTTACAAACTTTTTTTTTGTTGACACATGGTCATCACTGTGTTCTTTTGCTTAGTTATCATTGGATTTCTCACTCTCTACTATTCTTTCCAATTCTCAGCTTTCATTGCCTTGCTTGGTCTTTACTACACCCAGTCATTACTCCATATTACCTTTCTCTTGCTTGGCCATAACGAACACTCAACTAATACTATTTTTCTTGGCTACCTCTTCAGTTCCTTAATCTTCTACTTCAATTCTTTCACTAACCATGTAAAGCTGGTACTTAGTCAAGCTTAGTGTTTTACTTAATTTCTTGTCTTCTCTATAAATATCTCTTCCATACTTCCATGCACTGAATTCTTTACATCATATAATGATTAAACAACACATTATCTTGCTAAAGACTAACTAATCAAGTTCCCATTGTAATTCCATCATACTTACTCCTCTTTTCTCATCAACTTCACTGGTTCATCTAGTTATTTCTCTTTTCAAATCCTCTTCATTAATTAACTAATATGACACTCAACACTATTAATAAATGTCTTACCAAAAAGGTTTGACATCAATTAAAATACAATAATTATTCTAATTGTAGTTTCCAATAGTCCCCCTCTTTGGCATTGATGACAACACCTCAAGTTACTATGCAAATGCAAAAAACACAATTCAATTTGTCACTATCAACATAATTTTTATTCTATAATATATCTTTATTAATATCCTTAGTTTCATTCTAATTCTCATCTACACCATCTCCAATATGCTTCCATGGACTTCCATTTTCTTCTTTGAATATCAATGTAATAGCTCCCTCTATCACATAAATCTCCAACTTCATATGTCTCCCTCTTTTGACAAAAATTTCTTCATAATTTTTTAATAACATTTCTCCTTCTTAATCTTGAATCGTACCTACATACAATATATTCTTCCTCTTTATCTAGATGGTAACTCAACAATATGTTCTCCCTCTTTGACAAAAATGCCAAAGACATCACCCATTCTTTCTTTTTGTTTCAACATACACATCATCTTAATGTCACTATTTTGACTAATATTTCAATATCACTTCCTCTTTCATCTTTCTTCATGACTTCTAGCAGCTTTATTTTCTCATAATATTGTTGATTCTTTTCACAGCTTTAGGCAGTTGCTAAAGTGTGGCCTCTTGCATCAATGTGTAAGATGTTCTTATCATAACATTTGATGCAATGTTGCATGTCAACTTAAATTTCTTTATATAGGGGAAAGACCCCTATCTTATCTCTTAGATACACATATGCATCCTTAGGTAATTCCTTTTTGAGTATGTCAACTATCTACTCCTTTGTGTTTACATATTCTAGTCTCACCTTTTTGTCTTGAACTAGCTCTCTTAAGTAATGATAATTTATAGAGATTTATTTTGCCTTTCTATGCATCACAAGATTCTTAGATACTTTTATAGCACTTGTATTATCATAATATATCACCATAGGGCTAGTGATCTCCTTCTTTATTCATTTCAACAATTGTTTGATGCACACAATGTTTGAACAATTAACTACTGCAATAACATATTCAACCTTTATTGTAGATTGGGAAATACAATTTTTCTTCTTTCTTGTCCATGAAATCAATCTGCTACCTAGAAAGAAAGTGCCTCCACTTTGTTCTTTCTATCATCAATTTTTTCAACCCAATCAACATATGTGTAAATCTTAAGTTCAAATTTGTCACTTGTTTTATACCATAAACCCTAGTCTTATGTTCCTTTCAAATATATCAAGATACTTTTCACTGTCATCGTATGGTTTTCCCTATAATTAGCAAAAACTCTAGCAACAATATCAACAAATAATGTCATTTTAGGTCTTCTATGTACAACATATTAAAATTTTCCAATCGTTGAATTATATAATGTTTGATTCACTTTAGTAGAATCATCATTCTTTGAAATTTTATGTCTAGTCACCATAAGTTTTCCAACTAGTCTTGAGTCTTCCATTCCAAAGGTCTTCAACATCTCCTTGATATACTTTGATTATGTAATGTAAATACCTTTCTTCATATGATAAACTTGTAAACAAAAAAATAACTTGATCTCTCCAAACATTGACATCTCAAATTCCTTCTTCATCTCATTAGAAAAAATGATTTGCACATGAGATCTTGTCCTCCAAATATGATATCATCAACAAATTTTTTAGCTAGCAATATCTTACTTTTAGATTCACTTTTCAAGTAAGAATTGTTATTGTTATTAGTTCTTACAAAACCAATTTTCACCAAATAACTATGTAACCTTTCATACCATGCTCTAGGAGCTTTCTTCAAACCATATAATTCTTTGTGCAACATTCACACCATATTCCTCTTGCTAGGATCAAAAAATCCTTCAAGTTGTTCAACATACATCTCTTCCTCCAAGATTCCACTCAGAAATAAGGTTTTGATGTCCATTTCATATACTTTGAATCCTTTTTAAGAAACATATGTAAGTAAAGTTTTCACTCCTTCCAACCTTGAAAATGGGGAAAAAGTCTCTCCATAATCAACTCCTTCTTCTTGTGTATATCGCTTACAAACTAGTCTTGCTTTGTTCCTTGTGACTTGACCTTTCTCATGAAGCTTGTTTCTAAAAAACCACTTGGTTCCAATGACATTATTAATCTTTGGCCTTGGTACTAATGCCCATGTATTTTTCTTCTCTAATTGATCAATTTTCTCATTCATTGCCTTAATCCAATCTTCATTCTCTAAAGCATCTTTAACTGATTTAGTCTCAAATTCACATAATAAACATGTATGATTCTTTAACTTACTTCATGAAAACATATTTTTCTAAGACAAGTTCAGATCTTATCTCTTCTTTTTGTAGTTTACTTGGTTTAGCTTTTTCATCTTCTTCAAGTATCTCTAGCTGCAACATAACATTATCTATCTAGTGTTTGGATTCCTCATTCTGTGTCTCAACTCCTACACCCTGATGCTTGTCAATCTCTTGATACTCAAAAAAATTGTTCTCCTAAACCTCGGTAGTGCCTGGATGTTGATTCTCAACAACCTCCTTCTTTCGTTCAAGTAAGGTACTAGGTTCACCTTCATAGATGTAGACAACTTTCTATAATCTTCAAGTTCTTTCTTGCATTCCTCTTCATTATTTTCTACAAATTCATTAACTTGAACATTTCCACTTTCCACAATTTTGTTAGTGTTAGAATTCAAACACTTGTATTCCTTTCTTTTAGTGGAATATACTATAAATATACCTTCACCACTTTTTGCATCAAGTTTTCCTTTACTTGCATGTTTCAGAATGTAACAATTGCTTTCAAAAATTTTGAAATAATTGACATTAGGTTCATATCCATACCAAAGTTCAAAATGGATTTTTTCTATACCTTTCTTGAATTAAACTTGATTCATTGTATAAATATTAGTACTCACAACTTCTCTCCAATAGTTTTGCAAAACATTCTTATCAATCATCAGGGTTCTTGCATAGTCCATGATTAATCTATTCCTTTTTTAGCTATCCCATTTTGTTGTGAAGTCCTTGGTGCACTCATTTTTCTCTTGATTCTTTTGTCATTGTAGAATATATTTAATTTATTTGATATGAATTCACCACCTCTCTCTGATCTCAAGCACTTCAGACTCTTTCATGTTTCCTTCTCAACTCTAGCCAAATATCACTTAAACATTTGAAATGTGTTAGACTTTTCTTTTAGAAACATCACAATCATCATTCTAGAGAATTCATCAATGAATAAAATAAAGTATTAATTACCATAATAGCTTTTTACTCCAATAGGACCAAATAGATCAGTATGAACCAACTCCAAAATATCATTAGAAAAATAGATCTTTTTCTTGAAACTAGAATTTATTATTTTTCCCATTTGACATTGTTTGAATATCATTTTATCAAGTTTATTTAAACTTGGTAACCCTCTTACTCTTCTTATTTTATTAACTTTTACCAAATTATCAAAGTTTTCATGGCATAGCCTCTTATGTTATAAACAAACATCTTCATATTGTGCAAATAGACAAGTATCTTCATATAGGTCTAGATAGAACAAGTTGCCTCTTGTTTTCTTTCCACTTCCAATCGGTTCACCAGCAGCATCAAATATTTTTTTCTTTTTGTCTTGGAATTCAATTTGGTATTCTAAACTATTTAGATGTGCCAATCTCAACATGTTATATTTCTATCTATCCACCCAATATTCATTTTCACATTTGATCTTATCATTCAATTTCATTGATCCTTTACCTTTCACATAACATGATGCATCATTGCCAAACTTAACACTACTTCCATTATAATGTTCTAGCTTCTTAGACTTAGTTGTATCACTAGTCATATGGTGTCATCAACCACTATCAATTATCCATCTATAATTCTTACTCACATGAGAGATTAATTTTTTTTTTTCCATCCTCATTAGAATCATCTTTCATTGCTACATATACAACTTCTTCACCATTTTCCTCAGAATCACTATCAGAACCATCTTCCTAAGGAATGTAATATGATTTCTTATATTTTCCTTTGTAGTCTATGTTACCTTGACTCTCTTTGTTATCTCCTACCTCTATATTTTTTGTCTTTCCTTTCCTCCTTTTAATCTCTATTAGGACATCTTGTTGCAATATGACTAAATTTGTTACATGTAAAATAGATAATAGGAAGTTTACCTTTGTATTTCCCTTTTCCTCTTGCCAGTATTCTTACCAATAGTGCTTCAATATCATCAAGGCCATCATCTAATTCACTATCATTGTCCACAAACTTTCTCTTTTTCTTTTTTAGATCCATCAAGGGTTATTTGAGACTTGAATGAACATTCAACACTATCAAGTGAGTAATTATAAATATTTGACAAATCAAATGCAATGAGTCTACCAATTAGACTATCCAAGGATAAATCATTACCATGTGCACACCTCAGTTCTTGAATTGCACATACTCTAGTTGCATAGATAGAGAGTAAGGTCCTTAATACCTTGCTGATCACAATTTTATTAGATATGATTCCTCCAAAACCTCTAATAGAATTCAAAAACTCCTTGGTTTGGTCACAATTTTGTGCAAAAAATTCCCTTTCTTTCATTTTCATGTCATCAAACTTTCCTCTAAAGATTTCAGCTTTAGCTCTCAACACATTTTTGTCTCCTCCATAAATCTGTTCCAACTTATCCCATAATTTCTTTGCAATGGTTAATTCCTTCACATCATCAAATTTAGCACAACTAAATGCAGATGCCAGATCTATAATCATTTTATTATATTCTTACTTCTCCTTCATTTTCTCAATAGTTATAGATCTAGCTACTTCAATGTATTCATTTTCTAGGTAGCATATCATAGAGTTTCCAGCTCTAGATAGATGTAATTTCATTAGATGTTTCCATGCTAGAATGTTCTCCTTGTTCAAATTATGCACCTCTCTCTTATACATCTTGATCTTTGAATTGAGTCTAAGATTTAAACTTCTTGATGGAAATTATTTTAAACTTTGTCCATAAATCTAAATTTTCCCTAGTTTTACCATATTAGGATTAAAGAAAGCACCAATCTTCAATTTCATGATTCCGATACCCAGTTCAAGATCACTTTCTAATTTCATGATTTTGAAAGAAAAAAATCCCTTGAAGAGAAGGATGGCTCAATTTCGTGATTTCACATGGACATTTAAACTATGAGTCTAAAGTTTCAAAATTTTGCAATTTTGAAGGAAGAATTTGAAAGTTGATTTCGCAAGGGAAAATTTGATGTTAAAAGATATTGAAAGATTGAAATATATTACCACACTTGAAACAAAAGGCCAAGAGACTTGAATGAGTGAATGATTCACAAAATGTTGTAATTATACAATAGATGATGAGTGGATTAGATCTGGATAATATCACTTGCACTGAGGATGAATCTAGAGAGATAGTTAAGAAGAGTGATATCCTAATTTTTGTAGGTTAATTGACCCTCAAGGAGTTGTTCTTTCTTGACCAAAAAAGGAAGAAGGAGGATTCTCCCTTGGTGTCAAAATCTAAGTCATTGGATAAGGTGGAAGCAATAGGTTATGATCCAAGAATAAAGGCATTGGCCACCTAGGTAACATTCAAAGGAAACAAACCAAAGTTGATTGGCATTTGACAAGGTGAAGAAGGAATGGCCCTAATCTAGACTGTTAAGAATACTGATCCTAAACTTATTGTTGCTAGAATCATTGAGTCAATGTTCAACCAAACTCAAATTAGGCATATGAAAGAAATGATAAGAGAGTTACAACAAATAGAAATGGACACAAATTATATCATTAATAGAATGCATGTAAAAAATCAAAGGCTAGAAAATGAATTGAGTGAAAAGGGTCCTAGTGAATTTTCTAGTGTAGTGGTTGTTTTGAAAGCTCTTGTTGTTATTGAAGAGGAAAGTCCTAGCATAGGATTGATTGATCATCATGATTTTTTATTTCAATTCACTAAAAGAAGTGATTATGTATCGAGAAAATGTAAAGAATTTTTTTAGGGATATGATAATATTTCAAGTATGTTGGATTTCTTTGTGATAGGAATATTTTTTAATAAGAAATTGGATAGAAAATGGGGTCCCCAAAGTTTGAATTAATAAGTAGTTAGAAGTTACTAAAAGGGACCCTAATGCACCTACTTAGATTAGGAATAATATTTATCTCCTTGACATGATAGTAAAAAATATGGCTTATATGAATCAAGAAAAATATAAGCTTGAAGAGAAGAAAAGGCAATCTCTATTGTTGATGAAAATGAAAAGATTAAATCTCTTGAAAATTGGATTAAAAAATTCCAAATGTTTCTGTAGTTAGTAATAATAGGATACAAGGATGACAAGACCTTTCAAATGGACACATTCATAGATTAATTAGAAAGTTGATTTCCATGGAGAATAAGTTTTCTAAATTCATCATTGAGGTTAAAATAGCTTGAGGAAAGAGATGGAGTGATCTACAAGTTTTCACCCCAACAATTTCTACTTTCACATGTCCTACTCATGCCCAAATATCTAAATGGACTAAAGTCTACATGAAGGTTCCTAATGAGGTCGAGGATGTGATTGTTGTTGGAGAAGAAGATTCTGAAGAAGCCTAATAGTTGTCTTATATATTATGCATTTTTTTTACATAATTGAGTAATAAATTATAGTTATTTAAAGGTCTGAAGATTGTTTGCACCTTTCATTTCGTAAAGAAAAGTACCAAGACCTATATTTATTAGAATAACATTTTGAAACTAGGATATGATAAGAATAATATTGGAGAGAACACTTTTTAATTTTTAGTATGAACTAAATATTTTATCTTTGTGTATTTAATAGATGGCTCTTGAATTTGAACTCCTCTTCTATATTTCCTTATAAAGAAATAGAAAAATAATAGTTCCTTTAAATATCTTTTGGTTTATGGTGAATTAAATGTCTCATGTTCTTCATTATTTTTCTTAGATTAATAGCACTATATCAATGAATGGAAATAATACATGAACTTGTTCTACATTGGTCTCCTTAAGTGGGGGTTAAATTTATCTAGGCATAGGATTGCATTTATCTCTCCTTTTATCAGGTGGCTAATGGGGTGCACATTGTCTCTAAGGGTTTAATTAATAATATTATGTGAGGATTGACTCTATTTTCCCAAAAGGACTAAGATATGGTCATTGTATGTTTCTTGTAAGTGTATGTGTATGGTTGTAGGCTAGTGAGGTTCAATCCATCGGTATTGCACATTTTCCCTCATAATACCTTCTTTCTCTTTAAAGTCTTTAAAGTCTTTCAAAGACCTCAAATTTATCCTTGAGAACCTTTTCCAAATCAAGAGCATCATTAAGTCTACACTTACATCTATTAACCACCTCTAGTATAGGTACAACCACCCAGGTCTTGTAGAGCTTGAAGTATGGAGATTGAACAAAGTTGAGATTCAATCTTCTTTGTTGACCAAAATGTTACAAATAGGAATTACTAAGAGAGGGGAGGAGGGGAGGGGGAAGGGGGGTGAATCAATAATCTATATTTAGTCGCCAACTAGATATTATTTGTTATATTAAACCATACATAACAAAGTAATAAAGTAATTTTGAATAGTAATAGTAACCATGCACAAAGATAACTCATAACACCATATTTTGTTAACTAGGGAAACCCTGGCCAAGGGAAAATCTCAATGGGGATGATACCCACTAGATAATATACTAATATATAAGTTTATTGTTAGAGGATGGACCCTGTTAGGAGTCAATGAGAAAATTCAGTATAGAGAGTCCCTATTAGGAGAATTTGAATCCCTGTTAGGAGATTCCAACCTTGTTAGGCATTGTAGTATAGTAGATGCAAGATGAGCCCATTGCCCAAACATGCACTTCCAATTACAAGAAGAGCTCATTTCCCAAATAAGTAATTAGACCTATGGAATATATATTCTTTCTTAGTTTAATCTCAGATCACAAAATAGCTCCACAAACTTCACATATATCACTTTCACAAAAGTTCACATACAATTGCTCAACACAACTTTTCCAAGATAGCACAATAGCACAATTGTACACTTGAATTTGCAAGATGTCCTTTGCATAAATACCATGCCTTTAAAAAAGTTTTTGCTAGGTTAGCTAAGACCATAATACACTTTTCCAACTTAGAGTAAACATCTAGGATGTCAACCCCAATTGTACAAGTAATTATTTTGTAAACAAAATAATTCCTTTCTTTTAATTATGTCGTCTTGTTACATTGCTAAAACATGAATCTCTTTTCTATACAGTTCATACTGACTTCTAAGGTTATACACATCATCATCAACATGTATAAAATCTCCATATAAGTTTACTAGTCGTAATATGACGTCAACAACAAGTTTTTTTAAAAAAAAAGAAAAAGTGGCAAGCCACTATAATATTTATTAATCTGATGCAACAAGGTCAACTGGGAAAGAATCAGTGAAGAAAACCCAACATTGTCCCTAAAGTTTACATGTATGTATATATTAATAGCAAAAAATTATAAAGGGTTATCGCCCATCTGAAGATAACCCAATCTAAACTACTGCATAATACAGATACAATAAGTTTGGCAGTAAATAGATTTAGAGCAGCAACATAAGAGATACCCCCAAATGAAAAAAAAGAGTAATTTTTGAGATGAACCCTTAAAACAATGCTTTGCAATTCTACCCAATCTGTAAGAACATGAACAGAGGAGCCAGAGACCAACAAAGGGAATTTCGTAGTCAAATCATGAAATTGAACTATGTACTAGCCAATCTAAATCAGAATTTGGCACACCGATAGAGTCCCAAAGATTATGTTCTAATGGTTGTGGAGTTACTGCCAATGTATTCAGCTGAGTGGGGGATGAAGCATTAGGATCCGATAATAAGTAAATCATGGCATTTCCAACTGATAGGATTCTTTCCACCACCCGCTCACCCAATACTCATGGATCAGAAGGCAAAGATTGTTTCAAATAATTGATATTACCGTTATCTATGGTTTTTTTCATTGCCTCAAAAACAATATAATATTCATGCTTTTGCAGAATTTGAAAATGTGAAAATAGACCACCAACTAAAGCCATACCATTCCATAAATCATATTTCTGCATGGCCATCTCCAACTTATAATCCCATAAGAAATTTGGCAGAATTACCTTACAAGCCAATCCTTGAAGTAACTTCGAAGATTGTAGAAGATCCATGGCATTGGAAAGGAAAATAGATATGACCTGGGAGGGATATAAAAACACAAGTGCCGAGGGGTAGAGAAGCTCCTCACCAATGATGCATCGAACGGTTGAACTGATCGAGTGTGAGTTCAGAGTGAACATTTGATACAACACCTAATCTGTTATATGCCTAGAAAGCACAACTTCATCTAAGGCCGGCTGTAGCCAAATTCAAAATTTTTTTGGCATAACTAAATGATGTTTCATATGACATGTTGCACAAACCAAATCAATATCCCACCCAAAATTCATTTTTCAACACAATCTCATCTTACAGACTGTATTTACCTAATTAAGCCTTTGCAAATATTTTTTGAGATGATGCGAAGAGTCTTACTAAAAAAAAAAATTGCAACTTGTCATTTAATCTCTCCAGTGAAGTCCTAATCCTGCCTGTAAATAGTACTACAAACATTACTCCTTAAATATTCGAATTTGTTCACATGAAGCAATCGACCAACATGACTTCAAAATTGAATATCATTAGATAATAAAAGATTTGGATCTTGCAAAAAGTACTTTGAAAATCATATCAGTGTAAATGCTCTGAATAAAAGCATGCGACATTAAATTCATTAGCATATGACACCAACTTATAAATAGGGTAACTCGGCATCTGATAAGCATAACTTGACATTAGAGACACTCAAAGACTCAGCATTTGAATAAAGACTCAATAACTCGGCACTAAATACCTTTATGCCAACTTGGCCACTGAAAGGATCCTGTATACTTGGCACTATTGAAGAGCTTGACACTTAAAGCATGAAGAACTCGGCACCAATTATCAGAATGCCAACTCGGTACCTGAAAGATCCTGTACTCTCGGCACTATAGAATAACTCGACACCTATAGCATGAAGAGCTCAACATTTGAAAAAATGACTGAGCTCAGCTCACAATAAAAATTACTAAGGAGCTTGGCACCTAAAGGATGATGCATAGCTTGACACATGAAACAAAATTACTCAGCTTCTTAAGATAACTTGCTCATCTCAAACAGAACTTGGCACCAGTTAACAGAATGCCAACTTAGCACCTGAAAGGATCTTGTACTCTCAGTACTACAAAATAAGTCGACACTTGTAGTATGAAGAGCTCGACAGCTAAAAATTTGACTAAGATCGGCTCACAATGAAGATTACTAAGGAGCTTGGCTCCTGAAGAATGATGCATAGCTCGACACATGAAACAAAATTACTCGACATCTTAAGATAACTTACTCATCTCAAACAATACTACTATTAGTTGCTGCTGTGTCATCGTGAATAAGATTTTTTAAGACCTTATGTTACTCATTAAAAGATAAAGAATGAAAAGTAGAAACATTAACCCCATCACATCCCAAATTTGATCAAAAATATGCAACTTTATTCCCTTCACGATAAGTATGCAAGAGGCAAACTTCCAAACATTCATCAAGGAGTCTCTAGATTTGATTAAGAACATACTTTAGTTCCCAGGAAATAATGTGTCTATGAATACAAGCATCAATGATAACTGAAGAATCTCCTTCAATATGTAGCTTATTAAAACAACCTTGTTTAGCTAATAAGAGACCAGCCAACAAAGCATGGGCCTCAACAATATTGTTTGTGTCAATAGGTAGAGGAGATACACTGATTGCAACAACCTTATTAAAGGAATTTTGAATACAAACCCCAAAACCCAAAGGACCAGGATTACCTCTAGAAGCACCATCAAAATTTAGCTTCCAAAAACCAAAAGATGGAGGTCTCCAACTGTTCTTCCTAAGTAAGATCTGAGCTGGTGATGGACTAATCTTCCACCCATTAGGGATAAATAAAAGTTTCCATTCCTGGACAAGCTGTGAATCCCAATGAGTCACAATCAAATTAAATTTAGTCCTTTTCAAACTGGAATTAGTCACTTCCAAGATAGAACTTTCAATACCATTTAAGAAAATTTCTAATGGAAGGGATTCCTTTCTAAAGATATGTTTATTTCTTTCCCACCAAATAGCCCAAACTACCAAGGCTAGAACACATTTCCATAGGTTTGCAAACAATGATTTTTGATAAAGAATTGGCCAGGCTTGAAATAGATCCCAGAGATTGTTAGGCAAGGGAGTAGAATACTTAAGCTTTCTCAAAATAAAGCACCAATATTGATAACCAAATGAACAAGAAACAAAAAAATGGTCCATAGTTTCATCCTGTTCCTTAACAAGAACACATTTAAACAGCTTAGCAATTTGTAGTCTATATAGTCTATCACTAGTTAAAATCTTGTGTTTTAGTGCTAGCCATGCAAAACAACCTACTTTAGGTAGAACTACTGAATTCCAACAAAATGAAAAAGCTTTGGACATAGGTTTATTCAAATCATTAAGTTGTAGAATTTTGTATCCCTCTTTCACTAAATATTTACCATCCTTAGCTACAGCCCAAAAAATTTGATCTTGGTCATCAGAAAAGTAGACTAATCTTGAATTCAGAACATTTTGAAATTGATTAATTTCCTGAAATGAAAGAGGCAACGTATTTGGGTCTTTCAAACTATTTTATTTGAAAATTCATAAACATATTCCACATATTGATTCAATTGGGTCCCCTAATGGATTTTCGCAACATGAATAATATTCAAAGAAATCCCACTTTTAGATAAGGGAATTTGACCATTCCAGGAATCATTCCAAAACTTAATACTAAGTTCATTGTTAACTTCCTAGGAAATATAGTCAATTATGATTTTGCATGAAGCTATCATAAAGTCCCAAACAACTAAACCTTTTGGAGGATTAGAAATTGTTAGGACTCTAGAAGGATCATTGTTATCCAGATATTTTTACTACATAATTTTACACCACATGGACTAAGACTTAGAATACATGTGCCAAATCAATTTCCCACCAAATGCCTCATTTCTGAATGAAAGATCGTGGACTCCAGCTCCTCTGACATTAGGAGTGTGTGACATATCTTGCAAAGAGACAAGTGGAATCTTTCGAGAATCATCTAGGTTACCTGACCAGAGGAAACCTTTGATCAATTTTTGAATTTTAACTAGTACTTTGGATGGAATCTTAAGAACAACAATAAAATAGTTAGGGATAGCAGCTAAAACTAATTTAATCAACAAAATTCTTCCCACCAGTGACAGCCATCTAACTTTCCAAGATGCAATTTGACTCTAGCTATGCTGAATAACTGAAGACCAATACAAAGATTTATTTGAACCCATGAAAAAAGGAATGCCCAAATAGACTGAAGGCAAGAAATCTTTTGAAAAACCCAAGACCCATTTAACTTTGTCAGAAACCAATTTGATAGTATTGAAAAAGTAAATCTTGGATTTCTGAGCATTAACCATATGACTAGACACTGCTGAGTAAAGGTCAACTATATACAAAATATGGTGAGCCTCCTATACATTTGACAAGCCAAAAAAAAGAGTATCATCCACAAAAAGAGAATGTGTAATGGATATGTTTGTACCTGAAATGAGAACTCCTTTCCATTTATTAAGCAAATGTTGATGTGAGATGGTCCTAATGAAAGCTTCAGCCATAATAATAAATAGAATTGGAGATAAAGGGTCCCCTTGTCGAATCCCTTGAGTAGAAGGAAAAAAACCCTCAGGCTTCCCATTAATGATCAATAAAAACCAAGCTCCCGAAATACAAGCCTTAATCCATTTGCACCAATTTTTTGAAAAGCCCATTTTGGCAAGTACTTGCAGTAAGAATTTCCCACAAACTCTATCATATACTTTCATCATATCCAGTTTGATGACAAAACTTGAAGTCTTGTTTGAATTAATAGAATGAAGAACTTCATGAGCCACAAGAGCCCCTTCCATGGTTTCCCTTCCCAGCACAAATCCACTTTGCTCTGGGGAAATAAGACATGGAATAAGATGTTGAATCCTAAGATATATGGCTTTGGTAATAATCTTATAGGATAAGTTGCATAAGGATATTGGTCTAAAATCTACAAAAGTTTGGGGAACCCTCAATTTTGGAATGCTAGAAATATTTTTAGTATTAAAATATTTCAGCATAGATTTAGACTTTCTAGATTCTTCCACAGCCGCCCATAAATCCCAACCGATAATTTGCCAACAACTTTGATAAAATAGTGTAGAGAAACCATCTGGCCCAAGAGCTTTGTCAGGCAGAAAAGAAAAGACAACTTTATGTATTTCTTGAATAGTAAAAGGAGCCATCAAAATATCATTATCTTGATCAGAAACCACTGTAGGAATGGAATCAAGGTGTTCATCAACTTGTGATGCAGTAGGGGAAGGGAAAACATCAGGAGCAAGAAGATGCTTGAAAAATTTAACGCCTTCATTCCTGATAAGATGTTCATTAGTCAAGAGGATATCAAAGGCATCTTTGATATGAAAAATTGTATTGTTAGTTCTTTTTTGCTTGGTTGAGTTGTGAAAGAATTGAGTATTTCTATCACCATCCTAAAGCCATAATTCTCAAGATTTTTGTCTCTAGTACATCTCTTCTCTAGAACACAATTCCTCCCATTATTCCTGCAAATTCTTTTGAAGAGAATGTGTTTCTTCATTCATGCCCTCTTGGATAATCTGGTTATAAAATTCTTCAAGTTGATCTTTGACTATGACCTTTTGATGAAACACATTTTTGAAAACTTTTTGGTTCCAAATACGAATTTGACACTTGATATGTTTCAATTTCATTGCAAACTGATGCATTTTCCGTCCTTCAAAAGGAACTTCATTCCACCATTGTTGAATATTGTGTAAAAAACTTGGATGTTTGAGCCACATGCTTTCAAATTTGAAAGAAGAATGAAAGCGTTGATCAAAAAAATTGTTATTACAATTAAGATTTAACGAAATAGGAAAATGATCAGATCCTGGAAAAGTAAGGATGTCTAAAGAAATATCTAAACAACTCAACTACCAATCTTTAGATAAAAGAAATCTATCTAGACGAGTAGCAATATTTGCAAAACCAAATCTCTTGTTAGTCTAGGTAAAAACTCCATTATTTGGATTAACATCCATCAAATTTTTATTATCCACAAAAGCATTAAAATCTTGAAGAGTTTTTAAGGGTGGGATAATTCCTCCAGTTTTTTTTGATTGATCTAACAGAGCATTGAAATCACCACCAATAACTCCTTGCTGCTGATCTAGCTGTTGAAGGGAATGTGTGATAGACTCCCACAAACAAGCTTTCTCCAAGGTTGATGTAGGCCCATATACATTAATCAGGATAAAAGAAATATCACATGTAATTATTTGGATCAACTGCCAATTACTTTCTTGTTGAAGAAGTTGAGTGTTAACTGTGAGAGGATTCCAAAAGACTACTATGCCTCCAGAAGCACCCAAACCTTGCATATGAAATGCTTTCCATTTTTTCCAAGATGCAATGATTTTATCAAAATTATTTTGAGTCAACTTGGTTTCTTGTAATAAAATAATATCTGCCTGCAAAGAATTAATAACTTGTCTGATTCTTTGTCTCTTGTCAGAGGCATTTAAGCCTCTGACATTCCATGAGATGATCTTCATTGATGACAAGGAGAACACCTAGTTCTCCTTGTCGATCTTCTAACAACAGTAAAACTATCATCCAATGTAGTTTGAATACCTGCAATGATTTCTTTCTTAATTTTGGAACCCTTCTATCTACCTCTAGCCTTTGGTAATTTAGAAGGAGGAGTTATTGTAGACGGTGTCTGCAAGATAGATAAAGGCTAAACTTTAAAATTATCTTGCATGGGAGAATCTTGAGATAGAGAATGTAGAGGAGACAAAAACATAGATTTATGCACTAATTGATAAATATTGGTCTCTAATCCCATGGAGTCTCCAACCACTGAATTGATAATTCCTACATTAGAATCTTGAGAAAAATTATTAAGAACTATCTGATTGTCAGAATGTTTAATAACTGTCAGTTTGTCAAACATCTAATTAGGAATCAAATTGTTCCAAAACTAAAATTCTCGAAGCAGATTATCAATCATAGGTGATTTATAGTCCTCATCTTGTAAGCCTTCTTCTTTTGCAATATCAAAAATGATTAAGTTAGTAATCTCAGATAAAATTTGACACAAATAAAAGTCAATATAACAGGAGAAGGATAAATGGAAAGACACCATATGGGCTGCCTTAATATTGATAGTGGAAAACTTCTATTCTGAAAGATGATCAAATTGAAAGGCATTGCAGATACACTTTGTTGAGGATTTGATCGCACACAAGTAAAGGAATCCAATAGAGATGGGACAGGTTCCAACATGAGGAATTTACAATTGTAGCACACACTCTTGAGAAAAGAAAAGAGCCAAAAAAATTGATGGAGAAAGACTTGGAATGAGTCTGACAAAACTTGAGCTGCAAGTGTATTCTCTTCATAAATAGAGTTATTTGTTGGATAATCTGGATCCTTTTGCATGATAACTATGTCAAAGATGTTGCTATTCTTTATTGAAATTGTCATAGAACAAGCCTTAGGATCTGAACAATGGTCTAGAAAAACTTGTAGCACATTATCTTGACCAGGTTGGCACATACAGCTAAAATGACCAAGATTATCTTGGGATTTTAGAACCACAGAAGAATCCTGCACCTTAACTGATTGTGTCCATTTTCCCCATTTGGATATGAGAACTTGATGGGGACACAACCCAAGCACAGAATGGACACAATAGGAAAGGGGAACATTTTATTAACTGTAAAAATATGCTAGTACACTTAGTGCAGAGAAACAAACTCCAAAACATGTCCTATGGGCTTACAATAGCATAAGTCTGGAGATAAATTCTTCTCCCAGTACCTTAGAACTTGATGGGGACACAACCCAAGCACAGAATGGACACAATAGGAAAGGGGAACATTTTATTAACTGTAAAAATATGCTAGTACACTTAGTGCAGAGAAACAAACTCCAAACCATGTCCTATGGGCTTACAATAGCATAAGTCTGGAGATAAATTCTTCTCCCAGTACCTTCTCTCAAACTCCACTCCGAACTGCCTTTTACAATGCCAAAAATGTTTTTAAATAGACCCTAAAGGGTTAAGGATTAGGAATACATTCTAGAAAGTGCTAGTTGGCATCCTCTGACCAAATAGAAGGCTCCAAAAGTGGCATTAGAAGTTGGAATAAAATTAAAAGAATCCAGAAATGGTAACCGAACTTCTGGGAAGCATAACTTTTGAACCGTAGCTCTGATTGACGAACCGTTTACATTTTCGAAAAGCTCTCGAAGTGCTTTATAGCCCTATGGAGGAGCTTTTCTCATCCCCCATTTTTTGGCCATATTTGAGGTTATTTAATGCCCCTAACCTAACTTTGAAACATTCTTAGGAGGTCTCCAAAAATTGAAAAACTGCGATAACTTTCAAATCGTGGGGCCTTTTGACCTGATTCTTTTTCTAGAATGCTCTAAATTACAATTACATTCATCTGGCCAATTTACACCCTCTAATTTACCAAAATTATGGCTCAATTACATACTCCTATTTTTTCAGCATTTACATGTATCCCAAGGTGTTCAAACACTCTAACCTAGAACACTGATAGTGGAATTGTGAGAGTTGGAACCTTTATTTGACCCAAATGGGTATCCAGAAATGAAAACACATAAAACAAAAACTAAGTCTAAGTAAATTTTTTTTGGTGACACAGGATTTCCCTTATACCTTTGGATGCCCCTGCTTCAAAACTATAGATTGAGGCAAAGATTTGCTACTCAATAAGCACACCCTAGCTTCCAAATGAGGGCATTCATACGGAATCAAATCATGTTTCAGAAAAATTCCCAAATTGTTAGCTATGATTTCCAATATCTCAGGATCATGGTACTCCAATGGAAAAGAAGGAAAAGAAATTTAATATGGAAAAAATTGGATATGGATATCTTTGGGATTAAAATTTGGTATCCACAACATAGTGAATAATCTAACACCCTGACAAAGCCAACCCTTTTGCCTATTTACAACATCTCTTTCTCCTTTTGAATTAAAGATAGCAATAAAGAAATTGGATTCAAAATCATGATAAAAAATATCTATGAGTCTAGACCAGAGGTTGAAAGCCCAATTTTTAATATGTAAAAAAGGTAGCGAATCAGAGGAAAACTTACCAATGAGAGCTTTCTGCTGAAGAGTGGACACCGAATTTTCCAATATTTGGTTTGGAAAAATGACATGCACCTATTGGTGGGAAGAGTGTAGATCTTGATCCAAATATTGATCCATATTATTCTGGGATTGCTCTTGACTGTTATCCTGTAAAGTAGATTTATGTGTGACTTGCAGATAACCTTGATCTATCTTACCCTGATCTTTTTTCCTCCATATCTTATTTGGTTTAAGGGGGGCTCTATCTAATTTAGAATCTAGCTTCTGATGAGCTAGACCATTTTGGATCTAAATAGTTTGTATTTGAATAGAATGGCCAAGAGGGGCACCTTGACAAATATCAAATACTAGCTATTTTTTGAAGTTCTTCCTAATATGATTCCTTTGAGAAAATGTAGATTTATGAAGCACCTTTTCTGAATTAATAGGCCACTGAAATGAACGAGCCATTGAAGGATTGTTGTGCAAAGGATTATCCCGCCAAAGAAAATTTGAAAATTGAGGCTGCTGTCGATAATGAGAAGATTCACCCTTTTCAAAATAGGGAGAGAGCCTAGGTTTAGTAGCCACTGGATATTGAGATGTCGTTGACGATCGACGATCATGAAATCTAGGGTTAAGGAAAAATATTTTTGTAGGTTGAACAATTGCTTTCCCTTTGAAGATTGACTTATGTGAAGTGTTTAAAACCCTATTTGAATTAATATCTCTGAAATGGAAAAGGATTAGATTTGGGATCTACTAGCTGCATGACTGGTGTAGTACAAAAGATATGACTGAAATCATGATCCTGAGCCGGTTGAACAAAAGGTGTGGATGAAAATATGAAAGAGGGTTCCTAAAAAATAGGACCAAAACCAGTGTGTCAAGACCTGTTACACTCAAAATCCTTGTTCCTGCACATGCCCTCAAAACCCTTCCTAATGTGCTAAAAACCCTTCCTCGTGCGCTCCATCTCTCCTTTCTCAATTCCCTACGTTAGCAACAAGTTCTATGCAAAAAAATAGACTATTTAATATGAAATTCATACTTCGACAATTTTCTGTGTACCAAAATCTAAGTATCTTTATTTGTGAGGTTTACTGTAAGCATGTAAATCATGTGTTTCCATAAATGACAAAAATCACATATCTTCATTAGCTAATTGTCAAAAATCTCCCCCTTTGGCATTGATAGCAACAAAATAGGGAAAATTGGCTAAGTATCAAAAACTTAAAATAAATAACACATTGACATTACATCTATTACAATTTGTCCATCTTACATATACTCCCCCTTACAATATGATTTCATATCTTATAATTTTATCTTCTCTTTACTTGATTCACATTTTTCTTATGCATTTATCCCCCTTTGACATCAATGAAAAAGGTTAAAATGTCAAAAACTATCCAAAAATTGTTGTCAAAAATGTTCTTCTTCTTCCTTAAGCTAATAGTATCTTCATGCAATCATCAAAACTTGCTTTAAGATTGATCATACCTTTAGTCCATGTATCCTTGGCTGATTTAGAAAAGGTAAGAATTGCACATAAGGCATATCATGCATTCTTAGTTGCATTAAGGTCAAAGTATAAAAGGTTAGAATAAGTGTCCTTGGCCTTGACACATTCCTCCAATTGTTTCTCAACAATAGATATTTTCAGAGAAATATACTCTTTGAAATTTGATACTTTTCAAAACTTGGTCCTTCTAAGGTTCCAATTTTCTAATATCATTATGTATACTAGCTACTTATCCTTCAAAATGTCAACTTTACTAGAAGGATGTTGTAACTGGCTAGATAGAGCCTCTAGCTCACTCATCTTTCCTTCAATCTGATTGTCAATATCCTTAGTCAACTTGTGAGATAGGGTACACTTAATTTACAATATCTTGCCATTCTATTGACACTTTTGAAGTTTCTTGATACAAGTATCAAGACTTATCAAATCATTCTTAATGTTTTAACAAATAGTGCTAAACAAGTTATCATCATGTGAGATTTGTGCCTTTGTTTCAGAAACATACAAAAAAATTGTGAATTCTTCCTCAAAATATTTTAGCACTACCTGTGCCCTCTATTCAGGATCTATCTCTATGTGCTATGCTACCAGAGTACTATGTAATCTACTAGTAACCTCCATCAAGGTTCTCTATAGGCTTTTCACTATCTTGTTCTTTTCAACAAGCTTTGACAAAGATGAGATCAAGTGAGATTGATCATCATTATCAGTTTCTAGACTAGCAAGAAAAAGGGGAATAGATGAACTAGAAGGTTTAGTGTCATCTTCCCTTTGCTTCTTTTTAGCTGCCTCTTTGACTCTTCTTTCTTCTTCCTCTTTCTTTTCTCTTTCTTTTCTTTCTTTTTCTTTCTTCTCTTCCTCCTCTAATCTCTACTTCTTGTCTTCCTCTAATTTCCTTTTCATTTATTCTTCAACTAATCTTTTCTTTTCTTCCTCTACTTTTCTTTTCTTCTCATCTTCAAGAAATTTTTGCTTGGTCTCTCCTGTTTTCCTTTTCTCTTCCTCTAATAACCTCTTCTCTTTTTCAATTTTCTTCAATTGATCTTCAATATCTTTAGTGTGAGGTTCATTTTGTTTAGAACTCTAAAATGGGTTTGTATCATCAATGTTAGTGGCAACATTGGTCTGATCTATTTGCATTGTGTTACCACTCACTGACACTTTCAAGCTTCTAGGTGCTAGTGAAAATGTTGTCTTGGACTCTGTCAACATGTGACTTATGGTTGCCATAGTTTTACTTCTTATTTTGTCCTTCTCACCCACCATAAATAAGAATGGTCTCACCTTGTTCCTCAAGTAAGGTGCTAGATTTTTCAACAATCTCTTAACTTATTCTTCATCATCAGTCTTGCATATTTTTCTTAGCATAGACTTATGAAGTTCTAAGTCCTCTTCTCTAGTTGGTGCCTTCTTCTCAACAAGTTTTTCATATACTTTATGGTTAACCGTGCCTTCAATATACTTGAGTTTTAGATTTTTGGCTATAATATATCTCATAGTAGATATATCAATATGACCTTTCTAAAAAAATTTATACAAATCATAATATTTGTTCATCTAAACAAAGTTTCCTTCATTAGCAATAGCTAAATTTATCTTCTCTATCTTCGGCTTCTAGGGTTGCTGAGCTTTTCCTTCTAATTTCTTAGAAGTAGTGACCTTCTCTATCTATTTGAATTCTTGTTCTTGTTCTTCTTCTTCACTAGACTCAACAATTTTCAACAATATATTTTGTCTCTTTCCTAGTCTAGTGGCTTGTTCTTGACCCTTTTAGTCTTTGTGGTCATAGCTTCCACTAGTCTCTCAAATTTCCTCTTCAGCTCACTTGGTTGAATATCTAATACTGCTGCATAGGGAATGCTCTATTCCAAAGATGTCTCTGTAATAGACACTAACAAAGGTTGCACATTCAATATACCTTATTTCATAGTCTATTTGACTACTTTTGACTCACTCTCAGTCATACCTACCTGTGATAAAGATTTCTTCATTATTGTTTCAATCTTCTTATGAGAAGCCTTCTCCAAGGATGCCTAATGAGCTGATTGGATAATCTCATCATAGGTTCCAAATCTGTACTCAGCTTGGTCCTTCTCAAATTTCAACAATAAATAAATTTATCCAACTTTTGTTTCATCACTCAATTCATAACCTAAGGGATCAAGAAATGTTTCTTGAGGTTCTAGTGCTTGAATATATGTACAATCTATATCAACCATAACACAAATATCTTCCTTAAACCTATCTAGAATTGTAGGTGCAATTCTAAATCTTGCCTCATTTCATTCTAAAATGTGTTTATTATTAGATTCCCACTATCCAATATCTTATTTGTTGAATGTTTTCTACATACTTCTGTGATCTTCTCCATTGTACATCTATCACTACTCATAATCTCTATCACTAACAAATATGGAAATCTCTTAAGTACATGAAAGAATAAATGATTTATCAGTGACTAAAATCTAAACACACCATTCTTAGTCCTCTTGATTTTCTCTAGGTTCTAAAGAAGTTGCATTCTTAGAATTTCTCTAAGGTTAACTTGTTTCTTCTCAAAACATATCTTGTAGGCTACATAGATGAATCTGGATGATAATTCATCAATCTTGGAACTTTCACATAAAGAGTAGGAAATGATTCTACTCAGGAATCTTACATCATCTTGTTTAACGGTGCAGATCACCATGGCCTTTCCATTATAGACTTCTTTGGTGTAGCTCTCAACTTTTTTCTTAACCAATTTCTCACCTACAGGTACACTTACTTGTTTACTAAGACCAGTTAACTCATGAATAAGGTTGGCAGAAATATCCACTACACTATCTTCCATCCATAGTTTTCCATCATATATTCTACTTAATATCATCTATGTCCACTCATTTGTGTCCAATTCTTAGTAGGAATGATATTTGAATAGGTCTAGTTCCTTTAGGTGTTCGAATCTAGGCTTCATAGTCATATCATGATTAAAGACTAATTCCATATCCTTGTTCATATATTCACTCCCAATAGATTCAAACTTGTTGTTAAGATAATTTTCTATATCTTCCAGGAAAGTCTATTTAAGAGACCCTCATCTCTTCATTTTGGGGGAGGTTGAATGAGAATTTGCATCGAATTGCTGCTAGATTGTGCATTCATTTGAGCTCCTTACTTTCATAAGATATTCATTTTCTAGCTTAATCTCATTTAGCATAATATGCATACATTTTAGCATAGCTTTCTTTTACATGTTCTTAGATTAAATGTGCATACTCCATTCTAGATTAATCTGCATCCTCATATAGATTAGTCACATTTTCTTTCAAATCCTTCATTCGTAGAGGGTCTAGTTGCTTAACACCTCAAATTTGAGGATATCTAACAAGCAATTCCCTTTAGATAGAAGACAACAGGTCATCTTGTCGGTTGATTTTTGGATGAACAATCCAATGTTCATTCTGGGATGAATTCGTATACAATGACCGTGTTGAAGTGTGTGTGTTAGTAGAGGCCACATATTCATGCATAAATTTTTGGCGCCCACCATGGGGCAAGAAAATCAACTTTTCTGGCCTCTTTTTGCATTTTTAAAATCATTTTTATGTTTTTTGTTCGTACTATTCTGTATAGAATCGAGAATCTTCGTGCGAGGTTATTTATTTTTGCTTGAGGATTCTGAATCTTTGCGTGGAGATTCTCTGCTGTCGTGCGAGAAAGTGCCTGAGTGCATGAAACTTCGCGCAACACCTATTTTCTTCGTGCAAGTCATGAAATAATTTTGCACGATCCTGAAATAATTTCACGGGAAACCTATTTCTTCACGTGACACTGTGCAAGATTTCGCACTGGCAATAAAAGAATTTCGTGCGAGCCTAAAACAATTTTGCGTGGCTTTGTTAGAGTTTTTGCACGAGATCCTATAACAGTAGCTTAGTTTTTGAGCATTTTCAATCTTCAACTTATCTGATCTATTTCTATTTCTATTTCTCTGGATTTCTTGCAGCTTAACTTTTAATGTTTTCATAGGTTTTAGTATATTCTATGCTTTTTTATGGGCATAAAAATGAACAAAAAAAGTTAAATTTTATTTTCCCATAGTTAAGCTTCAGTTTTCACTAACATGTTTTCTCTTAAGCATCTTTATTTCCATTTTTTTGATTTTTTTTGTAGCATAACAGTGGTTTGCGGGACAATTGGAAAAGTGTGATAAAGTTGCTAAAAATAGGTAAAACATCTACTAAGCGCGTTGCAAGGATTACCAGGTAATCCTCTTTGACTGATAACACTTCATTTGGGCCTAAAACTAACATCTCTTGTGTCAAGCTTGTGTGTGTTTCCTTCCATGTTCTCATTTTACAACACATGCATAATTTGATACTAGGTTGTGATCTCTATTAGTTTCATCTAGCAGACTTAGTTACTAGTGATAGATCTAATTAGCTATCTTGGGTTATTGGACTCGCTAATCGATCGGCCCCTCGTTCCACCCTGTGGTTGCAAGATCAGCACCATGTTAAAGGGGAGGGGTCTACAGGAAATAGTGTTAAATGCTCCACAAGGCAACCATTTTGTGCTTTCTAGAACTCACTAGTTTCTGAGTTGTGGACTTGTTTTGGCTTGTGTGAGGGGTTAAATGTTCCACATTTTTGGACTGACCTCACAATAGTTAAATCATTAAGTGTACCACCTTGTGCTTTTTGATTTGTTTTGGATAGATTTGCTTTTGAGAATTAACATCTGTACACACATAGTAATTAGGCCCCCATGAACACTATTTGTGGATCTTGAGGGAGTGGGTTCCTAGTGAAACTCCTCTCTAAGACGGATTCCTTGTAGGTGGGGAGGATACTTTGAGCATCTCGCAGATAGATGAATCTTCAACTTCTTTATTGAGGCATCCTTTCTCTGGAGAGGTTGATAGATCACTGGGAGTTGATATCATAGATCTTTAAGAGATACTCTTAGTTTAGCGTGTCAGATTAATCTGTCTGCTTTGATTGGGCTAAAAGTGAAAAGGTGTCAAGACCTTGAATCTGGAAGCTAAGTCCCCTTATGGTACACTATTGTGAGTTGGTCACCTTTAGAGAGGGTTAACCATAGCAGACAATCCCTCTACAAGGAAAACTACATTGATGGAACCTCGAGCGGTAATAGCCATTTTTGACATGGCAGTGACAACCACTATATAAATGTCCTTGTGGAAGAAATCTCCATGAGTGTGGTTCATTGTGGGTTGTCAAATCTCCCCAACAGCTCTTGAAGATTAAGTTCTTGGACTGTGTTGAAACCTTGGTGTGCCAGGATTGGAGATCACCCCTATGAGTCATAAAAGTTGCAGAGTCAAAACATTACTAAAAACCTTAGAGAGGCCAAACTTTTCACTTTCTAGGAATGTGTGCAATGATTGCAAAAATCTTTGAAAACATACACAAATAGCTCTCCTAGGGATTAGCAGAAACTAAGTCACTTGATTGTTCATGTGTAAGGTTGCTTTTGCCCTTGCTCATTGTTTTTCAGATGTGCTTGAAATCACTTGCTTGCTGTTCTACGTGCCTGTTTATCTGCCTGGTTACTGAAACAAATCAGCAATCTGTCCAAAACTATCTAAAATCTTTAAAGTCTTTTCAAAATCCAGTTCAGTTGTCAGTCTAGTTTCCATTTTTGCACACAGTTTGCAAACTTTTTCTGAATACTTGTTGTCCTACTACTTCTTTACGCAGCTTTGTCCAAGTTCTTGTGCAAATAGTTGCACATCTCCATCGAGATCTTTATGCTATCCAAGTTAACCTTGCACTACTTTGCGTGGCCTATAGCTCATCCTTGTGTGAAATCTTTATGCTATCCTAAGTATTTGCATGGCCTTGTGTACTTTCTCATGCGCCTTTCAGAGGATCTTCATGTGAGATCTTGAGTCTGAACTGTCAAGTTAGTTTGTTAGAGCTATATGTGCTCTGTACCGAGTTTGTTTCCTACATTGGTTTATTATTTCTCTGTCTAAAAATAGTCCCAAACAGTGGCATCTTGCTTAGCTAATCCATACTTTAACTAGTCTTGTCTCTCAGTTATCTTGCTCTTATCCTTTAGTGCTTGTTGTACTCTATGTCATGATAGTCATAATCTTTAGCTATTCTAGCCTTCAAATCAGACTATTTGTACCTTAGTATACTGCACTCTTATCATGCTTTTTTTTTGAGACTAAGTTCTAGTGTGGTCCTTGTCTAAGCTTTTTCTTTTTGTCATTGTCTATGACTATGGCAACTTGACTTATGTTCTAAAACTTGGATGTCACTACTTGAAACATAGTACATCAAAATGGCTAAAAAAAAATGTGCTAAATCCAATATTCCTAGTGAGGAAGAAAAGCTACTTATTGCAAACATGAAGCAACAAATCCAATCAATGAGTGCTCAACTTCAAAGAATGAAGGAGGAAGATGAAACATCATTGAACAAATTCCCCTTGAGAGACAATTTCCCTTCCTCCTATGACAACCAAAAATTACATTCTTGTGATCTTGAATCCAAGATATCTAAGAACACTTCACATACACCCAAGAAATCTAGAAATATCTTTGAAGAAAAACCTTGGGAGCCTAAACCAAAGCGTGATTTCACACCTTTGGGAAAATCTTATGAATTAATGTTGGAAGAACTTCTTGTAGAGAAACTCATTTTATTACCTAAGGTCACTTTGGCGGAAGTTTCCTTTATGAGTAACTATTGTTCCTATCATAGACATAATTTACATAAAACTTCCCATTGTAAGGAGCTGAAAAACAAGATCCAAGATCTCTTTGACAATGGTATAATTCAAAAATCTAAGCTCTCAACTACTAAAGATTCTACTCTCAAGAAGGATCAACCTCATGAAACCATGTCTAGTAACGGTTCAAACACAACTTCTACTTCCTCCAAGATACATCCACCTTCTAAATTGTCCAATCTTTCCAACACATATTCACCAAAAGAACTCACTACTCCCCCAGTTGACTATGTGTACCCTCAAGGACTACCTTTAAAGGAAACTCAAGCTAATCTTGATGTAGCTACAAACCTCTCCCATACTACATAAAGCAAAGATCCAAAACCTACATGTGTTGCTTCTCCTATTATCCCCAATCCAACTATTCCTCCATTGTCCCTTCAAGAGCCTGTAATGGAGACTCTAGAAATATATTCGAATACTGATTCAAATACTCCCTCATCCTTGGATTTGGTTTCATGTCAAGAGGACCACTCAAATGATGAAGAAACAAGTGTTGATCAAGACCAATATTCCTTCATCCCCTTTCAAGTCTTCCAAGATCTCGTGCTTCCATCTCAAGAGCCATATAATCCTCCATCTCCCATGTCATGCACCTCTACTAAGCAAGATCAAGATATTCCTTCCACCATCCTTAAGGAGACTATAAAAGACCAAGAGAAGGATACTTTTCCTATGTTACCTAAAATTCCTTTTGAAGAGAAAAGTGTTCCCTCACTCTCTTATTCTACCTAGCTACATTCACTTCCAAACTATGCTCAATCTTTAAATACTCCTGTCAAAGGTATTGCTCCTATAACAGTTACTCATAAATCTATTGATGACTTTGGTCATATTGCTCACTCTAAATATGCTAATATCCATACTCATGGTCCATTCACATCTTCTAAATCTATCCTTGGTCCCTACCCATCTAAGCTAAAACCCTCAAGTCTTCCATCCATATTGGGACCTTATGTTCCTCTACCTCCTACTTCCACTCTTAGCTCATTATAAATTCCTCCTACCCTACCCCAAGATCAACAAAGATGCACATACTTGAACTCTTTACATTCACCTTTCCATCTAAACTAGTCATATTGGCCTCATTCATCCACAAGTCCCAAGTCCTTTGGAAGAAATTTGGATGATCAACTCAATCACAAGTGCATGAATCCATCCTCAAAAGTTCACTATGTCTCCCCTAATCGACATGTGAATGTCAAGAAGAAAAAAACAAAAAAGAGACCGCAAAGGTCCACTATTCAAAGAGCTCAACCAAAGAAAGTATAGGTTCTTAAATCTGTTATTGAAGAAATGCATTCCAAAGCATCTAATGAAAAATAAAAAGCTTTATGGATTCCCAAGTCTCTTTTAAAGTACTTGAATATTGAAAACAAATCAAAGTTGACATTCAAGCTTCCAAAGGCTTCCACTCCATCTTCTTCCCAACATCTTCCTAAAAAGGTTTCAAAACCTTCTACTCCACCCCTCTCCAAAATGGATTTTCTACCTCATATATCTAAGCCTCAATCTATTTCATCCATATTTCTTCCATCATTCCACTACCCTTCGAGGTGTGTGTCAATGTTAATCTTTCCTAATATCTCATCCATCCTCATGAGATCCTCTAAATCTTATCCCTGCTTGCCATCCTTGCTTGTTTAAGTCTTCCAAAACCAACAACCTTATCCTCCATCTACCTCTCATTTTCCTATCTCCCTCCATTACCTTATCAACATCTTTAAGAGTACCTTGCTATGGCCTTGGCTTATCATAACTTACATTATAGGAGTGCTATCTAACTTGAGAAAGGCTTGAATTCTTTCTAGAAACTCTAAAAATCCAAAAAAAAAGAAAAAAAGAAAAAAAAGAAAAAAAGAAAAAGAAAAAGTGCCTTGGTGAAAACCTAGAAACAGGTGCCTTGGTAGCAAAAGTAAAGAAAAATATCTCCTTCCTATGGTGAAAACCACTTCTTGTGGCACCTTGGACAAGTACCATGATGAAAACTTGGCAAACAGGCGTCATGCGTAATTCTTCCATCCATGACATCCTATCATGATCTTGCTTATCTTTTAGATGTCCTCATACCTGAAGTCATTCACTCATAACCTCCATAACAAACTTTTCTCTCCTATTCAATTAACCCTTTGGTCTTGATCAACAAAAGAAAGAAGAAAACTTAGTTCCTAGCAATCTCTTGACATGGTCATTTTCTTTGATTACTTACACGATACCCTTCATTACACCATGAGCTTATATCCTTTTCCCTAGCTTGGGTAATCTCGTGAAGGCTTTCCTTGAGGGTAACATTCACCACTTCATACTCCTTGTCTATCCATCTCTGCTTATCCACTCGCTTGCTACTGCATCTTGTCCTACACCTTGCTAGACACTAAAACAAAATCAAGGTGATCCTTCTTGAGAGCTAGTAATCTTTAAAAAAATCTAAAAATTAGAAAAAGTCCTGAAAAAAATTGTTACCCTGGTGAAAACCTAGCAATAGGCGCCTTGGTAACACCAAAAAAATTGAAAAATCTCAAAAATACAAAGAAAATTCCAAAAGAAAAAAACACCAAAAAAATTGAAAAATCTCAAAAATATAAAAAAAATTCAAAAAGAAAAAAATACCAAAAAAATTGAAAAAAAAAAATAGTTCCATTGATGAAAACTTGGAAATAGGCATCATGGTTGCAAAAAAAGAAAAAAACTTGCCAAGAAGGTGAAAACTTGGCAAACAGGAACCTCTTGTTTCCAATGCCTCATCTTGCAGCGTACCTTCAGGCTTTTTGTACAGTCACTTTCATGCTTTCACTTTCCTACTTTTCTTGCTCATGTATCCATGGATTGAGTCTTGTCATAGCTCGAGGGCATCCCCCCTTAGTGTCACTCTTTTCGAGATTCTCCTCATAGAATCTCCTTCGCGATAGTCACCAGTGGTCCTTATTGTGTCTGCCTACTGTCGCAAGTGTCACTTTTTCAAAATTCTCCTCATAGAATCTCATTCGCAACAGTCACCAGTGGTCTTCATTGTGTCTGCCTACTGTCGCAAGTGTCACTTTTTTGAAATTCTCCTCATAGAATCTCATTCGTGATAGTCACCAGTGGTCTTCACTGTGTCTGCCTACTATCAAAAGTGTCACTTTTTCGAGATTCTCCTGATATAATCTCTTTCACAACAGTCACCAGTTGTTTCAGCTGTGTCTGCCTACTGTTGCTCGGGTTATGTCTCCAAATTCCTTTATGGAAGATCTCTCTCTTGCATCAGTCACCGGTCGTCCTAGCTGTTTGTTTATTGTTGCTTAGTCCTTCTTAGGTTCTTCATCATGAAGATCCCTCTTTGACCTCAATCACTAGTCATTCTGACTGCGTCTACCTACTGTCATTGCCTTACTGAAGAAATTTCTTTCAAACATGTTCTGGACATTGACACTTGACATCAATCCAAAACATTGAATTCAAAAAAATGATATATTTGTTTGGATATGCTGAGCTTTTTCTTTGTTTGATTTGCTTTTTCTTTATCATATCTCCTCGAGCAACTTGATGATGTCATCTTTGACTAGAGAAGTAATGACTAGGGGCATGATCTTTTCTTGGCTTTCTGTCTATGGTTTAGTTCCAACAAGTTGATACATTCCTATAAAAGAAGTGTCCACTATAAGAGCCTCCATCTTGTATTGGATGGCCATGTGCACCTCGACTCCTTTTATATAGATACATCAATGACATTGGTTCTTCTCCTTATTTCTTGGAGTGAACTCTTCATGCTATAGTACATACTGATACTCGTCCTATTAAGTGAATGTACAAGTCACTTGGAGTATATCTAGCACACTTCTATCTCAGGTTACAAATGCAAGGGTCATTGCAGACAGTATAAATACTGAGTACTTAGCATAAGATGGATCTCCAGTGTGTTTGGTGTGTCTGTTATGTAAGAAACATTCAGGTCATCCTAGCATCTATGCTTTAATGCTTATGTTAACTTGCTACATTAAAAGGGACAAATGTTTTGGTCATTCTGGCTTCTTGTGCCTTGAATGCTTACATTTAATCCTGACAAACCAATAATGTATGTTATATTCATATTTCCATGATTGCAATGTCAGTGGGAATTGTATGACCTACGAGCTTTGTTCTATATCCGATGATGATTAAATATTGAGGCTCAGTAACCAGACCTAGGGTTGCATTTAACATAGTCTTGCATTGCATACTTCACTTGCATAAGCATGCGATTCAATTGCAAATCTACTTTCACCTTCTTTGATGAGGGATTGCTGATCTCTACAAAGAATCAAATTCATTCACGAACTGCACAAATGATTGATTAATCACCCTCTTGGCTACTTTGGTTTCTCTGAACCCATTTTTTTTCAAGATGAAATTCAAAATTTGACACAATTAAGTGGCTCAAAAATGCATTTAAAAATTGTGTGCAATCCAAATTTTTCTAATACTTTGCAATTCTTGGAATCTTTTCAACACAAACTTGGTCTTTTGGACCTCGAGATCATTCTGATCTCTTCATATTTCTTCAGATCATTATGATCTCTTCATATTTCTTTAGATCATTCTAATCTCTCCAAATTTCTTTAGATCATTCTAATATCTTTAAATTTCTTTAGATCATTATGATCTCTTCATATTTCTTCAGATCATTTTGATCTCTTTATATTTCTTCTGATCATTCTGATCTCTTCATATTTCTTCAGATTGTTTCAATCTCTTCATATTTCTTCAGCTTGTTCTAATCTCTTCATATTTCTTCTAATCATTCTGATCTCTTCATATTTCTTCAGATCATTTTGATCTCTTCATATTTCTTCTGATCGTTCTAATCTCTTTATATTTCTTCAAGATCGTTTTGATCTCTTTATATTTCTTCAGACCATTCTGATCTCTCCAAATTTTTTCAGATCATTCTGATCTCTTCATATTTCTTCAAGATCATTCTGATCTCTTTATATTTCTTTTGATCATTCTAATCTCTTCTATATTCTACTAAACCTTGGATTTCTTCTGTATCTTTCATCACTCTCCTTACATCATTCTTCTGGTGTGTCATCTTTCAATTTCGCTCTCGAGGGGGCGGGATGATTACATCATTGAATACTTATTGCTTGGGGCATCTTGTTCCCATCTCATGTCCTCATCACTTAGGGCATCTCATCACTCAGGGCATCTTGTTCCCTTCTATCTGGCATCTTTGCTACCTCTCTTATCTTTTCATCAATTGATCAACCTTATAACAACTCTTCTCAGAGTTCAATGGACAAGTATTGTGATAGTATAAACCCCTTCTCTTGAGGATTAAGCCTCATTCTGGGGATGATTCTATGACTCATGATTGGACCTTGTTATCGTTATCACTCTCGGGTATCTAGGTGTTCTATCTGGATCCTTGAAGGTTACGCTCCGTTCTGGAGATAATCTTCTAAATGCTTATCACTCTTGGGTATCTAGGTGTTCTATCTAGATCCTTGAAGGTTAAGCTCTATGTTGGAGATAACCTTCTAAATGCTTTCAATCTTGGGTATCTAGGTGTTCTATCTAGATCCTTGAAGGTTAAGCTCCATGCTGGAGATAATCTTCTAAATGCTTTCAATCTTGGGTATCTAGGTGTTCTATCTTGATCCTTAAAGGTTAAACTTCATTCTGAAGAAACCTTTTAAATACTTATCAATTTTAGGTATCTAGACCTTCTATCTGGATCGTTAAAGATTATGCTTCGTTCTGGAGATAGTCTTTTAAATGCTATTGATCTTAGGTATCTAAGTGCTCTACTTGGATTCCTTGGGATTAAGCTCTGTTCTAGAGATAATCCTTAAAAGCTTATCAACTAGTCTCCGTGTAATCAACTTTGAAACCAATCTCATGTTCACATCATGCTTTCTGATTATCTTTGAATTGAACATGCTGCTCGCACATTCATTCAAAGAGGGGCAAAATGTAATACCCCAAAATTGGCTCATTGCCATGATACCAATTCTGGTCTATTTCTGATCAATCCTAAAGTCCTATTCCATTAGGAAAATTCTTATTTGGCTACTCACTACTTGACTTAATTGTCAGATGTAGAAAACCCTAATCTGCATTCATCATGCTTATTATTTAATTCCTATAGTATTTACTCATATTAGTCACATTAAACCTATTGATTAATATTTACTTTAATTACTAAGTATTTATACGTTAATTAAATTAAATTATATCTTAAGGCTAATGTACTATGGAATTAAATTTATTTAATTTAATAAATGTGCCTATTTTAATTAATTAAAAAAAATTATTTAATTAAATGGAGAACTTACTTCTAATTAATTAAACAAAGTTATTTAATTAAATGGGAAGCCATTCCTAATTAATTAAATGAAGTTATTTAATTAAATAAGAAAAGTGTCTCTAATTAATTAAAGGATTATTTAATTAAATAGGAAAGGTAATTATGAGAGTATATCTCATTAAATTAAATATCTCACCAAAATCTCTCTTTAGTTCAAAAAGGGAAATTTCCAGTTCACTATTGATAAAAAAGGAATTAAATCAGTTAACTCCTTTTTGTACTCAAATTAAATTAGTTAACTCCTTATTCTACTCAAGTTAAAGTAGTTAACTCCTTTTTCTACTCAAATTAAATTAGTTAACTCCCTTTAATTTGGGAATCTTCCTTTATGACTAAACTTCACCTTTAATCCTGACCATTGATTGAAATCGATCTCAACCATTGATGGATTCCAGGAAAGTCTATTTAAGAGACCCTCATCTCTTCATTTTGGGGGAGGTTGAATGAGAATTTGCATCGAATTGCTACTGGATTGTGCATTCATTTGAGCTCCTTACTTTCATAAGATATTCATTTTCTAGCTTAATCTCATTTAGCATAATATGCATACATTTTAGCATAGCTTTCTTTTACATTTTATTAGATTAAACG
The DNA here is from genome assembly GCA_028749045.1 of Cupressus sempervirens. NCBI lineage: Eukaryota > Viridiplantae > Streptophyta > Pinopsida > Cupressales > Cupressaceae > Cupressus > Cupressus sempervirens. Next base: position 851,442,846 of record CM053786.1, on the reverse strand, counting down.
TGCATACTCCATTCTAGATTAATCTGCATCCTCATATAGATTAGTCACATTTTCTTTCAAATCCTTCGTTCGTAGAGGGTTTGGTTGCTTAACACCTCAAATCTGACTATATCTAACAAGCAATTCCCTTTAGATAGAAGGCAACAGGTCGTCTCGCCGGTTGATTTTCGGATGAACAATCCAATGGTCATTCTGGGATGAATCTGCATACAATGACCATGTTGAAGTGTGTGTGTTAGCAGAGGCCGCATATTCACACATACACCTAAAATCAGGATAAAAGATAGTACTAGTCTCCAATTTCACAATTTTGATACCTAGTTTAGGTTCACTTTGCAATTTCACAATTTTGGAAGAAAGAACTCCCTTGAAGAGAAGGATGGCTCAATTTTGTGATTTCACATGGACATTTAAACTATGAGTCCAAATTTCCTAAACAAAGTAGAACTATGAAACAATGGAGAAAAAAAATAGAAGCACTATGAACAAGAGTGTTTTTGGGCCAATAACATAGAGACTAAAAATAATTAGTGGTACCATATCATAAGAAACCAAGAAGACTATACAAAATCATTGGTGTAGATAATAGAATAAGCACAACATAGCATGTAATAACACATAAAAGAGATAGATACAAATAGGAGAATGTATATGATAGGGTGATTACTTTATTCTCTTAAGATCAACAAAGCAACAAGGATCATCTAAAGCAATCAAAAGACAAAAACATAAATCAAGAAAACAACACTAGGGAAAATACAAAACAAGAACATAAAGAATACTATGATGAATAAAGTCCACATCAAGCATTCCACGTGTCCCTGATCTTAGTATGAAATAATAGAATAAGCACAACATAACATGTAATAACACATAAAAGAAATGATTAGTTTATTCTCTTAAGATCAACAAAGCAACAAGGATCATCTAAAGAAATCAAAAGAAAAAAAAACATAAATCAAGAAAACAACATCGGGGAAAATACAAAACAAGAACATAAAGACTACTATGATGAATAAAGTCCACATCAAGCATTCCACGTGTCCCTAATCTTAGTATGAAATAATAGGGGAAGGATGGAAACTCGTGAGAGGAACTATTGGAATACTTTAGAATAATTGAGAGGGGGGGTGGGGGGGTGGGATGAATTAGTTATCCAAGATCCAGATGTATAAATAAAACTTTTCATATCTTAGTGAACCCATAAAAAATTTATACTCATGCATGCATCCATAAGATTATGCAGTCACTTAAAACCTGTAGGTTACTGTCAAATCAACTTTTATTGGTCCTAAACTACTCATAATTTGATGACATAAAGGACTACAACATTGCAAAGGAAATATTGGTAAAGTTGGCAAAGATCCATGGTGGAGATGATAACATACTACGAGACAAATTAGAAATCTTGAGAGAAAAGTTTGATGGCATGAAGATGGTAGAGGGTGAGAACATTGCCCAATATATTGGAAGAAACAAAGAACCAGTGAATGCTATTAGAGGAGCTAAAGGAAAATTTAACAATGAGACTATTATTAGCAAGGTAATGAGAACCTTACTCCCTATTTATGCTATTAGAGTTTTTGCAATAAAAGAACTGAGATGTACCCCTAGTAATGATTCAACCTTAGATAGTCTAGATGGTAGACTTACTACTTTTGGATTGTCAAATTTTGATAATTTCACTACCCTTGCTATTGAATCTTCTTTCAAGTCACAATTGGTTTTACATAATTATAAGATGAAGAAAGGGGAGTATGAGAATAGTGAGAGTGAATCTTGTGATTATGATTTTGAGGATCTTGAAGCATTAATGGCTAGAAGGCTACCAAGAGGCAAAGAATAATTCAGATGTGAACTTCCTTTAAGCTATTTTTCATGCAATAAAGTTGGTCATATTGCTGCAAGATGTCTTGATAGGGATGACAAAGATGGAAGGAAATATAAAAATTAAAAAGGAAGAAGAAATGGAAGAGACAATAAAGGATACCAAGGCTACAAGGGTAAAGGTAATAAATCTTGTTAGATTGCTAAAGAAGAGATTGATAGTGATTCTACTAGTCATGATGAATAAGTTGTTTATGTTTCTGTGAAAGATGGTTTAGATGAAGATAAGAAAACTAAACTTATTTCATATGTGAGTAAAGTTGATAGATGAATAATTGATAGTGGTTTCTCATATCACATGACTAGTAATAAGGGTATGTATAAGTGATGCATGAGCATCTTGTTTCTTGGAGCAATCTTGCATCAACCAAAAATATTTCTTATTTCTGTACTAGTCTACTATTCTTAAATTAGTTGTTTCTTCTTGCAGTTTTGTTCTATGCATAGCTAATGCAATGCAAAGGACCTATCCTAGATCATCCTAAGTGTGCAAGCCTTGTTCATTGGTTTTTCTTGAGTTCTTTTCTATTCTTTGTGGTCCCTAATTCATGTGATTTTTTCTTTCGAGTAGTTTTCTTTGTTGACTTAGCATGTTCCAAATTTAGTAGCTAACTCTTGAGACATATGTGAACCTCTCATTAAGTGTACATCACTTCATGATTATATTTTCTTTGGTTTTGTTTTACACCTCCAAGGTTGGACCTATAATGTAATTAAATACTTGAGTATCTGACGCATGGATTTGCTGGATATATAAGAAGCTTGGTTAGATGAGTAAACATAGTTTTTGGTTAGCAAAAGAATAGGAGAAGCTTGGAAAGAAGATAAAATCTGAGCTTGGACACTATTTTCATAATTTCATTATATATGGTCATAACCCAAAAGGTCTCATACCTAGGTATGTGTTATGATCTTTAATAATCACACCTTTATAAAAGTATAGAATCTAGCCTTATGTACATTTTGTTTTCATTGATTTTAATTGCTTTTGTGTGTGATTTTGAGCTGAGGATGTTTGTAGATTTAATTTGTGCTTATTCTATTTAATTTTGTCATCTCCTTATGTCAGGTGGCATTAGAGTGGAGTTCTTTCTTGTAGATTAGATCATGGAGAACCTTATTGAATTGGTTGTAGGGTGACATATATGAATTCTGACCTGTAACTTGCAAAGAAATTTCTATTGTGGAGAATGACACACAATACAAATAGATAGACACTGCTAAGCTATTTGCAGATGGAGACTCAAATGAATTTGATGTAGTAGTTGTAGATATAATGGAAAGGAATAGAGCCTAGGCTGAGGAAACCAAAAATCTCAAGTTAGAACAAGAATCACAAGTTATATTGCTATGTGAAGTGGTTGAACAAAAGAAGAAATCCATGGAAAAAAAAACCATGATTGAAGAAGAACAAAGAGTTTTGGCCAATAGATAGGAAGAGAAATCATCGGAACTAACCAAGAATTCCAACATGCAATTGGATACTCTAAGTCAAATGATGAATGCCAACTATGGATTCAATTTCAAGGACATTGAGATAACTACATTAAAGTTATAGAATGAGAAATTATAGAGTGACCTAAAGGGGGAAAAGGAATTTTTTGAAAGTCTCAACAAACCAAATGAAGCCATCAAATACTTTGAGAAATTATTGAGATCCCCTAGATCCAATAATGATACATTTGGACTGGGATACACAAGTACTAAAGGAGGAGAGTCATCCAAAAGTGCAGAAGAAAAGAACAAAAAAGGTAAGAACTCCAAACCTACTTGTCATCATTGTGGTAAGAAAGGACATAATGCTAACGTGTGTAGGAGCAAGACTACAAATCAAAATGTCAATCATAAGAGGATGGTTTATTGCCACAAATGCAACAAGCAAGGTCATCAGGCACATGTATGTAGAACCAAGACCATGCACACACAATGATTTGAAGGATATTGCTACAACTATCAAAAGTATGGATATAGAGCTTTTGAAAGCAAATTCAAACCCATGTGGTCATCAAATAGGCAAATAAAGGTAAGGAACAATGACAACTCTTATAACTAGGATTATAATACAAGATATAGTTGTCATTATTGTTAAGGATATTGACATGTTCCTGAGAATTGTATTAGGAAACACTTCAGTGGTAACTACCAAAGGTGGTTAAGTCAAACCACATGTTTTAGTTGTTTGAAGACTGGTCACATTAGTAGATATTGTCCAACTAGGTCAAAGGCACCAATTTGTGAATTTGATAAAGGCAAAGGCAAGGTAGATGTTGAACACATCTAAGATGAGATGAATAAGACATGCAAATAGAAAGATGATTGCAACACATCAAATGGAGAAGCGATCACTTCACCCATGGGGTCAAGTGATCACACCTCATCAAACTAGGCAATCAAAAGGTAATTGGGATTAATATTTAAAGGTTATATTATACATCAATTCCAAAAGGTTCTAGTACTGAAAGGATTACATTAACATGAATAAAGATGCAAGATGTTGTTAGGAATTCAAGATAAATCTTTGAGTTTTTCATGTTGTTGCTGAGCATGAAATATCTCCTATGTGTGCCAAGTGAAATATTAGAAGATGCCAAGCTAGCAGTCTGGATAGTTGATGCCAAGCTCGTAGTGGTTATCAAGCAATGGAAATTTCAATGGATACCAAGTGAGCTTGAAATTGGTTGATGTTGAGCTTACAATTGTATAATCACTCAACATTAATTGCAAGGTTTTCAAAGGGTATTTGATCATTTTTAGCTCATTTTTCATCATTTCAAATTCAAGAGAGAGTGAGAAGAGTAGAAGATGATCTAGAAATCTATTCAAAGTAGTTGTAGAAAGATTCTTGCAATGATCTCACACCAGTTCATCAAATTTCATAAGGTATTTATCAAGAACCAAGCTACACAGTTTAAAATTGTCTAAACCCTAGTTTCACATTATGGCATCTAGATCAAAGAATGTAGAATGGAAGGAAGTATTAAATGTTTAGTTAGTAAGTAATGAGGTCAAGCAACCCATTTTCAAAGCCATTTCCTAACATTGCATATAAGCAAGACACTTCTGGTGCATTAGTGATGATTCTGTCGAATGTAATAATGTTGCAAAATGTAAGAAAATGCTACAACTATTAGATAGGAAACATTGGAGATATGGACATTAGAGAAGTCTACAAAAAACTATAATAATGGTGTTTTGAAAGAAGAGTTCAAAATTGTTGAGAAAAAGGGATTAACACGAGCCCTAGATTTTTTGAATGTATTCAAGACAGAGTGGATTAGAGTAGTACTTAGTAAAATCCATGATGGTTCCTTATGGATGAAGAATAGAACTATCTAGATTATTAAGAGAATAATCCATATGGTTACTGGTTACCCAACCCTAGATCAACCTAAGACACTTAGAAGTGATTCTAAGCAAGTGATTGAAAAGAATAATGGAGTTGTCTAGAAGAAAAGAGGCATGACAATAGATAATATTAATGATCCATTGTTAGAATTTTCTATAAGGGTTATATCACACAAGTTTTACCAATATAGTAGATTAAAAAACATGCCCTATATAGTTGTGGATGTGGGACACAAGATTGTAAAGAAAGATCATACATATGATATAGCAGAGCTACAATTGCAACAATTGATGGAGAACCTTGGAGCAATTAGGAAAACCAAGAGTGCATAGTACAAATTTGGTTCAATTTTGATTTGTATATTCTTTTATGTGAAAATACATTCCCCTCATTTGGCACTGTGGGATGGAAAACCAACAGATCAGTAGTAGTATAGATTGGTGAATACATTGAGCAGTTAGGAGAGAATTTTGAATCCTTAATGACTAGTTATTTTGTAGACTTCAAGAATTCAATGAAGGAAAGATTAAGAATACCAGTATCCTTAGTTGACAAACACTATGATGACATTTTTTTCTTGTGGATGCTGATTATACTTTTTTGCAAGCTGCTACACCAAGAGTAAGAAGGTTGAGGTCACTTGGTTATGAAATAAATGTGGATGAGGCCTCTACAACCATCATAGCTTTACTATCAAAAGAGGTAGATAAAAGTGAAAAGATATTTGGAAACTATGAGATGGTAAAGTCCAAGATTACCATGGAATTGAAGACTAATTTAGCTTTGAAGAAAAAGGAGAAGATAGTAAATAAGTTGAAAGCCAAGTTTGGAAAGGGTGACAAGGAGAAAGAAGAAGAAGATGATGATGAAGAAGAGGAAGAAGAAACCCAAGCACAAGCACCTCTAGCTTTGACACAAGGCATGGGAGAAGATCAAGAAGAGGAGGAGACTAAAGGTTATGAGGGAAATGAATCCAAGGAAGCACCTACTCTTATTGAGCCAAAGAAGAGGAAGGCCAAGTCATAACCTATGGGAAGGGCTAAGAAAATTGTCAAACCAAGTTAACCATCGTCCACTACACTGACTACAAGAGCCAACCCATGTGCAACTACACAAAAGGCCAACGAAAAGAAAAAACAAATAGAAAAAGGAAGTCAAGAGAAAAAGAGACCAAGGAAAAAGTATGCGACACAAGCCGAGTTTGATGAAGAGAAAACTGAGTCAGATGACAACAACTAATTTAAGGTGGCGAGTCATAACCCTCTTTTAGACCTTGATAATTTCTATGAAAATGTTAGAAATAGTTCAGACCTATCAAGTTTTATTCATGTTGATTTTGATAATTTGGGTAAAGTAGAGAAAAATTAAGTGGAAGAGGCCATATATGCTATGATGGAAAAATTCAAGACAACTCCACTAGAGATTGCCAACTCAATGCCTAATAGTCTATATGATAGAGATGAGCAAAAATGGAACTATTTTCTAAACTTGGAGAAACAAATAAGAGAAAGATCTCTAGCCCAAGTGATGCTAGAATTAACAAACAAAAAAATTACTAAGGCTATGAAAATGTATGCAATTAGGTTTGTATCTAAATACAGAGCCTTACACATTTTGCAAAACAACATTAAGGATGTTGTCAAGAAGACCACTCAAATGTGGAAACTCACTTATGGGTTGAAAATAGTAAAGGAAGGAGAGGAAGAAACCATTGAGGTAAAGGATGATGAAGGAGATGATGACAAAGGTTACATAGTTGGAGGAGGAACAAAAATGCAAGAAGCTGACAAGGCAATAGTTGAGCCTAAGTAGCCAAAAGAACAAAGTGTACAAGGCACACAATTGCCGAGTGTCAGTCCTCCACATGTCACAAGCATGGAAATTGAAACAAAAACCATCAAGGATGTTTCTGACCTATCAGCTTGGAACATCAATCCCCTTACTAAAGATGATTTGAAGAAGATCTTAGACTAGTCTACATTGTAGGCTAAACTTTGTGACAATCCTATTTTGATCAGTGTGGATGAGCTACAAAAGTTAGTGATTGATATTGAAAGGGAAAAGGTGAATCTTCAAGAACCACCTTCTATCATCCCTCCAGTCACTAATGTATAACCTTTGGTAAAGATACTAGAAGCCATATCCAATAAGGTTGATATAATTGCCAAGATTGATATTGTAGAGAAGAACATCGTTGAAGAAGAAGTTGCTACTATAGAAACAGGTCAGATAGACTTATTTGCACTTACAACACAAGGACAAGGTGCAAGTCAAGTCATTGTGGTAGAAAAGGGTAAGCTTGGAGAGACAGAGCTGATACCTAAGGTGAAGGAATGATTTTCCATTTAAGCTCTGGTATCCTTACCAACATATTTCACTCCTTCCACACAAACTCTTTAGAATCCGAGCATAGTTACTACTCCATTGCAGATCTCAGTGCTGAGCCTGAGTTCATCCAAGGCTGAATAAGTAATTCAATATGGAGATGTGAGCCTTGATGAAGAGACAATTTTACCAAAGTTTGATTTTGATACCATGAAAATAGAACAAATGGGCATATTGCAGTAGGCCCTAGCAAGGAAAAAGCATCAGGAAATGTTTAGCAGGGAGCATAGGTAGAAGTAGGCACTTTAAGACATCAAAGTCATCTTTTTATATGCATTTAGTTTGCCAACTCTAGATAAGACTAAGGCACTAATGGACCAACTAATAGATATAGTGGAGAAGGTCAGTAATGAAGACCTGGATACAAATGCAAAATTACTTGAATGGTCAGAAAAGAAATTTTAGAACAAAATTAATGAGAAAATATCTAGTGATGTAGCACTAACACAAGTTGCATTGGAAACTAAGGTTGAGGATGTGAAGAAGGTACTTGAGAAAATATTCTCATTGTACATGAAATTATGCAATCCAAGACTCTTCACCCAAGAGACCAGAAGTCACATTTTGATTTTGAAGAGCCTAATTTCTGCATCAAGTGCAAGACTACCAATGAATCTAGCTCAGAGTGAGAAGCATTTTAGGACATTGCTTCAAACACAGAGTCAGTTAGGTGTATTGATAGCAAATGAGGCCAACATAAGGGAAAAATTGACTAGCATCCAAGCAACCCTCAATCCCCATATGGAAATATTGCACAAGGAGCTAGGCTAAGTTGAAACCCTAATGAAGAAAGACCCCAATCTTTCTACCTTAAATGGTCTAGTTCACCTTTTTGTCAAGCTTGCAATCCAAATCAAGTCATTGGATATGGTATACGAGAATTGGGATGCAACCCTTAAGATGATATTAGATGTCCATAAATCCTTTCTGAAAAAACACACAATAAGTGTATAGTTCATTGAAATTAGTGTCAAAAAGGGGGAGAATAAGAAAAGGGGGAGACATATTTTTGAGAGAGAATAAAAAAAAATGGGGAGAATGAGAATGAAATAAGAGAATGGGGGAGAACAAGTCAAGAGAGAGAAGCAAGTATCAAAATAAATTAGAAGTATTAGATGAAAGAGTATCAGCAAAAGTCAAAGTGTATCAACAGAGACACATTTACTTAGAAGGAGTATAGAATTTTGGTTATGGAATAGATCTATCAACTTAGGGGGATTTATCAAATTTTGAGGTGTACAAGTTATTACAAAATTTTGGCATTTTGAAGTTTTGTATATAAGACGAGTTGATATATGTTATGCTTGTGAGATTAAGGATGATAATGTATACTTAAGTTTTTTTGACAGTCATGTCAAAGGGGGATATTGTTGATCTCAAATTGGTTTTGAACAGTGAATGCCAACATACTTAAGTTGTTTACTTAGTTCATGCCAAACTAGTAATACATGTTGAGCAAACCATAGGCCATGCTAAGTCATAGTGAATGCCAAGTCACTCATGTGCTGAGTCACTCAAGTGTCAAGTGGATAGTATATGTTGAGTGACATAGAAGTTGAGTAGGCAATGGATGCCAAGAAATGTCGGTGCCGAGTCACAACAGAAAGATTAGTGCATGCTGAGAATCAAAGACTTCAGATGTCAAGTTACACAATTTTGACATATGTGTTTGTAAAGACACAAACAACTATGTAAACCATTTTTGAGCCGACTTAAAGGTAAATTATGATATTTTGGAGATAAGGACGAATCTCTAGTTGGATTTCCTATGCAATTACATGTAGCCAATCAAAAAATGAGAAGGATTAGCCAAAAAAAATGGATGAATCTCAACTGTAGATTCATACCTAACCCTAAGTCACTAAGTCTTCTTAATGAGGATGAAACCCTAAACTCTTAATGAGTGTGTAAGGAATTGAAGGTGCAAAGACAGAAGTTTGAATGCATGACCAGAGCATTCATGGTGGCTTAGAAGTTATGAATTGAGATTGTATTAAAAAAATTAGTTAGAGCAGAATAGAAGATAGAGAAGAATATACAACATAGAGACATCTGGTCAAGAAGGATCAAGAAGACAAGTGCTTAGAGGTGGTTTGTTATCAAGCAAGCAAGTACTAACTGTAGGATCAAAGTTGAGACATTATAATAGGTGATTTTAGTCAAAATCTCTTAATAGAGTAGTCCTAACAAGCTATATAAAATCCTTTAATAGGGTGCTTACTTAGTTGTGAGTTAAAGTCCTTTAGCAAGGCAAAATTCTAACAGGGTGTTGAAATCCTCTAACAAGGTGAGACCTAACAGTCTTTATAAGCCTTTAACAGGGCAGACCTTTCATAGGGTAGATCATGACTCATGATCAAAACATTGTAACCTTCATTAGATACACTTTATTACTGCAGTAGTGAACATTTGTGGGTGTCATCCCCACCCCAATTTTACCTTCTCATTAGAGGGTTTCTAGGTAATCATATCTAGTGTCATATATGTGTGATTTCATATGCGCTTACATGATTTAAATGTATATGATGTACATGTTATTTCAGTTTACTCATTGAATGTATGAGATGGATGTGTGGTGAAAGTTTTATGGGTCCAAGTTTAAACTACTGATTCACCCCCCCTCCAACCCACCCACCCCCAGAATTTTACCTTTCCTATTGTAATCCCAAAAATAATCAACAACCATAAGAAGACATACATACACAATAACACCAGATATGTTAACTAGAGAAACCCTTGATCAAAGGGAAAACCCCGGTGGGGATGGTACCCACAAAATGATGTACTAATATAAAAGTTCATTACTAGAGGATGTACTTTGTTAGGAGCCATTGAAATACATTCAATACATATTAGTCCCTGTTAGGAGACTTTGAATCCCTATTAGGAGTGTGCCAAACTTATTAGGAGTTGTAGAAGGAAGATGGACCCACTGTCCAAACAACTTCAGGGGAAAGACCACCGAACTCATTGTCCAAGTGCTCTCTACATAATATTAGAAATGAAATAGTCTTAGCTCCTTCTTTGTCCTCTTGACCAGATCAAACCTCTTCAAATCTTGATACTAGATAACCAACTTCATATCCAATAATCCCTTGGATCACTTACTCACATTTACCAAATGTTTTTCATATCACACACTACAATTCCCATATCACAAGGAAAATAACCTTCCTTTATACCATATCCTCAAAATAATTCCTTGAGCTAGCCTTAGGCTTTCCCAATTAATTATAATATGATCTCATTAAGATATTACAAAACATTACATCTTTTCCCAATTACAAATCATTGTTGGCTAAATCCTCTCTTTTGATAAAATCCTTGCGCTTATTAAATAAATCAGCTTAAAATGCCTAAAAGAGAGTTTCAATTTTTTCTAACTTTATAATATTCAAGTTGGATAACTTAACCCACATGACCTTATGTGATTCTTTATACATGTGGTCAAATTTAAGCAACTAAAGTATTCACATGTAAAGTTTAAATTAAGTGTTCTTATAGACAATTTGTTCCTTAAAATTTTTATCACACTACTAGCCAAAATAAGCTAGGACCTACACTAAGACCTCCACTAAGTAGCAACCATTTATTTGAAAAAAACTAATACATGTCTTCATTATATTTTCTTTTCCTTTTTATTTACACAAAAAAAAATTTCTATAAAAAATATATTATTTTTAAAATTTAAAAATACCATTTAAAAGCTAATAAAAAAGCAAAATTTACTACCCTAAATCTTAAATTGCTTAAAATATAAAATAAAATGTTAAACACGTAATGGCTAAGTGGCTAAGTCCCTGCATTTAGCTTTTGTAATTAATTATAATATTAACTATTTTTTAAAATTTTAATTTTAATTAATTTATTTTATTTCCAAATAAAATTATTTAATATATAATTATATACTCATAATTATAATTTAGTTTATATAGTAATAATACAAAATTTGAGATTTTTTAATAAAATATTATAAAATTATAATTGTAAATTTAATAAACTAAATAAATTTAGTCATATTTTATTATTATTTATAAAGTGATTGTAATATTAATTTTACAATTTAATTTAGATAATTAGATATGACATAGAAAAAATAAATTTAGTTCTAAACTAAAAAGATCAAATGTAATATATTCTTTTAACTTAACTTCACTTGTGCATTTCCATGAACATTCAAGTTAATATATATATGATAATTATAGCATTTTTTTTACTTGTGTACTTTCATGAATCATATTCTCGCTCCACTTAATATATATTTGGTTATGAGTAAAACCATTTTCACCATAGCACATTTTCATTTACCTTTTATTTGAGATCAAATTTTTTAAGGCATCAATGCTTATTCAAAAATTAGAAGCAACACATTCTCATCAAAGTTTATGAAGAATTTGCTTTGACATATTGCCTCCACTTTTTTGAAAGAAAGAAGATCAGTTGAGAGAAGATAGGGATCAATACCAGCCCTTCTACAAACATCGTGATAATCATGGAATATGGAATATAGAATAATTCATTAAAAAAATCATGCTTCAGAAATCTCTAAATAAGAGTTAAATAAATTCACCAAATCAAACAATAGAAGTTAAAAATCTTGTATTTATATTTGAAAAAACACAATTTTTAACAAAATATAAAAATATAATCAATTTTAATTGGTGGAAAAGAACTCATTTACTATTAGGTTCTTCAATTTTAAACCTAGGTCCATTTTAGCGCTCATGAATCATAAAAAGAAAAAGGTCCTACCATGCTTCTATTCTTTATCTCTGGTCAAATGCTTTAAAGTGGTATTGCCAAATATGAACTAGTAAAAATTCAAATGAAATGAAGCGCCAAAGATATTGATGACAGGTAATATGGTTTGAAAAGTCTAAAAAGGAAAAATATAGTGGACCCATTTTTCCATTCATAATTTGCATTTCATAACTTGGTTGGTTGCATCATTACATTTATTGATGCCTGCCTTCTTTCTCAAGCAGAAATAGAAATGTAATTTGTGTCCCCCAAATATTAATTATGTAAAGTGAAATGATGTCATGTAGCTTAGAAGCGATTGATTTGTCCTTAAATAGATTAGTTGAGAATAATGATATTAACATGCTTTTATAATAATGGAAAGGAAATATAAACCCATGGCATAAATGGAAGAACAACTTGCAAGGATATTCTTTTCGTGCAAGCATTTTATGGCCCACCTTTTCCATGCTTAAAATTTCTCCATGGATTTTTTTTTATTTCAATACTTATTTAATATAATAATTTGTTAGGAAAAGGTTTTGTTTTTTTATATTTTGTTAGGCAAAGATTTTATTGATATAAATAATAAAAATGCATTTTTTTTTCACTTGAAGTTTGTTTGGTTGGGTTGTTAGTATTATTGTTTAGAAGTTAAATATAGAAAATTAATTGGATATCTTTTTAAGAGTAAGAGTAGCAATGATCTTGTTTTTGTATTAGATGTAAATAAGAGTTGAAATAGTGAGATGATTAATGTTAATGATAGGTTTTTAGGATAGATTTTAACATATTTGAGAATTGTTAATTTAAAGTTTTATTATACTATATTATTTTAAATTATCATAATATCTGATTGATAATAAATATTACTATATACATTGCTTTTAAATTTTATTTCTTAAATATGTTTTTGGAAAGCAGTATTGATTCATCATTGAGATAATAGAGAACATAGCCACATAGCCACCGAATGTGATCGAAAATGTTGAGCCAAAAAATACTCACGCAATTTAATCTTGAGGTGTGTTTGGTATCATCCTAGTGATGGACCATAGATATAGATTGTGATCTATTTTGGTGATACAAAAAATACCCACGCAGTCAAACTCAAAAGCAACATACAAATCATCTCATGGATTGTGGAGATCTAGTCACTCTGATAATGGATATTGGTAAAGGCAAACAATGAGATAGTGGTAACTATTCTCCATACTAAATGATGCAACTATACAAATACAAATTGACATTACAAAAAAAATTATTTCTATTTGTAATTAGATTTCTATATAGATCTATATAAAAGAGATCACATATTAGTTGGTGTAAATTAAATTATAAAGAAGTAGTGTCCAAATCCATTAGTATATATTGTAATGTTTTTGAAATAAAAAGCGACCCAAAACAAGGGGGTTGACCCTTACAACCAAAATGCTGGTAACCAACACATCACCAATAGAGACCAATAGTGAACACTATTGAAGTAAAAATATACTAAAGTTCAACTTAGCCATAAAAATACTATGCAAGTAACTAACTAGCATATTATTAACAACAAAAACAACTAAACTATAGTGGAAGTCTATAATGTTAGCTATACTACTTAAGTTTCTCAAATAAACTATTGCCACAACTAGGCCAACCCAAGTCTGAGCAACAACTGGATAGCAGCAAAACAAGTAACAAAAAATTAACAAAAAACAACTTGGATCCAAGAATCCCTTAAACTAAAAAACTTAATTCTCATTTTTTTCCTTTCCCTTTCCAGCCAGAAGAACCCAGACCCAGTCATCAACAAGGAATTTAAAAAGAAGCTTATGATCCTCCATGTCCATTCCTGTTTCTTCTTTCTCTTGTGCTAGTAGTTGGAGGGTGGTGGTAGTAGCGTGAGTGACCTTTAGAGAAAATTTAGAGAAGGTGGTGAACCCTTCTAAAATTTTAACCCTCTTGTCCAATTTGGCATACACCTCCAGTTGCTCCTCTGTCTCCTCCTTATTTTCTGTTCCCACCTTTTAAACCTCCTTTTTAGCTTTTTCCACCTGGTTATCATCTTGCAAAATCCTTGCGTTAGTAAAAACCTTAGATTTTTCCTTCACCGGGGAGGAAATAGTAATGGGGGAGGTGTCCAATTTACTACTATCTTCATAGAAAGTAATGGGTTGTAGGGTGAAGCTAGCTGAAACATGGGTAGTCTTTGTGGTAACAACATTTCCAACCGACACCTGAGTCTTTTTCGTAGACATCTAGGCATTATCAACATAATTTTCCTTGGAGTTAACACTTTTTTCTACCTCCTCCTTCCCTTTTTCTCTCTTGGAATCAAAGTTATCCTCCTCCTCCCTCTCCTCTTCATTATTAACTAAGCTCTCCTCTTCCACCTCCTCAACCTTAAACCTGTTGGATTTTTGCTTGCACCTTGCTTGGGATTGGGCAAGTCTTCCTAATCTCCTTCTACCCTTTTCACTTACCTCCTCCTCCAAGCTCTCCTCTTCCACCTCCATCATTTTTTCCACTTTAATCTTTTTGCTGCCCTTTTGTTCTATAGCCACATCAAATTTCTTCTTTTTCTTATTTTCACGACTAGGGGAGGGTCGTAGGGTATGAATTCTTGTACCAGTACTGGTACTCGGGGGTGAATTCTATTGGTGGCACTAGTTATCAACCACCACCACCCTAGGGGGGCAAAGGGCAAGATAGAATTGGTATAGGTGAAAGATTAGGCCTTGGTGGATAATGGTGAAATTAAGCCCCTTATTTCTTTTTTCCCTAACATCACTAACCATATCCTCTAGAGAATGAAGCAGAAAAAATGAGATAGAAATAAAATCCCAATTTCTAAAATGATTCAGTAAGGGAAAATGGTATTAGTAGTAAACACTGAACCTACCCTCCAGCGTGAGGTATTTCATGAGAGCTAAGCAAACATCATTCCACAGAGCTGGTAACCTATCCCTCTTAAATCCTCCTTTCTAGTGCACTAGTTCCTCATTCTTTGCTAAAAAATTGCTCATACTAGCCTTGACAATGATTTTAGTGACCTTTCTCCATTTTTTCCCCTTCATTGAAAGACTAGTAGCCATGGCAATAATTTCCTCATTAAATTGAAAAGTGATTTCATTAATGGTTACCTTGCAGTCATTCCACCCATTGACGAACTGGAGGGCACAATTCTCGTCATACCGCACCATCGACTACATGTAAGGTAGACAACCCCCCTCCTTTAACAAAAACTAGGTAGCCATCCTGTCTTTGAAGTTCTCAATTTTTATGGGCTCTAGCCTATTCAAATCTCCACCTATATCTTCCTTGCCAATTTCCAGTTCCCCCACTTTAGTGACGCACATCTGAACCTTCTTGTCTGCGAAAATACTGTGAATATTATCCATCCTAAGTCTCTCAACTATGAGCGAAAAGGTTATACAAGCTCGTGCTTGATAAACTTCAAAATCTCATGTGAATTCATTATGGCAATCATGCTTCTTTAACATCATAATTTTAACACCCCAAAAATATTTGACCATTTGAATAATGATATCCTTCATACTTTCAAATGGGAAGTAATTTGAATTCTGCAATGTGTTACCATAATGGTGAAATGACACTCTTCTTAAATTACATTCATTCATTTTTCCATTAGTATGGCCACGTCTTCTCTTCATTTCCCTAAAACCTTTATTAAATTTAGTGCACTTTGACTCTCATAGGAAAGGATTCCAAATTTGGCCCTAGCCTTTAATTTAATAGCCATAATTAACTGATACTCCCCCCCTCTTTCCTTGCATACCAAGGCCTTAATATCCTCATTTAGATTTTCCATATTTCTCCAGCACGTGACTTCCATTAATTTAAACCCCATGGCAGCCATTGCATCAGCCATCCTATTTGCTTCCTTGTAGATGTGCTACAAGTGGACACTTTCCATCTCTTCTAAAATATGCCTAATATCCATAATGATAGTCTGAATATTCTATCTTGGTTGGGACACTCCATTAACCAAATCAATAATTAATTTGGAGTCCCCCTCTATGGTTATTTACTTAAGTTTCATTTCTCTAATCAACTGAAGCCCTCAAAGCAAAACCATTGCCTCGGCTAGATTGTTACTTCCATTCCCCACCTTCCTAGCATAGACTAACAACACATCACCATTCTCATCCTGTAGCACTCCACCTACCGCTCCTATACCTCCTCTAGTGGCACCATTGAAATTAAGTTTAAATTGTGTACAAGTAGGTGCTTTCCATCTCATTTTCTATCTCCTTAAAATTTTTGAGTTATCAAAAAGGTAAAAATCCTCATGAATACCCCATCTTTCAGCAATTTGACCTTCCTGCCTACCTAGTCCTTCCTTTGGTATGTTACATTTGGCAACCCTAATATTTTCCTTTAGTAATTTCTCCATTATTCCAAAGACCACCTCCACCAGTTTTTCCTCCTCCCAAAATATTATGTTATTTCTTTCTTTCCATGTATGGCAGAACAATTTTCCACAGAAAGACCCATTTTGGGTGGTAGAAAGGACAGCACCAATTCTCCCCAAATTGGCATAGGTTATCTTTCATAACCCAATTCAGACCAAATTTTTCCCACACTATTGCCCATAATCTTAAGGCATACTGGCACTCAAGGAATAGGTGAGAAATACTCTCCTCCTTTTCCTTGCAAAGATAGCATTGATTTATTATGT
Organism: Cupressus sempervirens; assembly: GCA_028749045.1. NCBI lineage: Eukaryota > Viridiplantae > Streptophyta > Pinopsida > Cupressales > Cupressaceae > Cupressus > Cupressus sempervirens. Next base: position 851,425,801 of record CM053786.1, on the reverse strand, counting down.
AAAAACCCCTTTTTTCAGATTGTCTATAGTTAAAATTTTGCCATGCTAAACTATCCACTAGAAGAAATTAATTTTAGGGAGAAGGTTACTAATCCAAACATTACTCCATGATGGTGGATAGAGGTCCTTTAGGAAGCTGATTTGATTGTAAAGTTACCACTCAAATTTAAGTAACAGACTGTTGAATCCTCTTGGATCAGGATTGGGGGTCTTTGTGCTCTTATCAGCTTTTGCAACTCCTTGAGAAGCTAAATATCCTCCTGGGAGTATTTGTCTTTGTATAATTTCCTCCACTTCCTCCCCTAATCAATATAGTCCTCCACCTTCCTTCCCATGTCCTCCTTTAGTAACCTCATTAGTCTTCTAAATTTGTTGAACACCAATGGTTTCCCTCCCATCCAATTGTCTTCCCAAAATCTGATACTATGACCATTCGCCACTATCCACCTTGTCCCTTCCCTCAATAATTCTCTACTCTTAACAATATTTATCCATATTTTGGAGCCTCCTGAAAGATCATTATTGAAGAGATCCCAATTGAAAGGGGAATTTGCCAGATATTTAACTTTCATAATATTACCCCACTTAGTATTATCTTCTCCCAATATCCAACCAATCTTCATAAGGAGGGCCTTATTAAGGTCACAAAGTCTTCTTACACCCAACCTCGCTTTCTCCTTTGGATTGCACACTTCTTCCCAGCTGACTAGGCTCAATTTATTTTTCTCCTCTATTCCTGACCAGAGGAAATTCTTTTGTATTCTCTCAATCATATCAGCCATATTTTGGTTTATTTTGAATAGGGATAGGAAGTAAGTATGAATACCTTGTAGTGCTATTGAGAGCAACTACAATTTGTTGGCATTGCTTAAAATTTTTCCTTTCCATCCTATAAGTTTCTTCTGAATTCTTTCCACTATAGTATTCTAGAAGTCATTAGTCACCTCTTTAGAAGTTAGTAGGAGGCCAAGATAAGTATCCGGGAGGTTGACAGATTGACAACCCGGAATGTTCCTAATCCTCCTTTGTAATGAAGCATCATTATTAAAGAAATAGATCTGACTGTTGTGGTAATTAACTTTCTGAATTGAACTCTCTTCATAGTTGTGAAGAATAGTCTTCCAAGCTTGAACCTCCATAATTGAAGTTTCTTCGAAAAGGAATGTGTCATCTACAAATTGCTACAGGACTTTTATTAGCAGTAGTAGTAGGCTTCACCCCTTTGACACAACCTGTATTAACAAGTTTAGAGAAAGACCTACCTAAGACCTCAACAACCATAATGAAAAGGTAGGGAAAAAGTGGGTCACCATGTTGGAGACATTTTTCCACTCCAAAATTTCTCCAGGGGGAACCATTTAGAAGTATAGAGTACTAAATCGAGCCAACCATCAACTTAATCATATTTATAACCTTGTCATTAAACCCCACCCTTTCAAGCACATCATAGAGAAAATCCCACTTAACCTTATCATAAGTCTTGGAGATATCCAATTTGAAGGCCATTCTAGGTCTTTTATTTTTTTCCATTGAATGAATGACCTCATGTGTGGTTATTGCCGCATCTAGGATTTTTCTCCCCGAAACAAATCCTTTTTGTGGAGCACCGATAATTTTTTTTCCAAAAAAGGCTTTATTTTGTTAACCAAGACTTTCGCAAACATCTTATAAACAGTATTAAAAAGGCTTATAGGTCTAAAATCGAGAAGGCTCAAGGGTGTCAGAGTTTTAGGGACTAAAGCAATAAAAGTCTTATTGATCCTTTTTAGCATCTTCCCAGTTCTAAAAAAATCTCTAGTAGGCCAAACTAGTTCGGATTTAACCACCTCCCAAAAATGCTAGAAGAAAGCTAGAGGGAAACCATCCAGGCTTGGGGCCTTATACGCTTTCATAGAAAACATCGCATGTTTCACCTCTTCCTCCATGATGTTTCCTAGGATGTGATTATTTTCCACCACTCCCAGCACTTGAGGGATTGTATTAATCAAGCTTCTTCTGATCACCAAAATTCTTTCTTTATTGTCCTTAATGTAGGCCTTGCAAAAGTATTCCACTACATGTCTTCTCATCTCCTCTTGATCCATATAAATCCTTCCCTCTTCACCTTCAAACCTGCTGATTGTGTTTCTTCTTTTATAGTTAGAGGCTGACCTATGGAAAAATGTAGTGTTTTTATCACCCTTTGTTAACCATTGGACTCTTGATCTTTGTTTCCAAAAAATTTCCTCCCTCAGAATAATATCCTTCCACTTTTTTCTATATTTCTCTTCTTCCTTAGTAGCACTTTCTAGGTTAATTCCTTCAGCAATCTCCCCTTTGATTTTAAACAAGTCTCCAAAAGAGCTCTTAGCCTAGCCCTTAACATTTCTCTTTATGTTATCAAGTTTTTGGGTCACTCTATACATTGTAGTACTATCTATCCTTATATTCCACCATTCTTGAATTCTATCTATGAATTTTGGGTGAGACTCCCAAATTATTTCATATCTAAAAGGTTTCGGCCTACTTTTCAAACCATCCTCCCACTGAAATATTAATGGGGAATGATCAAAAGCAGTTCTAGTGAGGTTCTCTGGAAGGGAATTGCCAAGTTGATTCTAGTTACTTTTCAGCATTAGCCTATCTAGTCAAACCTAGATGAGGTCTCTCCCCTTCCTATTATTGGTCCAAGTAAATTGATTCCCTCTTAGTTCCAAATCAATAAAGTCCATCCTACTCATAAAATCATTAAGATCTTGCAAGCTTTTAGGGCAGTCCTTGTTACTTCCCAATTTCTCCAAATGGTAAAGGGAGGTATTAAAGTCTCCCATACACATTATTTGCTTATCCTTCATTGTTTCTAAAATTCCAACCAGCTTATCATACATTTCCTTTCTCCCTACCTTGCTATTAGAAGCTTAAATATTGATGAGCCCCTAATGTTGAATGCTAGTCTGGAAATTAGTTATTATGAAATTTCTATCCTTCCAAACCTCAAATCCTATCATGGAGTGTGGGTTCCATAGAGTAGCAATACCCCTCAAGGATCCTTTAGCTTCCATATGCATGTAAGTAACACTCGACCAAACATGGCTAACAATTTTATCAAAATTAGCACTAGACACCTGAGTTTCTTGTATTAACACATAGTCGACTTTTTCCTGATATATGCATTGTTTAAGAGCATATTGCTTCTGAGGATTATTTAACCCCCTTGTATTTGAGGTGATGAATTTCATTTCTTACCTCTAGTTATGGTCTCCAGTATAAGTTGCTTCCCACTATCCACATCCCTTGCTGCTTGTTTTGTCCTAGTTGCTCTATTAGATGGTCTTCCAGCTATCCCACATGCCCCCACATCTGGTTCCCCCCCCTGCTTCTCTTCTTCTTCTTATGAACCTCCCATTCCCCATTATCCCCCTCCTATGGTGACAAGGGGCTAAACTCCTTATTAGCCTTGTCAATGCTTGCCATTACTCTAGTTGCAATCTCTATTGGGGAAGCTTTAACCATCCTTAAGGGGGTACAATCTCTCTCCTAGGTGTCACATTTTGTGGCCAATAGTTCCTACAGGCTCTCACCTCCTTGTTTTTCTAGGGATCAAGAGGAGAACCACAATTTCACTTTCTTCCAACAAATATCCTTCCTTAAGTCCCCCCATGGGTGTACTCAATAGTTCCTCCAACTTCTGTCTAAAGGGGTACTCTTCCAATTTCTTCTTATCCTTCATTGATTCCCCCCCCCTAGTATCAGTATGCTCCATTTTTCCTTTACCTAGGGTGGAAAACTCTCTAATATCATCTATTATTTTTGTATCAAATTTAGGGACTTCCAACGGTTCCCCCACAACTTCCATAACAATACCCAGGTCAACCTCCTTTTGTTTATCCTTTTGCATTTGGGCCTTACAATCAGCTATAAGGTGTCCAAATTGACCACATTTTTGGTAGAATAGGCCCATATTCTCATATTTAATGGGCTAAAATTTCTCACCCCATTTGGTCTTCAGAGTAACCACATTCACGAGTGCTCGATTCAAAGCTACATTCACATATAATCTGGCATAAACTAGTTGTGATTTTTGCATAGTCACTTTGTCTGCTATGAAAAAGTGGCTAAAAGAGTTCCCCACCCACCTTAGGATCTTCTCATCCCAAAATCCAAGAGGCAATCTAGGTAATCTAACCCAAACTGGAGCTAGCTTATTTAACTCTGTAATAGCATCAAAGCCTAGATGCCACTTTGTTAAAGTCAAACAATGTTTTCCATAATGCTAGGTCCTTGAAAGTATGAGATTGATATCCTCCTCTATCATGATTTTGAAATAGAAGAGGCCTCTAGGCATAGCAGAAATGCCCATACTACCCCTAACTTTCCATTTTTGACTCACCCATTTACGAACGATCTCGATTGTGGGTCTAAAGGAACCGAATCTACCTACAACACAAAGTTTGAGGCCAGAGGTCACACTTTCCACTAAGCTATTAGAAAGGGAGATGATAGGACCATCTATGCCATGAGAAATCTTGGGATCCTCCGTAGAGACATTAGCCACCCACGAACCCACAAGTGCATTCTTCCATCCACTCAGGGTCCCATCTGCTAGCTTCTGACCACCATCTAGAGGAAAACCAATAAGATCACCACTACCCAAAGCAAAAATGTTAGAAAAAGTCTTCCCTACATCTCCCATGGACCCACATCTATCCATCATATCCTCTGAATCCTTGCATAGCACAAGCAACATTTATAGATCCAAGCAAGGTGGAGGATCTAGAGGCTTAGGACCAGCCATGGAATCAATTCAAAATTCAAAATTCAAATTCAAAATTGGGTGGTAACGAGTCAACCAATTGCAGAGCTAAATATGCCAATCTACATCCACATTCTTGATTCATATATATTGTAATGTTATGATAGGGTCAATACACTTTTTTAACAACATTGACAATATTCATATATTTAGAGTTTATTTATTTCTCAATATAATGAGTGAGAATTTTGTTAAGGGAATGTGTGAGAAACTTATTTGAGTTTTGAACTGTTTGGGTTCTATGTTGTTTGAAAGCTTTGAAAAGGGGACCTATTTTGATAGTATATTGATCTCATGTTGGATATAGTTATATTGTAAAAGACATGGGTTTTAACTTTTCATTTGGGGTGATAAGGATAGTAGATAAACTAACTACTATCACAAATTTGAAGGATATGAATTTCACATATAAAAAATTAAAATACAATCTCTTTTGATTAAAAATATTTGTGGGATACTATAAGAGAGATTGTTCAAAAACCTAAAGATGTAGATGAAGCAACAAATTGGATGGTTAAAGATCATGGGGCTACAACATTAATTGATCTTGGTTTTCTAGATGCATACCTACATAATATTGATCTATCAAAGGCATCAGAAGAAATATGGGATGAGCTTAAAATATTGTTTAGTTGACAAGTTTCTATTGCCAAAATGTCTATAAAACAATAAAAATTTGTTTGAAGATGAATGAAGGAGATTAAATTATTAATATATAAGAACATTTTATTCTCTTCTTAATCAACTTGCAGGTGTGAACTCCAAAATTGATGATGATGCCAAGGTGATCTTATTAAGTAGTATGTCATCAAGATTTGGTCATATTATTTTCACTTTGAACAAAATGAATCCTATATTAGAAATTGTAATCTCTTCTCTAATTGATGAAGTAAGTAGAGCTAAGAAGGGTTATCAAATTGTTGAATAATGTGCTTTGGTTTTTGGAAAAAAATCTAATATTTCAACTAGAAAATAATTAAAATGTTATTGTTGTCATAAAAATAAATATGTCAGATGAACTATATTTAGTAGGTGAAAGATCTTTTTGAAGGAAATTTGAAAAAATAAGAATTCATTGCAACTAAAAGTGGAAATTTTTTTATTTTATTTTTAGTACATAAAAATTATTCATTCTCTTCTAATGATGGCATCCTACCTCGCAATACAAGGATTGATGGTATATTTTTTCTTTATAGAATAATAAATAAAGTAGGATGCTAGAGGCAAAAAAAGATAGGAGGTTATCTATAATCTTGAGATAACTTCTTACTCATGGATGACTCATTGCATGAGAATAAACCTATTTGTGTCCATGAAAAGTTAAGACTTGTCATAGTTGTCTCTGAAGAAAAGAAGGGACTTGATATATTTGTGTCTGTGGAGAGAATGGGAAATTTGACATCATGATTGCCCCCTCAAGGTGAGAAGGGGGAAAATTTTTGAATATCATTTTTTGAGCACTTGAGGAGGCTTTAGAAATATTTGGAGAAGATGTGAACTTTTAGAGCAAAGGAGCATCATGTGCATGCATGTTGGTGATTATTTGTGCACAAAAGGGGAGGTTGTTTTTACAACACTTGAGGATATGTTAGATACACTCAGATGAGATGTGGACTTTCAAAGAAAATGCATCTCATGTGCATTAATGGAGGAGGAATTGAACACACTTAGAGGAAATGTATAATTTCAGAGGAAATGTCTCTTATTATGCATGGGAGGTTGGAGAACTCATGTTGAATAGATGGCTTTAGGTCCTGTAGTCAGGAGATCTATTGAAGTTGGAAATTAGATGTCTCTTTGGTAATCAAAGTAGTGGGGGTATCCATGTTGGAGATATAATGGGAAAGTAAGATGTTGAGGAGGGGGGGATTAATTGGGATCTTTAAAACTTTAACCAATTCAAACATAAAGATGTAAAACTTATTTCACCATCTGCCTCAAGCATTCGATATCATGTGATAACATGTAACATCAGATCTAACATCTAATAACATGAATGAAAAATATATACAATTTATAAAATAACATAATAAAATATTTGGTAACATAGAAACCCTCCAAGGTGAAGGTAAAAATATGGTGGGGGATGACATCCACAAAATCTTCACTAGTGCAGCTTATAAGTGTGCCTATTGGGGCTACAATTTTGATCACTTCTGATGATCTACCCTGTGAGGGGTCTACCTACTAAAGCTAATAAGACTATTAAGTCTACCTTGATTAAAGGATTTTTACATCACAATTAAGTGAGTACTCTATTAAGAGATTTACAACGGGCCTGTTGCGAGCACTCTATTGAGAGATTCACCTAATACACTAGTTAGAATGTAACTAGTACCTTGATCCTTTAGTTTGCACTAGAATGCTAATGATAGATCTTATCTTTCCAAATTATAATCACCTCTCTATGACTAATTTACAATATATCCTCTTTGTATGACTTGGTCACCTTATTCCTTCAAAACATTTAACTCCACTACTTCACCTTCAACTATGTATGCATGAATTTCTCTAACTTGCAACAACTTGTTCTGGCTTGAAACCCTTCTTTTATAGCCATATCAAGAATTTTCTATATCTTGATTAATGATCCACATTCATAATATTTTCCACTTGAACTTTCTATTTTTTCAGTTAATTCATCACACTTCATAGGGATTATTGAAGTATAATCACATGCATAAGTACCTCAATGATTCTCTCTTTGAACATAGAAAAAATTTTCTAGCTTGGTAAAAATGGTTTACCTAAGTGTTTGTGTTGTTGGAATTTTAAAACTACAGGTTCCAAAAACCAATACTAGGATACAAAAGATCAATAACAATCAAAGGATTAGCTAATTCCCATATTTAGCAAAAATTATCTTAGATTTGGACCAACATCAACTAAGCACACAAGGGCTTTCTACTCTTTAGTCTATGAAGGGCCAAGGTAGGTGCACCAAGGGATTGAGATGATTTATTCACTAATATTCCTTCACAAATATATCCATTATAGCAGAAAATAGTCATAAAAATTCTTGAAATGTAATCAATGTGTTGATTTACAATAACTTACTATAAATTCAAGGAAAGTTGTCACAATAAGGGAATGACCAGCAATTTAATTCTTTATTACAAGAATGGAAAATTGATTTTTGATTTAAATGTGTATTGTGAAACAAAATGACTATATCAATTTGCATCACAAATTTATGACTAGTACCTTATCCATTGTTATACAGAGTCAAACAAGTAACCCTTGACCTATTTAATTGACTTGTAACTAAACTTATCAACTATTAACCCTAAACCCCATTCTTATGATATCTCTCCCATATGCTTAGAAACCCTATCAATTCATAGAAGCATTCACTTAATTCCTTGAATTAAAAGAAATCATGAAATGATATACAACTTATCTCATCTGCATTAAATTAAACAACTTTATTCATTCAATCTCAAAATAACATGCACATGAAAGTAGAGAAAGAATTTAGAGACACAGATATTTAGAACTCCCCTTTTGTATTAATATTCCTTGAAAATCATACATTACTAATATAATAATTAGAAGATAACTCAAAATATGACAAGGTTGTTATTCAAAATTTACTGTATTCTTAGATTTGCAAATATGAAACAACATACAATTGACACAAAACTTTGGACCAACTATAATAGCATAAACACTAAAATTCTATAGGATGCAGACCCTCATTCCACATCTTGGAAATCCTTTTATAGAAAGGATTGCAACATGCTTTAAATGGGAGGACACATGTCAAAATTCTACTTGAAAGAAAATACAAAAATATTTTACATTGCTACTTTTCAAACATTCTCTGTATTTGATCAAAATTGCTGATACAGTTGCAAAATTAGCAGGTGGCACTTTCGTCAAGTGTCTTCAACTTGAATATGTTTTTGCTTTAACTATATGTCTCTTTCCTTTCCTTTTCTCTATGTTTGGTCTTTTTTTCCTCTAACTAATGACTTTATTCCTACTATAACCTCTTAGATGGCTATGCTAGTGTCCACATCTATCTAGGTGGCATCTGTGATACCATCTAGTTCCTCGAGGCACTTATTTCATTTAGCATTAGTTACAGCTCTAACCTCTAAAGTTATTTTACCCATCTTTACTCTAGTTTATATAATATATCAATTAAATCATACACTACTACAATGTTAGCTTCACCATTGCAGTAAGCCATAAACCTAGATGATTCAAGATGTCATCAAAGGAGGATGACCACTCTATCCATTCCTTGACTCCTCCATCATTATCCAAAACATTGGGTTCAAAATTAGGTGTTCCTGTGGCAATAGTTTTCAATTTATTTTGGATTAACTATAACTTTTCCACAAAGAAACCATTCAAATATTTTACCTTGTAAATTAGTTTTTTGATAGCAATAACTTGCCCCTTTGGTAAGTCCTTCTTTTGGGTGAGCATGGGCATAAGGCTTAGAAAGAATTAGGTGTAAGGACCCCATGTGGTGAATAAAGGAGATAACAAGGAAATTGCCTTAGAACATTTATATTATGCTTCTTGCAAAATAAGAAAGTTGCTATGCACATTCAGAGAAACCAATTTCAATGTATTTTTCTTATGAGTTAGCAAGTTGTTGATGGTTCTGATTTCAATCTCCTTGATGGACTCCAAATCCTCTTCATCCATTGCCATAGCTTGATCTGACCTCTCCTCTATCTGAGGTGCATGACCCTCTATCTGTATATCCTTGTCTTCAATCTTTGTAGCAGATTTGATAGTGTTTTTCAATGCTACCATCTCATTTTCCAACCAGAGGTTCTTTTGTTCCAAGACATAGGTTTTCTTTATTTCCTCCTCATAGTGCCTCCTAGTCTTGATGTACCTCTCATAGGCTTTTTAGAACTACTCTTCTAGGATATTAATTTTATTCTTCCCTAATATTAATGTTGAAGTTTGAAACCTATAAATCTAGCTTCTTGAGGTGGAATGGACATTCCAAAATTTTAAATTTCCCCTAGGGTAATCCTTAATCTCCATGAGGGTGGGCTTCTAGTTTTCTAGAGCCAAACTCCATATTGCCATGGTCTGGGAATCAATGTTATATCTAGACCCTCTCAACTTCCCCTGCTAATTTTCATCTTCAAATGATATTTTTCTTTGTTGCCTCCTCGTTTGATCTAACAATAATCAAGTACTAACATCCCATCCTAAGAAGACAATCATTCCATTCCTTTGTATCATATCTTTGGCCTCTTCTATAGTTAGAGTTTTACTTGCAAGGTCATAATGTTGATCTCATTTTGGTTTTGACAAGGTAGTGACAAAACACTTAAGTCATACTCCAACAGAATTATAGTGCGAGCCAAGTGCAAAGAGTAAGTCAAGCAATATAATTAGTTAGTGCTAAGAAGATAGTATGTGTCAAGTCACTCAAAGTGTAGAGAAAATCTATTCATGTTGAGCGATTCAGGTGCCAAGTAAATAGTGTATGTTGAGTCATTCAGAAGTTGAGTTACAACATTGAAGATATAGTGATGGCTGAGCATTAGAGTCTTTAGGTGTTGAGTAAATAGTTATTTCTAATGGCATAAACTTCTATGTAAACCATTTTTGGGATGACCTAATGATTTTTTTATGATTCTAGAAGATAAGTATAAACATATATTGTGAATCCTTATGTAGTACATGCAACCAATCAAAAAAAGGGATGAAATAAGCAACAATATGGATCAACCACAATCGTTGATTAAGCTCTAGCATATCCATGGAGATGCTTATATAAGGAGGAAAAACTCTAAAAATGTTTGTGAGCCTAGTGTTCATAGAGAATATGAAAAAGAGAAGTGATAAGGGAATTCATGATGGCTATGGAGGTTGAGATAGAGGTATGCATTGCAAAATTAGTTACAAAGAATAAAACATAGTAGAGAAAGGACAGAGGAGACATATCTTATTAGACGGATATAGTATTCATCAAGAAAGAGAAGATTTGACATCTGGCAATAAGGTGTGAACCAAAGGATCATGTTGTTGAATCATTCTAATAGGTGATACAGAGAAAATATCATAACAAAAAGGATCCTTAAGAGGTTTTGAGCTCTACCAAGCTCTTGTAAATCTCTTAATGGAGTGCTTACTTCATTATGAGTTAAAATCCTCTAACAAGGTGAGATCAAACAATCTCTATAGCCTTTGATAGGGTAGACCCCTCACAGGGTAGATAATAATTTATGATCAAACTCATTGTAACCATAATTGGGTACACTTTACAAATACAATAGTGAAGATTTTTGGGTGTCATCCCCACCATAGTTTTACCTTCTCTTTGGAAGGTTTCTAGGTAACCAATATCTTGTATCAAAAGTTATTTATTTTATGTTATGGATGATATGCATGGATAGCTATTTTAATTTACATATTAGATCATGAGATGGATGTGTGGTGAATGTTTTATCATTAAAGTTTTGAAATGTTGATTCACCTTCCCCCCCTCCCAGAATTCACATTTCCATTAAGTAATTCCAAAAATTGGTATTAGAGTGGTTGGTTCTCTTGAAGGAAAGCTTGACAACTTGAGAGGAAATATCTTGAAGATGGAAGTCTACTTATTGGAAAAGAACATTGAGAATCAAAAGATTGAAATACAAGTTATCCTACATTGGTTGAATGAAGCAAGAGATGTGCTAAAATAGTCATTAAAGAAAAGAAAAGAATTAGTCATGCAACATAATGATACACAATACAAAGAGATTGATACTAGCAGATTATTTGTAGAAGGAAACTCTAAAGGGTTTGATGCAACAATTATAGATTCAATGGAAAAGAAAGGATCCCTAAATGAAGCAATCAAAAATCTCAAAAGAGAACAAGAGATACAATCAATATTTCTATGTGAGATGAATGAACATAAAAATAAAGTTGAGGATCACAAAGTCATGATTGAAGAAGACAAAAGCGTATTGTCTAACAGACTTGAAGAGAAGACATCCGATGTACAAAAGCTTGCCAACATGCAATTGGATACAATGAATCGATTGATGATTGCTAATCATGAATTGAATGGAAAGGATATTGATATCACAACCTCGAAGTCATAGAATGATCTTTTGTAGTAGAATAAATTAAGAGCTAAAAGAGAAATGCTTAACAAGCCAAGTGAAGCCATAAAGTATTTGAGAAATTGATGGAATCACCAAGACCTATCAATGATACTACTAGATTGGGCTACACCTCTACTAAAGAAGGAGAATAATCTAGAAGTGGTGAACTAAGGAGAAACAAAGGTAATAACATCAAACCCACTTGTCATAATTGTGGAAAGTTAGGTCATACAACTAATATCTATAGGAGAAAAATTGTCAACTAAAGCCCTAAGATGAAATACAAAGGAAACTGCTACAACTATAAAAAGCAAGGACATCTGGTACATGAATGTAGGACCAAGACCATGAACACTCAAAGATTTGAAGGATACTATTACAATTATCAAAAGTATTTACACATGGCTTATGAATGCATATCCAAGCCTGAAAGGTCATCAAATAAGAAAGCCAAGGTAGACCATGTTGGAATTCTTTTAGAATAATTGAGGAGGGGGGGGGGGGGGGGAGGTGAAACAATTATTCAAGGTCCAAATGTCCAAATAAAACTTTCTCACAATTCAGTGAACCCATAAAATTTTCTTAACCATGCATGCATTCATTGTGTGTTAACCAAAACTAATATGTTATAGTAACATTAACATGCAAAAGTATAAAGCATAAAACACACCACATCAATCAACACATTTGACACAATGATTTAACGTGTAAACCCAATTTGGGAAAAACTACCAGTAACATGCTACTCCTTTCTCACTCTTCTGAAGTGATGCCTTATTAAAGGCCAACCCTATTAAAAGTTACAACACACACTGCTAAATGTGACTTGGTTAAGGGATTTCAATCACCTTGTTAAAACTAAGCCTTGTTAGAGGACTTTAGGCCATTCACTTCGAATGCCACCTTGTTAAAGGATTTTCCAATGAATGGTAAGTCAACTTTTCTCTAAAGGGTTTACCCTAATCTGATACAATTGTTAGAAAGTAACAGTAGAGTTTTGATCTAATAAAACCTAAAACCTTACTTGTAGATTACAGATCACTATATAGTCCTCAACTCTACTTGGCTTTCAATCTTTGTAGTTCTGATAGCTTGTTCACCCTTCAAGTATTCATCCTCATTAAGCCTTCTTGCTTAGTTTTCCATTGTAGACTTCTCCTCTTGGGTCACTTGAAGCAAACCCTCTTCCTTCTCCTTGTCATATTTTTGCATTTAAAACTATCTAACCTCCATCCAACATCCAATTTAGCTTCATGATTAGACATCCCTACATATACGAAATTAGAACTCTTTTTCCTGCTCATTATCCATCTCAAAAATTAGTGTTTTTGATGGATTAGGTAGGATACAATGTATCTACCCCATATCTTGTCCTTTCTAAAAAATTCCCTTTGAATCCATTTGAATTTGCCTCCAAAATAGTGTACATAAGATTCTATGCCTCCAACTCATCAATCTTATCTTCCTCCTAATTTACAAGTTCCAAGAAAATAAACCTATCAACTTTTATTTGGAAAGTCTTCAATCTTTTTAATAATGCAATAGCTCAACATTATCAATTTATTGATGCCTGAAACATACTGTGTTACTCAACATCTATTGTGAAATCACTTAGCATAAACTAGATTTTACTGGTGCTCAGCACATATTGAAAATCACTCACCTTCAACTATCTTGCTTGACACCTACTAACTTGCTTGGTATCCACTAGTTTACACGGCATCCACTAGAAATTTCTTTCACTCGGCTCCAACTAACTTTTTGCTTAGCTTGCACTAACTTTGGTCAACACCTTCTATCAACTTGGTCAAGCTTAGCAAATGAACTTTGTCCAACCTTATTCTTCTAAAATTTCTAAGTGTAGCCAATCATTTTGTATCCTCAAGTAGATCATTAGTACATTATGTTATCACTGTCTTAATTGATTCTTGCACTTCAATACATAATTATAACTCAACCTTTCCTCTAGGTACTTTTGATACATCTTGTTTATCAAATCCTCTTCATCAATCAACTAAGTGATAGTTCTTGAAACATATAAGCAATTGTCTTACCAACATATAGCAGGTTTGACATCAATGACAAATCAATGATTGAAAACACATAGTCTTTTCTCAACAATTTTTCCATTCAAATAATCTTTTCAATCATATATCAACAATCTCCCTCTTTGGCATTGATGACAAACCAAACTAATCAACCAATGAAAGAAATGATGAACTGACTAGGTCAAAATAGTAAGGCAATACCAAAAAGAAAGCTTGTGAATAAAAATTCTCTCTCTGTCAACAACTCCCTCTTAGGTTACAAAATATAACATACTTTCTCCCAATGCACTTTCTCCCTTTGACTTGATTTTTTGCTTTGACCATCTCCCTCTTGATCAGTATGCACTAGATCAGTTTATTATACTTTATATCTCCCTCTTTGACAACAATGTCAAAGACATATACTCAACACTTAGCATATTTGGTATATGAAAACATAGGCTTTTGCATGCTCTTCAATTTTCTCCCTTTGTCACCTTGCTTGTGACTATTTTGAAATTTCAATTTTGTGATTACTTTAGGCAATTTCCTAAAGTAAGATCCACGACATCAATGTGTATGACATGAATAGTAGCTTGTTTGATGCAGGGTACTTCCTCTATCTTTTACATAGCCTTTGATAGGGGTATCACCCCTAATTTACCTCTTAGATACTCATAAGAATATTTAGGTAATGCTTTGGTCAAGATATCAATAATTTTCTCCTTTGTGTTGATATATTCCATCTTCACCTCTTTGTCTTGAACTAATTCCCTTACATAATCATACTTTATTGCAATGTGCTTTGTCTTTGTATGCATTACAAGATTCTTTGATATATTTATAGCACCTGCATTATCACAATAAAGTGTCACTAGTTCAGTGATCTCTTCCTTCATTCCTTTTAGTAGCTATTTGATCCATACAATATTTATGCAATTAATAGTAGCAACAACATACTCTACTTCAACAATAGATTTGGAAGTACAACTTTGCTTCTTGCCTGTCCATGTAACAAGTCTTCTGCCTAAGAAAAATGCTCCTCCACTGGAGCTCTTTTTGTCATCAATATTTCCAGCTCAATCAGCATCAGTGTAGGCTTTTAGTTCAAACTATTCATTCTTCTTCTAGCATAAACCATACTCTTCTGTTCCTTTCAAGTATCTCATTATTCTTTTCACTACCATCAAGTGATTCTCTCTAGTATTAGCATAGAATCTAGCAACTATCCCCACAACTAATGCAATATTAGGTCTACTATGTACTACATATTGCAATTTTCCAATCATGGATCTGTATAATGTTTGATTGACCTCAGTTGAATCATCATTCTTTGATAGCTTGAGTGTTGTTACCATAGGTGTATTAACTAGTTTTGAATCCTCAAGTACAAATGTCTTCAATATCTCCTTGAAATATTTTTACTGAGTGATATATACACCATACTTCATTTGATATAATTGTAATCCCACAAAGAATTTTTTCTCACCAAACATTGACATTTCAAACTCTTGCTTCATCTAATTTGCAAAGTCTTTACACAAAGCATCTTGTCCTCCAAATATTATGTCATCAAAAAATATTTTAGATAATAGTATACCTTTTTCTTTGTCTGTATTCATGTAAAAATTGTTGTTATCATCCATCCTTTCAAATCCAATCTTAACAAGATAAGTATGAAGTCTCTCATACCATGCTCTTGGTGCTTGTTTCAATCCATACAGGGCTTTGTGCATTCAACATATCATGTTCTTATTATTTTTATCAAGAAATCCTTCTATTTGTTCTATGTAGACTTCTTCTTCTAATATTCTATTCAGAAATGTAGATTTAACATCCATTTGATAAACTTTGAAACCTTTATAAGCAACATAAGCAAGCAGAATTCTTACTCCTATTCTTGCAACAGGGGAAAATGTTTCACCATAGTCAATTCCTTCTTCTTTTGCATACCCTTTGCAAACTAGTCTTGCTTTGTTCCTTGTCACTTCACCATTCTCATCTAGCTTTCTTCTGAATATCCATTTTGTGCCAATTACATTATTGTCTTTTGGTCTAGAAACTAGGCTCCAAGACTTGTTCTTTTCTATCTGCTAAATTTCCTCTTCCATAGCCTTGTACCAATCATCATCTTCTAATACATCTCTCATTGTCTTAGGTTCCTTCATGCTTAACAAAACTGATTCCATTCTCAACTTATTCCTTGTCATTGACCTTGCATCTTTGTCTCCAATAATTTGATCTACAAGATGGTGTCTTTTGAAATATTTGGACAGTCTAGGCTCAGTTCTTGTGGTTGCATTATGTCTCTCAGCTTTAGTATCACTATGTGTGTCTCTATTAGGTGTTTCAACATCTCTTTCATGTATGCAAATCTTAAAGTCAGATTGTGCATTCTCCTCATATTGCAACTCAACATCTTAATGCAACTCGACATTCATAGGATGTGACTTGATAGTTGTTGAAACTTGCTACTGGTTTGTTGCATGATTTGTAGCATCTTCTTCAGTAGGCATTCCTTCATAATAGTATACAAATATCTTGTAATCTTCTAATTCTTTTGTAGTTTCAGCCTCATGTGCTTTTGTAAATACATCAAAATTCACATTTGCACTTTTCACAATTTTGTTAGTGTTAGTAATTAAACTCTTGTAAGCTTTACTTCTTGTAGAGTAACCAAGGAATATACCTTCTTCATTCTTTACATCAAACTTTCCACTCCTAACATCTCGAATATAGCATTTGCTTCCAAATACCTTAAAGTATTTCAAATTAGGTGGATGACCATACCATAGTTCAAAAGGTGTTGAGTGAGTACCTTTCTTTACTTGTACACGGTTCAAGGTGTATACTATAGTACTTACAACTTCTCTCTACTATTTTAGAGTAGCATTTTTCTCCATCATAAGTGTTCTAGCATAGTTCATTATAGACTTGTCTCTTCTTTCAGCAATTCCATTTTGTAGAGGGGTCCTAGGTGCTGATGTCTATCTCTTGATTCCTTTGTCATTGTAGAACATCTCAAACTTATGTGAAGTGAACTCGCTTCCTTTGTCTGATCTCAAGCATTTCAAGCTCTTGCCTATTTCTTTCTCAACTCTTGCCAAGTACCATTTAAACATTTGAAAAGCATCTAATTTTTGTTTTAGAAACATGTTTGTCATCATTCTAGAATAATCATCAACAAGTAGCATTAATACCTATCTCCCTTGTAGCTTTGCACTTCAATGGGTCCACACAAGTCAATATGAACAATTTCAAGTATTTCTTTAGAGTTGCAAGCTTTACTTTTAAAGCTTGACTTTGTCATCTTGCCTAGTTGACTTTGTTACACATTATGTTTTCTAGTTTCTTCAACTTAGGCAAACCTCTAACTCATTTCATGTTGCTGATAATAATTAGATTATTAAAATATGACGTAATCTCTTGTGCCAAAGCCATACATCATCAAATTTTGCAATAAGACAAGTAGCATCTTCTATATCCAAATAGAATAGATTACTCCTAGTTTGATCACCTTTTCTAATCAAGTTTCCATTTGTATCATGTATCTTGGCTGACTTATTTTCAAACTCTACTTTGCACCCTAAATTGTTCAATTGTGACATACTTAACAAGTTATAATTCAATCCTTCAACATAATAACCATTGTCACATGAAATTTTGTTTGTGAGCTTGATAGAACCTTTTCCTTTTATCAAACATGGTGCATCATTACCAAATCTTACACTATTTCCATCATAATAGGTTAAGGTAATGAACTTACTTTTTTCTCCAGTCATGTGATGTGAGCATCCACTATCAATGATCCATTTGTAATTCTTGTTCACACAAGTCATAAGTGTAGTAGCCTCATCCTCATTTGATTTATCCTTCATTGCAACATATACCACTTCATCACCATTTCATTAGAGTTGTTTTCATCAGCAATGTAGCTTGATTTCTTACCTTTATTTTTGTAGTCTCTACCATCATCTTCTCTTCTATTTTTGTGCTTGTTCCCTTCTCTAAAGTTCTTCTATTGTGTACATCTTGCTGCAATATGGCCAACTTCATTGCAATTGAAAAAAATGATAGGCAACTTACCTTTGAATTTACCTTTTCCTTTATGAAATCTTCTTTCCAACAATGCTTCCAATTGTTCAATGTCTTCCTCATCTGTGCTGTTGTCACTAGATGCATACTTTATATTTCTTTTCTTCTTCTTTGGCTTTACCTCCTCAAAATCCTTCAGTAACAATTTTGCTTTGAATGCTAATCCAATACTCTCTAGTCTATAGTTGTCAAAATTAGATAACTCAAAAGTAGTGATTCTTCCTGCCAAACCTTCAAGGGTTATATCATTTCCTAGCATACATCTTAACTCTTGGATTGCAGACACTCTAATGGAATACATAGGAAACAATGTTCTCACGACTTTACTTAGCATAGTATCATCATCTATTTTTCTAGTTGCACCTTTTATAGCACTAACAACTTCTTTTATTATAGTAACATATTGAGCAATGTTTTCACCATGTTCTATTCTCATGTCATCAAACTTACCTCTACGGCTCTCTAATTTGGCTCTTTGAACATTTTTGTCTCCTCCATAGATGGTGTTTAGGGCATCCCACATCTGCTTTGAACTTTTAAGGTCTCTAATATCATCAAAATCAACATAGCTCAGGGAAAAGGTAATCTCCAACATAGCCTAATTGTGCTCTTTCTTTTCCTTCAAATCTTCAGCAGTTAGGGCTCTTGCTGGATCAACATGTTCTATTGTAATGCAAGTTTTTGCATAATCTCCAAGTCCTCCAAGGTGTAGCTTCATCAAAATTTTCCATGTAGGAAAGTTATCTCTATTTAACTTGGGTACCTCTCTTTTTTACATTTTGATCTTTATGCTTTTAGTACCTCAAAACTAATCCTCTTAAGCAATTGTGCTCTGATACCAATTGTTGGAATTCTTTTAGAATACATGAGAGGGGGGGGGGGGTGTGAATTAGTTATTTGAGGTCTAGATGTCCAAATAAAACTTTCTTAACCATGCATGCATTCATTGTGTGTTAACCAAAACTAATATGTTACTGTAACATTAACATGTAGAAGTATAAAGCATTAAACACACCACATCAATCAACACATTTGACACAATAATTTAATGTTGAAACCCAATTTGGGAAAAACCACCAGTAACATGCTACTCCTTTCTCACTCTTCTAAAGTGATGCCATAATAAAGACCAACCTTGTTAAAGGTTACAATACACACTATTAAATATGACAGGGTTAAGGGATTTCAATCACCCTATTAAAAGTGAGCCTTGTTAGAGGACTTTAGGCCATTCACTTGGAATGCCACCCTATTAAAGGATTTTCCAATGACTGTTAAGTCGTTTCTCCAAAGGATTTACCCTAATCCAATACAATTGTTAGAAAGTAATAGTAGATCTTTGATCTGATACAACTTACAACCTTACTTGTAGATTATAGATCACTATTTAGTCCTCAACTCTTCTTGGCTTTCAAACTTTACAGTTCTAACAACTTATTCATCCTTCAAGCATTCATCTTCATTAAGCTTTCTTGCTTAGTTTTCCATTACAGACTTCTCCTCTTGGGTCACTTGATGAAGCAAACCCTCTTCCTTCTCCTTATCATATTTTCACATTCAAAACTATCTAACCTCCATCCAACATCAAACTTAGCTTCATGACTAGACATCCCTACATATAGGGAATTAGAACTCTTTTTCCTGTGCATTATCCATCTCAAAAATTAAGGTTTTCAATAGATTATGTAGGATACAATGTATCTACCCCATATCTTGTCCTTTCTAGAAACTTCTCTTTGAATCCATTTGAATTCACCTCCAAAATAGTTTACATAAGATTTTGTGCCTCGAGCTCATCAATCTTATCTTCCTTCTGATTTACAAGTTCCAAGAACACAAACTTGTTAGCTTTTATTTGGTGAATCTTTGATTTTTTCATAATGTAGTAGCTCGACATTATCAATTTATTGATGCTTGGCACATACTGTGTTACTCAACATCTATTGTGAAATCACTTGGCATCAACTAGATTTTACTAGTGCTCGACACATACTAAAAATCACTCAGCTTCAACTATCTTGCTTGACACCTACTAACTTGCTCGGCATCCACTAGTTTACTCGACATCCACTAGAAATTGCTTTCACTAGGCTCCAACTAACTTTTTGCTCAGCTTGCACTAACTTTTCTCAGCACCTTCTATAAACTTGGTCAAGCTTAGCAAATGAACTTTGTCCAACCTTATTCTTCTAAATTTTCTAAGTGTAGCCAATCATTTTGTAACCTCAAGTAGATCATCAATACATTATGTTATCATTGTCTTAACTAATTCTTTCACTTCAATACATAATCAAAACACAACATTTCCTCTAGGTACTTTTGTTACATCTTGTTGATCATATCCTCTTCATCAATCAACTAAAAGATAGTGCTTGAAACATATAAGCAATTATATTTCCAACATATAGCAAGTTTGACATCAATGACAAAATAATGATTGAAAACACATAGTCTTCTTTGAACAGTCTTTCCATTCAATGATCTTTTCAATCATATATCAATAAGCCATAATGGAAACTCTTATAATTGGGATTACAACACAGGGTACAGTTGTCACTATTGTCAAGAGTGTGGACATGTTCCCAAGAATTGTATAAGAACACATTTAGAATCATTTATAGTAGATGGTTGAGTGAGACTACATGGTTTAGTTGTTTGAAGATTGGTCATGTTAGCAGAAATCATCCAACAAGGGCAAATAGAAGATTTATGTTAAAAAGGTAAAGGTATAGATGAACAAGACATGGAAAAAGAGATAAGATTGCAATACATCAAGTGCAAATGAGGTCACTTAATCCAATGGACAAGGTGATAACATCACCCCCAACTAGGCAATCAAAAGGTATGTATGAGACTAATAGTTAAAAGTTATATTATGCATCAGTTCCAAGAATCTAAGATTTGAAAAGATAATATGTGCATGAATTGAGATGTAATGGAATGATTTAAACCTAGAGAAAATCTACAGTTTTTTAATTTTCTATGTTGTTGTTGAGCATGGAAAGTTTCATAGTTGTTGTTGAGCATGAATAAAATTGTGTTAGTATTGGCCAAGCTCACTATGCTATTCAAGCATAGTGGAAATCATGTGTAACCTGAGTGAGTGGGAAATCTTATGATAGTTGAGCTTACAACTATGTAAGCATTAATCATTTATTCCCAAATTCCAAGGGTTATATAGTTGTTTTTTGACTCATTTGCATTCACCAACGATTGAAGAGAGCATAAAGGTGAATTGAAACAAAAGATTTTAGCATTTGTGAACTAAATTTGACTATTACTTGACAAAATTCATCATATCAAAAGGTATTTAACTAGTGCCAAGTTACGTTGTTTGAATTTTCATAAACCCTAAGTAGTCAAGATGACAACTAGCTCTTTTGCAAGTGTTAGGAAGGAAGGAAAGGAATTTTTCAATCTGCAATCAATTAGTAATGATATGAGGCAACCACATTTCTGAGCAATACCTGAAATTGCATATAAAGTAAACCCGTCTGGTGTGTTATCAATGTTACCACCAAAATTCCTTATGATCCAAGATGTTAGATGTTTCTATACATGTAAAGTTAGAAGTGTAGGCAATATGGAGATAAGAGAAATATATAGTAAACTTTGTGAGAATGGAGTCTTGAGGGAAGAGATCAAAATTATAGAGAAGAAAGGGCTAATTCATGCCCTATATTTCCCAAAAGTATTCAAGACTGAATGGATCAAAATTATCCTTAGTCAAATGCAAGATGAATTCATATGGTTAGAGAATGGACCTATTAAGATCACTAAGAGGACAATTAATCAAGTATCAAGGTACCTCACCATAGATAGACCTAAAGAATGCATAGTGATGCAAAGGAGGTAATTGAGAAAAATAGGCATCATGTAGTGTTGGCTCCTGATTTAACATTTTTGTAAATAACCAAGAAACTAGACCAATACATCTAAGGCTAGCAACTTCCTATGACAAATACACTTGACTGCAGTCTTGGGCCAACTATAAGGCATAACTCATTCTTCACTTTAGGCTCTAAAAGACCTAGGCAAGTTAACCTTGAGATTATAAGATATGGTATCGATGCAATTAAACATAGATATGAACCTATTTACTGCAGATGAAAACCCTTATATCTCCTAATGGCTTATGAAATGACACAGATCTACAATAGCTAAATGCAAATCTATGAATATAAGAAGCTGAGTGAGGACATTACATTTAGGTCCTTCAACATGAAAGGTGAAAACACTTTTGATTAATAATGTTGAATTCAGCAAAACCTCAGATATGCAGTAGTAAGACCTAATGATCCTATAAATTGATCAGTGCCTTAACCAATAGGAAAATCCATGAATCAAAAACATACATATGGATATCTAAGACATATGTGTATCTTCAAATATATATGATCTATCTATTTACCTTGTAAATAAACATCTTTGTTCAATCTAGACCTCATTCTTACATGATATCCTTCTCAATAAACCTGCAACCCTATTGATTCATTGAATCATTTACATAACACGTTGAGTTACAAGCAACAATAAGACAACATACAACCTTAAGGGATTGCAACTATGATCTAGGCTCTTTGTTCAAAGATTGTAAAACATTGAAGCTCATTGAGATAAGAGACAAGACTCAAGATGAAACTCAACCTGTTGTTCTTTGTATTAGTTTCTTTGAAACAATACAACCATATGCATGAAATGAAAAACATGAAACAACCCAATAGATCTGAACTATATGTATATTCCTTCTTACTACTATTCACATGAGAGAATTATGCTAAAAAATATGGTGTCTCAGTATTGGGAATGCATCAAGACTAGAACCAAAACCCTAGTATCACAGTAATGTGCAAATTTTCTCCAAAGAATTGGAACCTGTACAATGAGAAAGAAAGAGAATGATATAGGAAGAAGTGAATTCTCATATCTGCTATGCATCTGACATGTGTCCACTCATAATTCATTCCCAAGAAGATGAAAAAACCTCTTTCTACCCTCTCTCCTTAATAGGTGAATGAAATCTTATCATTTGGCCTCTACAAGGCAAAAATATCTCAGAAATCTCATGATGAAAGAAAGTAACTGATTCTAAAGTTAAAAAGAATTCACAAGGTAAAAGTAACAAATCAGTTGAAAGTGACTTCAAGAATGCAAGAAAATGGCTTAAGGATGATTTTCCTAACATTTAGATCCCAACAAGCCTTTAAAACTGCCCTCTAACCAATTCTGATGATTACTATTGAAATTTGCCTATTCTGTTGAGAACACCCAAAAATTTACAAACTAGCCTATAACACAAACTAGTGAGCACCTGTGCAAAATTTGAATTCATATTTGGAAAATTTAGATTCTCCTAGTTCCAATGATATATTGGAGTGCATATTTTGCCTCTCAGAAACCCCCAGAATATCAATTTGAAAATATACCCCCTCTGCATGAAATGTCTGATCTGCAACTCATTTAAAATTTAAATTTTTAAAAAATTTAAATCAACCTAAAGTTTAGACTTAATATTAAATGCCCTTTTGAAATTTAAAACTTCTGACATGCAAACCCTTTTTGAGAAAATAATTAAAAATTATTTTTTATATTCTTCAAATTTTCTCCTATCCTTTGAATCTAGGGTCAAACTTCTATTGATCAAACTTGCCACATGTTTCTCTGTGATTGGCCTAAATGATCTACATCATCTACCATGTGTCATCACCATATCAACCCTCACTATGTCGCTATGGTTAACCCATGAGCATCTTCACTTAGTGACACAACGACATCCACACAATTTGCCACATGTCACAATCTCCTTCCATCTCCATTTTACGTGCCATGTCATCATCTTATCACTACATTCACTATCTAGATACCACTTGGCATTGCTTGATTCACTGACTACCTCAAAAGCGGGACCCACGTACTCGACAAACTTTCATCAAATTTTTGAGTTTTTCTGGTGACTCGCTATGTCGCTAGCCAAAAATCCTTGGATTTTCTAGCTAGTGACATAGTGACTAGCCGAATTTTTACTTTTTTGGCACCTTTGAATTATGATGATGTCATCAGGTGCTTGGGGATATTCATTCAAAACTTTACATTGCCTCTAACTTCCTCCACGTGCAAGTCGGGTAGTCTCATTATGCATGGGCATTGGCTTTGCCCTTTTAAAAAGTGTCTCTTTTAAGACATATTCACCTTTGTTTGAGATTGTATTTAAAAAGGTTACAAATTTAACACCCACCCAATGTGGGATTAAAATTCTCCATATATTTCCTACGCTTATCTCATGATCCTTTTGAACGTAGCCACCTTCTCTATACTGTGCCAGCAGATTTCTACTTTCACACGAGTGGGGGACCTAATTTTGGCTTGTCTTTCTATGTGACAACTTTTCCCCTTCAAGCTTTGGCTGCGACTTTAATCCAACCCCTACTTTGTTATTTATAATGTCTAGTGTCCTTTAATTGGCATGGAATACTTATTGAACTCTTGCATGGACATCTTTATGTCTGATGAAATTCCTTTTTATACTGCTATTGAGGTTTTCAAGGGAGATAGCTTGTTTTTGGACCCTTTCAGAGAAGGCGCTATTTCAAATGCTACCTGTAGGATAGTTTTGCCTGTTATGTCTTCAAGAGGCATTATTTTCTTAGCTTTAGCTATGAGCTTTTCAATCCCAAAACCTACCAAATGGAATAATATACCAATAAAATTTGAGCCCATCTTTGTAGGAACTAACTCTCATTTGGCATTTTCTTCTTGAAAGTACGGCTTAATGCTCATGCAGGCAACTCCTTTCTCCCTTTTTCTTTTTTTAGCACGTGAGCTCCTCATCAATTTCAATGTGGGGGGGGGGGGGCGCTCTTTTATGTTGCTGCTGACATTGACTTAGCATGTGGGTGGCTTTCTTTTGTGTAGGGCTCCAATAATGCTGGGAATTCTTCCTTTGCATGGAGCAATTTTCTCTCCATGCTATGTGTAGATAGCATGTGCTTTCAGCCATGGAAAAGTCTAGGATGAGCAAGATTTGAGTCATCAAGAGATCTACACATGTAAGTTGAAACTTTATTTTCCTCATGCTCTGCATCCAGTAGAAGATGTTGTCTCATATGATTCTTGAAATTTCTTTGCAACTTCTTTAGGTCGATCCATCTTAGAACTAAATATGGGCCATCAAATGCTTTACATAGAGAATTTGAATAACTAGTCGTAAAACTTTGGCATTAGGATTTGTTTTATCAATGTATCCTCCTCTTTTTCTATCTTCACCACAATAAGTTTACAAAAAATTATGGGGAATTACAGAAGAACATGAATATTTATCTCTTTCAAATGATTTATCGGAATCAAAGATATCTCAAAAACACTTGATAAAACATTCTCCCAATTTGTGGGCTAAACTGAGCTTATGAACACAAACTACGAGTCCATCAATATGGAAAGTGAAAACTTCATCATTTCCTCATGTTGATGTTCTAAACATCCCTCATAAGGCATCTGAAGGCACTAATTTCTTTTCATAAGGAGCTAAGAAACATTAGTTCAAACACCACATTTTGCATTATAAGTTTCCCCTTCCTTTGAATTTCAATGTGTGCACTCCTTCACACTCATTTTACTTGCAATAATGAGATGTCCATATGAGCATGTTATAATTGTCTAAAATTTTTCAATCACCTATATTAACACACCTTCCATCTCCACTATTCCACCAATTTGATGAAGTTAGTCAAGCCCCAAAGTGGGTCTAACTAATTTTTTTTTCGTTTTCAAACAACTGAACTACAAAACTGATCCATCAACCATCTGACACTAATTCAAAACAAATTCGACTATTGAAAAATTATTCAAAAGTGCTTTTACCATTATTTTGCAAACTGTGAATTTGGTGCTAGGAGGTCGTTTGACTGGCCTTAAAAATTGATCGAAATAGATAATCGGGCTCCAAAAACTAGCACACTGATTCTTTATTCTGCATACTTTCACCCTATCAAATCTCATCTCATGATGAATTCAAAGTCAAAAGATATTCATTGTCAAAGTTGCCTTCTCAGAATCACCTGCAGAAAACATGTAAGAAAACACTAAATCTCATTCAGAATTGGCTTCAGAAACTGGGTAAAATGACAATTGGGAAGACAAAAACTGGGGCATTGGTTCTCTGTCATGAGGAGAGTATGAATCTACAATTTGAGCTCATGAAAAATAATAGGACACAAATGGAAATCAGCCAATGTAGGCTACTTGGAATTTGCAGATTTAAAACAATGACAGAAAATTGATTTTTGCAAATAGTAATGACCTAGAAAAGTGTGTATACGGATTCATCATGACTTGCAAATTGGCATAGTTGAAGTATTCTCGGAGGAAAACAAAGTGGTACAATCCATTTGATCTCACCTATCATAGATCTCAAGATATGACATCATGAATAGAGGTTCTAATAAATCTGCAAAGGCTAACACCAGTAAAAAGATAGAAATTGCATTTGGAATCGCATTTGAAAAGTGATCAAACAAATTTTTCATAAGTTGAAACTTGAAACATAACAAGTCCCTAAGGTCTACAATGTAACACAAAAGAAATCTTAACATTTGAGTCAACTGGTCAAAATTTATAACATGTCAAATAGGGCTTCCTAGAAATGTGAACAACTACACAAATACACAAAACAGTAAATGATCAACTTTGAGGGATTCAAAACCTAGACAAATAGACTCAAAATGAATCAAAATCTAAAAAATAGGTTCTCAAGTTTGGACACTAGACACTCCCAAAGTGGTGAATCACAAAACATTTCTGGGTGCGAGATATTCAGTTGCAAACACAACCTCGTGTCACTATTTGACACTTAGGTGAAAATGCATATTTGAAATTTGCTCAAAATGAGACTTCATAGAATGGCTCAGAATGATAGTTTAACTTCATGGGACATGTGGACATGCTGAATGGAAGGTGGTAGAAACATTAAACACCTCATGGGGTTCAAAATTAGAGTCAGGTACAATTTCATCATAAAACATTCATAGGGCTCAATTTTCTCAATGATACTAAAAATTGGGAAGACAATTTTGAGTCCCAACAGTGGCTCTATCTGGGGATGCATTTCCCTTGTGGGCATGGCAAGGGTTTAGATCTCTAGAAGAATCAAACCACGCACTTGATAGCAAAAAATGCTCTCGAATAGCTTTATTGAAAGGAAAAACAACTACCTCTACTATTTACACACGATGGTCCCAGACCATCGAACTTCAACAAAATTGTTTACCTCTTTCATAGACCTGATTCTCATCTAAACATGCATGAAGTAAACTAAAAATAATTCTCCTATCAGTTTCACCAATTAGATCAACATCCTAAAACTCAACACTTAGTAAAACTAAATCTCCATTTTTACTCCCATAATGCATATAAAAACTTGCTTCATTCTCAAATGTTTGCTCATTATGAAAATATTGATCAGCATGCTCAAATATATCAAACTAAAACTAAAAAATCCTCTTCATTTAATGACTCATTCATATTATCATTCTCAAATATGAAAGCTTCATATTCAACTTGGGGAAAGGGATCACACATACCTTGAAAATGTGTATCTTTATGCATAACCGGATGATATTCAAATAAAAAATTAGATTTGTACTCACACATGTCATCCATATCAGAATATGAAGCTAATCCACAATCTTCAAATGGCTCTTCACAATCAAGAAACTAATTAGTCTTCACATCAGAGAGTTCATCATGAAACTCATTGGAAGGTGCATACTTATTTTCAAAAACAAATTCATCAAACACCTTCTCACCTATCTCATCAGATGCAACATAATCATTAGTTTCACTATCAAACTCAGAAGGAGAACATTCTGATCTCTTATAGTAGTAAGAAAAAGTCATCATCAAACTCATTCTCAACAAAATTTGAATTTTCCATGTGCTCTTCAAACAATGGATTGATAACTCCATGTAGTGATCCCTTTTGAACATTATGACAAAACATAAGCTGATCATCATCAGGGTTCTCATCATATAAAGCATTAGTATATACTTTAAACTCACTATCTATTTCATCTTCATGGAGATTTTTAGCATGTGAAGAAAAATAAGAACTACATGCAGACTCACTTTCTACTTCATCAATGAAGCATGTGGAATACAAATCAAAGTTACTTTCATTGTCTTCATGTAAGTGATTCAAATGTCTTGCAAGCAAATCATCATTTATCTACCAATAGGTGTTGATGCATTAAACTTGGAATCATCTATCTACTGATTATCACTGCATGTATCCTCAAGACATTCGTCTACACAACTAATCAATTCTTCTTTATAAATAATCTTTTTATCCTCATATTGTGTAGAGAACTCTTCTTCATAACTTTCAACCTCAAACTGATTTGCACAATTTTGAACTGGAAATTCACTTTCAGATTTAAGAAAAGAACTCATACCTCTACTAGCATAAGAGTTACAACCTCCATCATTGCTTTCTTCCTCCCAATTTGCATCTGATTCACATGAAGACAACAATATACTATCACTGTCCTCTTCTTGACTTGAGCAACCACTATCTCCATTGTCTTCACATGATGCTTCTTCACAATATGTCAGATCAACACTTGCACCTTTATCACTTGATACATCAATTCCAACCTCTTCATCCTCATACTAAGATGAATACCTTTCCTCTTCCTGATGCATTATGTTTTCAACATAGTGAAAATCATCAATGGGAGAATGAATGACTGAACTTATAACTTGCATGCATAACACATCAAGTGAATCAACTCTATCATCTACTATTGTAATACCATAAACATGTGCATTCAATTCAGCAAGAATGGAATCATTTATTCTTTGCAACAAAGAAATCTCATCTACACATGTTTTTAATTCTGAAAATTCAACAAGATTTTTTGCAATAGCAGGGGTACTTATTTGCTAATCTGAAATTGAACATTCTATATGACATTGATTTGTCCTTTGCACCTCATCTTGTTGGCAAACATTTCTAGAGAAGTGACTCTGGGTTAAGCCGTATTTTATATTGTTTTCAATCTTTATTGCCATCATGAATGCTTGATGCAAAGTCTTAGGTTCCTTATCTCTCAAAAAATAGCTCATCTTCTTACAAAATGCACTGAGATAAACCACTAAACACACTTGATCGTCTGGCTTATAGCTTTCAGGAATGTCATTCAACAATTTTGCAAATCTGATATTAAATGCAGGAACTAACTCACCATTCCTAATTTGAATTTTCAAAAACTTATCAAAATAATTAGAAATGCTTACTCTTTCCTTGAACTGCTTCATGGAGGCTAAAAGTAATTCATCCCAGGATGAAATTGAACATGCCGACAGAAAGGAAATAGCATCATCTTCTAAAGTCTAAACAAACAATTTCATCTTAACATCTTCATGAGTAATTTCAAAATCACCAACCAAGTCACTGAATAACTGAACATGATGATTGGCTAAATTTTCATGGTTCCCACTAAACTTAGGTAAATACTTTCTAAGATCATAGGGCATAGTATTTGGGAAACCATGAATACCATTAAAATTTAATGGCGTATACCGCTTGGTAGAAATAGATCTAAAACTTTCACTAATAGGCTATGTACTAGATGAAATGAAACTCGAAATTCTTTAAAAAATTTGAACCTCATTCACCCATATTTTGATTTGTAATTTGCAGCAAATCTACACCCTTCTACCAATGAATCACTTCAAACTATACACTTCACAAACTTAGAAACAAAAACTGAAATTTGATCCAATGAAGTGTATGAAACCTATTACACTATTCTCCTCTTCTTAGTGCTAAAATTCAGTTGATGGAGAACACTTTTCACAATCAATTTTCATGAAAAGGAAAATACATGAAAATGAGAATACCTTTAGTGTTGTTGCTGAAACCTTTGACCTACTATTTTGGCACTAGTGTTGATATGAATTCCTTCACACCATAGATATAATCCTTATAGAGTCACCATCTCCTTGAGAGAACTAAATGAAATCACTGCTATGATTCATTTTAATTTTGAAATTTCTTATGACAACAGATCACATACAACAACTCAAAACTTATTGGTCAAAAATTCGTATATCTCTCTTCTTGTCTGAAAATTAACTTTCAGATTTGCATTACCAAGCTGAAAACTCTTTGAAAATATTTATAGATAACTGATCTACATTGGTACAAAGATCCTTTAGAGAGTTTCCACTCACAATTGTGAGAAAGATTTTAAAACATGATTCATAACATGACATATCTAAACTGGACTTCCAATTTGTAGAATTTGCAAATGGTTAAATACCTAGAAGAGAGAAACCACCTTAAAAAAAATTTGACTTTGAAATTATAGTAGTACTTTGAAAACAACAACTAGTTGAATTGATTGGAAATGAAACTTAATAACAACACAATTTGTATTCAACCTTAAAGATGCTATTACACATGGATAAAACTTCACTAGGGTGCATGATTTGGAGTAAGAAAACTGGAAAGAACATCAGAGAACTTACTGCTAAAACTTTTTAATGCACTTCTCTTACTGTATTGAATCTCTTATTCTCAAATTCTCAAGGTTTGTCTTAAATCCAATTCAATACAATCCCCAATAGAGTCACCATTTTTTTGGCTCATGATTTAACAATTTTATAAATAACCAAGAAACAAAACCAATGCATCTATGGCTAGCAACTTCCTATGATGAATACACTTGACTGTAGTCTTGGGCCAACCATAAGGCATAACTCCTTCACTTCAGGCTCTGCAAGATCTAGGCAGGTTAACCTTGAGGTTTTGAGATATGGTACTAGTGCAATTAAACATAAATCTGAACCTATTTACTGTAGATGAAAACCCTTATATCTCCTTATGGCTTATGAAATGACATAGATATACAATAGCTAAATGCAAATCTATGAATCTTAGAAGCTAAGTGAGGGCATTACATTTAGGTCCTTCAACATGAAAGGTGAAAACACTTTTTATTAATAATGTTGAATTCAAAAAAACCTCATATATGCAGTAGTAAGACCTAATGATCCTGTAAACTGATAAGTGCCTTAACCATTGGGAAAATCTATGAATCAAAAACATACATATGGATATCTAACACATATGTGTATCTTTAGACATATGATCTATCTATTTACCTTGTAAATAAACATCTGTGCTCAATCTAGACATCATTCTTACATGATATCCTTCTCAATAAACCTGTAACCTTGTTGATTCACTGAAGCATTTACATAACCCCTTGAGTTACAAGCAACAATAAGACAACATACAGCCTTAACGGACTGCAACTATGATCTAGGCTCTTTGTTCAAAGATCATAAAACATTGAAGCTCACTAAGATAGGAGACAAGATTCAAGATGAAACTCAACCTGTTGCTCTTTGTATTAGTTTCTTTGAAACAATACAACCATATGCATGAAATGAAAAACATGAAACAACCTAATAGATCTGAACTATCTATATATTCCTTCCTACTACTATTCACATGAGAGAATTATTCTGAAAAATATGGTGTCTTAGTATTGGGAATGCATCAAGACTAGAACCAAAACCCTAGTATCATAGTAATGTGCAAATTTTCTCCAAAGAACTGGAACTTGTACAATGAGAAAGAAAGAGAATGATATAGGAAGAAGTGAATTCTCAGATCTGCTCTGCATCTGACATGTGTCCACTCAAAATTAATTCCCAAGAAGATGAAAAAACCTCTTTCTACCCTCTCTCCTCAATAGGTGAATCAAATCTTATCATTTGGCCTCTACAAGGCAGAAATATCTCAGAAATCTCATGATGAAAGAAAGTAACTAATTCTGACGTTAAAAAGAATTCACAAGGTGACTTCAAGAATGCAAGAAAATGGCTTAAGGATGATTTTCTTAACATTTAGATCCCAGCAAGCCTTTAAAACTACCCTCTAACCAATTCTGATGGTTACTGTTGAAATTTGCCTATTCTGCTGAGAACACTCATTTAAAATTTAAAATTTTCAAAAATTTAAATGAACCTAAAGTTCAAACTTAATATTAAATGCCCTTTTGAAATTTAAAGCTTCTGACGTGCAAACCTTTTTTGAGAAAAAAATTAAAAATTATTTTTTATATTCAAATTTTCTCCTATCCTTTGAATCCAGGGTCAAACTTCTATTGACCAAGCTTGCCATGTGTCACTCTACAATTGGCCCACATGATCTGCATCATCCACCATGTGTTGTCTCCATATCAACCCTCTCTATGTCGCTATGGTTAACTCGTGAGCATCTTTGCTTGGTGACATAGTGACATCTACATGATTTGCCACATGTCACGATCTCCTTCCATCTCCATTTACATGCCATGTCATCATCTTATCACTACATTCACTATCCAACTACCACTTGGTGCTGCTCGATTCATCGACTGCTTTGAAAGTGGGATCCACATTCTCATCGAACTTTCATCAAATTTTTGAGTTTTTTTGATGACTTGCTATGTCGCTAGCCAAAAATCTTTGAATTTTCTAGCTAGCGACATAGCAACTAGCTAGATTTTTACTTCTTTGGCACCTTTGAATTATGATGACATCATCAGGTTCTTGGGGATATTGGTTCAAAACTTTACATTGCCTCTAATTTCCTCCACGTGCAAGTCGGGTAGGCTCATTACGCATGGGCATTGGCTTTTCCCTTTTAAAAAGTGTCTCTTTTAAGACATATTCACCTTTGTTTGAGATTGTATTTAAAAAGGTTACAAATTTAACACCCACCCAATGTGGGATTAAAATTCTCCATATCTTTCCTCCACTTATCTCATGATCCTTCTAAACGTAGCCACCTTTTCTATGCTGTGCCTGTAGATTTCTACTTTCACACGGGTGAGGGACCTAATTTTGGCTTGTCTTTCTATGTGACAACTTCTCCCCTTCAAGCTTTGTCTGTGGCTTTAATCCAACCCTACTTTGTTATTTATAACATCTAGTCTCCTTTAATTGGCGTGGAAGACTTCTCAGACTGTTGTGTGGGTGTCTTTATGTTTGATGAAATTCCTTTTTATACTACTATTGATGCTTGTAAGGGAGATAGCTTATTTTTGGACCCTTCCAGAGAAGGCACTATTTCAAATGCTACCTGTAGGATAGTTTTGCCAATTATGTTTTCAAGAGGCATTATTTTCTTAGCTTTAGCTGTGAGTTTTTCAATCCCAAAACCTGCCAAATGGCATAATATACCAATAACATTTGAGCCCATCTCTATAGTAACTCACTTTGATTTGGCATTTTCTTCTGGAAAGTGTGGCTTAATGTGCACACAGGCAGCTCCTTTCTCCCTTTTCCTTTTTTTAGCATGTGAGCTCCTCATCAATTTCAACGTGGGGGGGGGGGCACTCTTTTATGCTACAGCTAATGTTGACTTAGCATGTGGGTGGCTTTCCTTTGTCTAGGGCTCCAATAACACTAGGAATTCTTCCTTTGTGTGGAGCAATATCCTCTCCATGCTGCGTGCAGATAGCATGTGCTTTTAGCCATGGAAAAGTCTAGGATGAGCAAGATTTGAGTCATTAGGAGATCTACACATGTAAGTTGAAACTTAATTTTCCTCATGCTCTGCATCCAGTAGAAGATTTTGTCTCATATGGTTCTTGAAATTTCTTTGCAACTTCTTCAGGTCGATCCATCTTAGCACTAAATATGGGCCATCAAATGCTTTACATAGAGAATTTGAATAACTAGTTGTAAAACTTTGGCATTAGGATTTTTTTTATCAATGTATCCTCCTCTTTTTCTAGCTTCACCACAATCAATTTAAAAAAATTATGGGGAATTGTAGAAGAACATGAATATTTATCTCTTTCAAATGATTTATCTGAATCAAAGATATCCCAAAAAAATTCGATATCACATTCTCCCAATTTGTGGGCTAAATTGAGCTTATGAACATGAACTACGAGTCCATCAATATGGAAAGTGAAAACTTCATCATTTCCTCATGTTGATGTTCTAAACGTCCCTCATAAGGCATCTAAAGACACTAATTTCTTTTCATAAGGAGTTAAGAAACATTAGTTCAAACAACACATTTTGCATTGTAAGTTTCCCGTTCCTTTATATTTCAATGTGTGCACTCCTTCACGCTCATTTTACTTGCAATAATGAGATGTCCATATGAGCATGTTATAATTATCTAAAAATTTTCAATCACCTATATTAACACACCTTTCATCTCCATTATTCCACCAATTTGACGAAGTTAGTTAGGCCCTAAAGTGGGTTTGGCTAAAAAAAAATTTGTTTTCAAACAACTGAACTACAAAACTGATCCATTAACCATCTGACACTGATTCAAAACAAATTTGATCGCTGAAAAATTATTCAAAAGTGCTTTTACCATTAATTTGCAAACTGTGAATTTGGTGCCAGGAGGTCCTTTGACTGGCCTTAAAAATTGATCAAAACAGATAACCGGGCTCCAAAAAATGGCACACTAATTCTTTATTCTGCATACTTTTGCTCTATCAAATCTTGTCTCATGATGAATTTGGTGTCAAAATATATTCTTTGTCAAAGTTTCCTTCTCAGAATCACCTACAAAAAACATGTCAAAAAACACTAAATCTCCTTTAGAATTGGCTTCAAAAACTAGGTAAACTGACACTTGGGAAGATGAAAACTGGGGCACTGGTTCTCTATCATGAGGAGAGTATGAATCTATGATTTGATATAATGAAAAATAATAGGAAGCAAATGAAAATCAGTCAAATTAGGCTACTTGGATTTTGTAGATTTAAAACAATGACAAAAAATCAATTTTTGCAAATAGAAATGACCTAGAAAAGTGTGTATACAGATTCATCATGACTTGCAAATTGGCACACTTGAAGTATTCTTAGAGGACAACACAGTGGTACAATCCATTTGATCTCACCTATCATGAATGTCAAGATATGACATCATGACCAGGGGTTCTGACAAATCTGCAAATGCCGACACTAGTAAAAAGATAGAAATTATGTTTGGAATCACATTTGAAAAGTGGTCAAACAGATTCGTCATAAGTTGAAACTTGAAACATAACAAGTCCCTGACATCTACAATGCAAAAAAAAAGAAATTTTAACATTTGAGTCAACTAGTCAAAAGTTATAACATGTGAAACATGGCTTCCCAAAAATGTGAACAACTACACAAATACACAAAACAGTAAATGACCAACTTTGAGGGATTCAAAACCTAGTCAAACGGACTCAAAATGACTTGAAATCTAAAACATAGGTTCTTAGGTTTGGACACTAGACAATCCCAAAGAAGTGAATCAAAAAACATTTATGGGTGCGAGATATTCAGTTGCAAACACAACCTCCTGTCACTATTTGACACTTGGGTGAAAATGCAGATTTGAAATTTGCTCAAAACGAGACTTCACAGAATGGCTTAGAATGATAGTTTAAGTTCATGGGACATGTGGACATGCTGAATGAAATGTGTTAGAAACATTAAACACCTCATGAGGTTCAAAATTATAGTCGGGTACAATCTCATTAGAAAACATTTATAGGGCTCAATTTTCTCAATGGTACTCAAAATCAGGAAGACAATTTTGAGTCTCAACATGTGGAATAGGAGAGGAATGTCTATTGACTCTATTTTAGACCCCCTAATTTCCTTTTCATTGATAGTGATTTCTCACAAGTTCTTTTAGTCTAGTTGACTGAATAGTGTATCATGTATGGTTATTGATTTGGGATACAAGATAGTGAAAAGAGATTGCACTTATGCCTTTGGAAAGTTACACCTTCAAAAACTATCTAAAATTTGGAGGTCATTAGGAAAAAAAAGAGGGAATCATGCAAATTTGGTTCTTTATTGGTCTATATATTCTTCTATGTGCAAAACACATTCCCTACATTTGGTAAAGTGTTGTGGAAGACTAAGAGGCCAGTCACACATCAGACTATTGAGTTCATAGAGAAACTTAGAGACAACTTAGAGTCAGTGATGACCAACTATTTTGAAGATTTTAAGAAATATATGAAATAAAGGTTAAGGATACATGTGCCACTAGTGGAATAACATTATAATGATGTTTTCTTCCTAGCAGATACATATTACACATATGTACATGCAACCATACCTAGGGTCAAATGGCTGAAGCTCTTGCCATATGAGATCAATGTAGATGAGGCATCTAGAGATATTATAACATTACATGCAAAAGATATTGACAAGAGCTCAACCTCATTTGGGAACTATGAGGAAGCCAAATCAAGAATAACCATTGACTTGATGATAGCTACAATAATAAGGAATAAGAACAAATTGGTCAAGAAGTTGAAGGATAAATTTGGTGAAGGGGGAGAAGAAGAAGATGATGAAGATTATGAAGAGGAAGAACAAGGCCAAGCCCCATTGGAAATTACAAAAGGCCAAGGAGAGGATCAATAAGAAGATGTAGAAGTTGTTGAGGGGGAAGAAGTCAAGAAAGCACCAAAGGTAGCCAAGAAGAAGAGAAAGGAAAAATAATAAACAATGGAGAAACTTGAGAAGCCTATGAAGAAACCACAATAGAAGCCTATAGTACCTACTACTAGGTCAAGCATAAGGGTAGTCACTATACAGGCTAGTGAAGTTGCAAAGCCTAAGGGGAAATGGTCAATCACTATAGTAGATCCGAGCTAGCCTAAGGAGAAAATCTATAGAAGGTTGACAAAGAAGAAAAAGAAAGATGAGTTTGATGAGGAGAGGTTGAGTCGGTAGATTTAAGTTAGTTTAAAGTGGTAAGTCATCATCCCTCCGATATAGACAACTTATGTGGAAACATAACTACAAATGTAGATTTATCTAGTTTCACATATGTAGATTTTTATTAGTTAGGAGTAGTAGATAAGAATAAAGTTAAAGAATCCATTTACACTATGATGGCTACATTTAAGTAAACTCCATTAGAGATTTTTGACTCACTACTAAGAGTCTATATGACTGAGTTCAACAAAAATGATAGTATAGCTTGACAATAGAGAGACAAATAAGGGAGGCTACATTAGCCAAAGTGATGCCTACTTTGGATAAGAAAATGATAGAAAAAGCCACAAATAAATACAAGTAGACATTTTCCACCAAATATAGAGCCTTCAAAATTTTGCAAAATCAAGTTGAAGAGGTTGTTCAACAAAGTACACTAATATGGAAGGTAATTTATGGTTTGGCAACCAAGGATACAAAGAAGGAAGGTGATTCTAAGGGTCAAGAACCTGAAGAAGTTGGAGATGAGAAGGATGGTCAAGGACAAGAAGTCCAACTCAAGGATGGTAATGTGGGAGGTATTGAATAGAATACAATAGAAGAGGCAACAACTGATGATGAGTAGAAAAATGTACTAGATGTACAAGTGTTGAGTTCCAGTCCTCTACATGTAGACCAAGTGAGTCAATAGGACTCAATGCAAATAAAGGATGTTTCTGATGCTTTATCTCTAAACATCAATGCCTTGACTGATGGAGATTTGGAGAAAATTTTGACTAACTCCACCATAGCAAAAAAATTATGCAACAATCCTATCTTGGTGAGAGTGGATGAGATTGAAAAGGAAGAACTAATATTTGGAGGGGAGAAACCATAAGAAACATCTAATGTGCCCCCTTAATACATAGAAGACAAGGAGAAAGAAACAAAGGATCTTCAAGGAGATCAATGTGTTACAACTGAAACATAGTCCGTAATGTCTATAATGGTGTTCTAGATGAAAGAGACAGTGACACAAAATGTAGAAACATTAGTGCTAAATATTTCAAGTTTCTTGCCATAGTAACTATTGAGAAACATGGTACTTAAGTTCACATAGGTTAGGAAGCAAGTCTTGCACCTATTTCACAAGTTCAAGGTGAAATTCAAAAGGAATTGAAGGAGGATAATATGACTAAAGAGTTAGCTTTGACTACTAAGCCAGAGGAACATATTTCCATATAGACATTGGTCACACTACCAATTTCTATATCTCCTCTTACTAGTCAAACTCTTCAAAGGCCAAGTACAAATGCTACACCACTGCAAATATCAAGGCCAAGTCCTAGCTCTACAAAGAAATAAGTAGGAAGAGTTGCCAAGAAGGGAGCATAAGAAGACATAATTACTTCATAACATCAAATACATATTCCTTGATGCTTTTAATCTTCCAAAGATGAATGAAGAGAAAGACATCATTGAGAAACTTGTAATGGAAGCCAAGTAATGTAGACATATTATTTGAGATATGCTCATAGTGAGGTTGTATATGCATGACCAAGTGTTTTTGCAACTCATGTCAAAGGAGGAGATTGTTGATCTCATTTTGGTTTTGACAAGGCAGTGAAAAAACACTTAAGTCATACTCTATAAAAATTATAGTGTGAGATGAGTGCAAAGTGTAAGTTGAGCATAAGTTGCTAGATACTGCATGTTGAGAAATATACTTAGTTGGTGTCAAGAACCTGTATGTGTCGAGCAGATAGTATGTGTTGAGTCACTCAAAATGCTGAGCATGTCCACATATGTCAAGTGATTCAGGTGTCAAATAATAGTGTATGTTGAGCCAATAGTGTATGTCAAGTCATTTAGAAGTTGAGTTACAAGATTGATGATATAGTGATGTCCGAGCATCAGAGTCTTCAAGTTCCAAGTAAATAGATTTTGGTCTTAGTTGTTTATAATGACACAAACTTCTATGTAAACCATTTTTGGGCCAACCTAATGATTTTTTTTGTGATTCTTGAAGATAATTATAAATGTATATTGTGAATCCCTACATATTACATGCAACCAATTAGGAAAAGGGATGAAATAACCATCAAAATGGATCAATCACAACCATTGATCAAACCCTATCCTATCCATGGAGATTCTTATATAAAGAGGAAAAACCCTAAAAAGGTTTCTAAGCCTATTGTGTGTAGAGAATTTGAAAAAGAGTAGTGAGAAGGGCATTCATGGCGACTAAGGAGGTTGAGACATAGGTATGAATTTTAGAATATATAGTTCACTGATATAACTAAGAGGGGGGAGGGATGAATCAGTTATCCAACTATTATCATAATTATCAATCTTAAACAAACTTAGCCATATGAATACTATAAAATCAAACCTCAAAAAGATACTCATACACAATAACACTAGATATGTTAACTAGGGAAACCCTTGATCAAAGGGAAAACCTTGATTGGGATGGTACCCACAAGATGATGTACTTTAATATAAATATTCTTTGTTAGAGGATGGACCCTTTTAGGAATCTATGCATATATTTAATACATATGAATCCATGTTAGGAGACTTTGAATCCCTGTTAGGAGATTCCAACCTTGTTAGGAGTTGTACCAACCTTGTTAGGAGTTGTGGAAGTTAGTTGGATCCCCTGCCCAAACAACTTGAAGGGCAAGACCAATGAACCCACAGTCCAAATGATCTTTGTATTATTCCTTGTAGACTAATAGATGGCACTGTATTGTTCCTTACTCTTTCTTTGTCCTATCGACTAGACCTCTACTCCTTCTAATCTTGTAACTAGATCACAAATCTTGCATCAAATAATACCCTGGATCACTTACACACATTAATTAAGCATTCTTCTCCTTTTCACAC
Organism: Cupressus sempervirens; assembly: GCA_028749045.1. Lineage (NCBI taxonomy): Eukaryota > Viridiplantae > Streptophyta > Pinopsida > Cupressales > Cupressaceae > Cupressus > Cupressus sempervirens. Next base: position 851,386,203 of record CM053786.1, on the reverse strand, counting down.
TTTGCACTTCATACAATGATCATAACACTTGAATGTAGATAAAAATCAATGAAAACATCTTTCCTTTATACCATATCTTCATAATAATTCCTTGAGTTAGACTTGGGGCTTTCCCAATTAATTGTAATAAGATAACTAATTAATCACAATAACAATAGCACTCTCTACTCCTAGTCTATACAAAACTTCACATGTGCAATACTAGGGCTTGCACACATGTTAATGTCATAAATGAAACATAAATCAATAAAGTAACAACACTATAACACTTTGACACAAGAATTGGTAACCTAGAAATCCTCCAAGTAGAAGGTAAAATTGGGTAAGGGATGATAACCATAATGCTTCACTATTATAGTAATAAAGTTGGCATGATAAGGCTTACAATTGATCACTTCTGGTCATCCACTTGGTTAAGAGTGAGTATGTACTCTATTAGGAGTTTCTACAAAGGAGTATTAGGTCCATCTTATTAAAGGATTTAGGACTGATGGACCTATTACGATGAATTAGTGGATTTCTTTATCATATGAAACTCTGATTGATCAAAAAGATCCTTTGAAAGTATGCTTTTCCTTATGCTACTTCTGTCCTTCTAAATATTTTTCTCTTCCATATTCTCTTGTATACAATGTTCTTCAACTCATAGTACCTTATTTGGATAAAAAAATACCTTATACTTATGTCTATCCAAATAATTCCAAAAAAAATAAACAAGTTAGCTCAGTGCTATAACTCAGGTCCAATGGCTTACTCAAGTGATATTGAAGATACTCAAGCAACACCTTGGCTAACTCTAGCACTTGGTTGATACTGGATGCTCAGTTCATACTGATCACTCAATAGACACTACTCACTCAATTCACACTATTTTTTCAACTTGATTATCATCTTGGAACAAGAATACCCTATTGACTCGATTCACATTGAAGCTCGATAGATAATTTCAACTTGGTTGATGCTAAATTTTGGTGGGAACTGTCAACTCATTTGACACTACTTCCTTCATGTTAGTAACACTATTGTCTTGATTCATTCAATAGTTTAATTAACACTATTGTCTAGTAGCTCAGTCACTACTCACTTTCCATAATGACTAAGTATTTTGGCACTAATTAACAATATATATTGCGATAGGATTAACAAAAAACAACATATCATCTCCTCTTAAACTACCCTTTTGCCCAAGATTATTGACACTTTGTTCTTAATAAGCTTAACTTCCATATACGATTACCTAACTCTCCATGGGATTTATTCCAAGCATGGCCAATTTTGCATTCTGAATATATGTTTTCATGTCTTTGGAAGTGCATTCCTACATCTATAGTATGGGTGATTTGGTGGGAGAGAAAAAAAATATATTTTTAGATAGACTTCATCTCCAATCCCTCAATTTTTGGAAGGATTAGAGAGATCAATTGTTGGTCTTGTTAATGCTACAATAAGTAAATATGAGGGTTGTTAGGGGGGTGAATCAATTATCCAACTATTATCACAATTATTAACCTTAAACAAACTTGACCCACTGAAACCACAACAAGATACTCATACACAATAACACCAGATATGTTATCTAGGGAAACCTTTGATTAGAGGGAAAACCCCGTTGGGGATAGTACTCATAAGATGATGTACTAATATAAATATTCCTTGTTAGAGGATGGACCCTGTTAGAAGTCTATGAATACATTTAGTACATATGAGTCCCTATTAGGGGACTTTGAATCCCTGTTAGGAGATTCCAACCCTATTAGGAGTTGTGCTAACCTTGTTAGGAGTTGTGGAAGACAACTGCACCCATTGCCCAAACAACTTTAAAGGCAAGACCAATGAACCCACTATCCAAATGATCTCTATATTATTCCTTGCAGAATAATAAATATAATGGTACTGTATTATTCCTTCCTCTTTGTATGTCCTATCAACTAGACTTTTGTTCCTTCCAATCTTGTAATTAGATCACAAATCTCACATCAAATAATCCCTTGGATCTATTACACACATGCAGTAATCACTCTACCCCTTTTCGCACTTCGCACTTCATACAATGATCATAATACTTGAATACACATAATAATCAAGGAAAACATCTTTCCATTATACCATATCTTCATAATAATTCATTGAGTCAGCCTTGAGGCTTTCCCAATTAATTATAATAAGATAATTAATTAATTACAATTATAATAGCACTATTGGCTCCCAATCTATACAAAACTTCACACATGTGATACTAGGGCTTACACACATGCTAACATCATCAATTGACTATTCTCTATTTATTCTTGACTATGCATCTCTTCATTACATCTAAGATTTAAGACAACCAACAAAGATTAGTATTGGAATTACTTTAGAATAACTTGGGCTGGGGGGTGGGGGTGTTGAATCAGTTATCCAAGGTCTAGATGTATAAATAAAACTTTTCACAACTCAGTGAACCCATAAAACATTCATACCCATGCATGCATCCATTATGTATTTACTAAAACTTGTATGTTACTATCAAATCAATTTTTGGAAATGTAAAGAATGAAACACAACACATTCATCAACACAATTAACATAATGATTTACATGGAAACCCAATTTGGGAAAAACCACCAGTAACATGCTACTCATTTTCAATCTTCTGAAGTGATGTCCTGTGAAAGGCCAACCCTTTTAAAGGTCACAATACACACTGTTAATTGTGAACTAGTTAAGGACCTCAATCACCTTGTTAGAAGTGAGTCTTGTTAGAGGACTTTAGGCCATTCACTTGGAATGCAACCTGGTTAAAGGATTTTTTGATGATTGTTAGGTCAACCTTAATCCAAAGGATTTAACCTAGATTGATATAATTATTAGAGAGTAATAGTAGAGCTTTGATCTGATACAACTTACAACCTCTCTTGTAGATTATAGATCTCTATTTAGTCCTCAATTCTACTTGGCATTCATACTTTGTAGCTCTGATAGCTTGTTCATCCTTCAAGCATTCATCTCCTTAAGCCTTCTTTCTTAACATGCCATTGCAAACTCATCACTTGGGTCACTTGATGAAGAGAAACCCTTAATTCCTTCTCCTCCTTAGGCTCCCACACATAACACCAATCACTTTTTCTTCATGACCGAAAATTCTTATAAATAGGAAATTAGGATATTTTCCCACTCATTTTCCATCATCCCAATTAGGGTTTTTGGATGGATTAGGTAGGATACAATGTATCCATCCCATATCTTGTCTTTTCTAGAAACTTCTCCTAGAATCCATTAGCATTCTCCTAAAAATTGTTTACATCAAATTTTGTGTCACCAGCTCATCAACCTTATCTTCCTCCTAATTCAAAAATTTCAAAAAAATAAACTTGTCAGCTTAGATTTGGTGAATCTTCGATCTTTAACATAATGCAATAGCTCAACATTATCAATATTTTGATGCTCAACACATACTGCATTACTCAATTTATCGATGCTTGGCATCAACTCTTTTTCTTGGCATCCACTAGAGTTTTATATCATTGAGCTCCAACTGACCTTCTACTCGACTTGCACTGACTTTTCTTAGCACCTACTATCCACTTGGTCAAGCTTGGTAGACAAAATTTGTTGAACTAGTTCTTCTAAATTTTCTAAGTGTAGCCATCCATTTTGTAACCTTAAGTAGATCATCAATACATCATGTCATCACTATCTTAATTGATCCTTGTACTTCATTACATAATCATAAATCAACCTTTCCTCTAGGTGCTATTGTTAACTCTTATTGATCAAATCCTCTTTATCAATCAACTAAGTGATAGTACTTGAATCTTATAAGTAGTTATCATACCAACAAATAGCAGGTTTGACATTAGTAACAAAATAATGATTGAAACACAGTCTTCTTCAACAATTTCCCTCTTAACAATGATCTTTTCAATCATATCTCAACAATCTCCTTCTTTGGCATTGATGGAAAACCAAATTGATCAACCAGGTCAATCAAGTGACGAACATCTTGTTCAACCAAGAAACTAATCTAACTAATTTAAAATAGTAAGGTAATACCAAAAGGAAAACTTGTATTGAAATTTATCTCTTTATCAACAACTTCCATGTTTTGATTAGGTTACAAAACTCTTTCTTATAACCCCCTCTAAGGTGCTTCTTGTATCTCCATCTTACTAGGTAGATGAGGATTTCTCCTTATGTGATTACACTTTCTCTCTTTGATGTACTCGCTCTCTTTCTGATAAAAAAATTTCTCCCTCTTTGATAGTTTCAATTTTCTTTGTCCCTCTTTGTTTTGACAGCTCTTGATCGGTAAATCTCTCCCTCTTTGAAAACAATGCCAAAGACATATACTAAAAAATTATCATCTTAAAACATGTAGATATAAGATTTTGTAGTTTCTTTAGTTTCTCTGTCTATTGCCTTGCTTGTGACTGATTTGAAATTTCAGATCTATGATTAATTTAGGCAACTCCTAAAGTAAGATCCTCTACATCAATGTGCATTATATGAACATCAGCTTGTTTTATTTAGGGTACTCCTTATGTTTCTTAAATATCCTTTGATAGGGGTACCACCCCTAATTTATCTTTTAGATACTCATAAGAATCCTTAGGTAATGGTTTTGTGAAGATATCAACAATTTTCTCCTTTGTGTTAACATTTTCCATCTTCACCTCTTTGTCTTGAACTAACTCTCTTAAGTAATGATACTTGATTGCAATGTACTTTGTATTTGTGTGCATCACTAGTTATATATTGATAACACTTGTATTATCATAATAGAGTATCACCAATTCTATGATTTCTTCCTTCATTCCTTTGAGTAGTTGTTTGATCCATATAATGTTTGTGTAGTTTACAACAGCAACAACATATTCAAGTTTAGCAGTAGATTGTAAAGTACAACTCTATTTCTTTCTTGTCCATGTAACTAGTCTCTTGCCTAATAAAAATGCTTCTCCACTAGTGCTCTTTCTATCATCAATGTTTCCAACCCAATCAACATCAATGTAGGCTCTCAATTCAAACTTTTCATTCTCCTTGTAGTATAGACCAAATTCTTCTGTTCCTTTCAGATATCTTATTATCCTCTTCATAGACATTAAGTGATTCTCCCTAAGATTAGCAGAGAATCTTGCAACTATCCCTATAGGTAATCCAATATTAGGTCTACTATGTACTACATATTGCAATTTGCCAACGATAGACATATACAATGTTTGATACACCTCAGCTGAATCATCATTCTTTGACAACTTGTGTCTTGTCATCATAGGTGTACTTACAGGTTTGGAATCTTCTAATCCAATTTTTTTAATATTTCTTTGACATACTTTGACTGAGTGATGTATATACCATACTTCATCTGATAAACTTGTAGTCCCGAAAAAAAATTGATTTCTCCAAACATAGACATTTCAAATTCTTGCTTCATCTCATTTGCAAAATCCTTACATAAAGCATCTTGTCCTCCAAATATGATATCATCAACAAATATTTTAGATAGAAAAATACCTTTTCCTTTTTCAGTTTGTATATATAGATTGTTGTTATCATTAGTCCTTTCAAATCCAATCTTCACAAGATAAGTATGAAGTCTCTCATACCATGCTCTTGGTGCTTGCTTCAATCCATATAGGGCTTTGTGCAGGCTAGATACCATGTTCTTATTGTTATCATCAACAAATCCTTCTGCCTATTCTATGTAGACTTCCTCTTCTAGTATGATATTTAGAAATGCAGATTTAACATCCATTTGATAAACTTTGAAATCTTTGTATCCAACATAAGAAAGTAGAGTTCTTCCTCCTTCCAATCTAGCAATAGGAGCAAATATCTCCCCATAGTCAATTCCCTTTTCTTGTGCATGTCCCTTGCAAACTAATATTGCTTTGTTTCTTGTGACTTCACCATTTTCATCTAGCTCGTTTTTGAATACCCACTTGGTGTCAATCACATTTTTTTCTTTTGGTCTGGGAACTAGACTCCATGTTTTTTTCTTCTCTATCTATTCAGTCTCTTCTTCCATGGCTTTGTACTAGTCTTCATTTTCTAATGCATCTTTTGTTAGAATAAATAATTAATAATTAATTATTTACTCTAACACCCCCCCTTAAGTGCAACTTAGGGAAATTCCTTAAGCTCACAAAGCTAAGATGAATGCAGCGGCCACAGCAGGCAGCGCCGCCCGGGCTCCACCGCGGCCCGGCCGCCTCCCGTCCGCCGGCGGCTCATCCTCTGGCGCCGCTCTGCGGCCACCTCCACTCGGCCACCTCTGCCTGCTAGCTATGCAGCCTACATCAGCACCGTGTCAGCTTGTTAGGACAACGTCACAGGCCGCGTCAGTAGCTGTGAGGGTGACACGTGGCCTGGGTGCCATGTGGCACTTTGCCACGTGGACCCTGCCACGTCACCCGCCATGTCATCCTCTGCCACATGGTGTGCCACATGGACCTGCCACATGGCTATCTTTTTTGCTGCGACGAGCCAGTGGCCGTCAAATTTAAACCCTGGTTTTTCTGACATCAGCATGGCATCATCCTGCATCAGCACATTGCTTGTACTCTCCTATTTGGTTTTGGACCTACTTATGGTTTTTTGGCCATAACTTTTGCATACGGAGGTATTTTTCCGATCCGAAAGAAGTGCCAGAAAGCTAGTTTTGAGACAAAGATTTTGGTGTAGGTATTTTTTGGTTTTGATGCGTTTTTATTGCCCTTATTTTCTGTTGAAGTCCGAAGTCCTATTTTTGACTTCGGCATGCATATCTTTTGCGTCCCATGTCTGTTTTTGGAAAACTTTATATTTTTGGAAAGCTGGATTTCTCATCTTTTTAGAAATGTAGTCCTTTTTCTTCATTTTTGGCCTCTTCTCTTTCTATCATAGTTTTGGTGTTTTTTCTCTATGGTGGATATTTTGAGTATTTTAGGCCCGAGGATTGTTTTCCTGGCATGGTTTACTTTCTTTTCGGCTTTACTTTCTTTTGGTTCAGCTCCTTTTCAGTTCTGATCATTGTAGCTATCATTGTGAAGCACTTTTTATTCTCGTACTGAGATAAACTATCACTTTTGTATTTCGGGAGTCATGAACGTTGTTTTGAGTCAGCTGTGCATGCACTATTTCATAAAGCACCATGGGGGGGATTATTTGTTTATTGTTTTAGGCATTCTCCCTTTGTCAAGTGAGTGTCCCTTCCACGACATTAGCCCCATGCAGAGTCAGTTAGACCGTGTCTGTACCTCTTTTCCTCTTTCCTCGTTCTTGGTTCATTTGCAGGAGATTTGGCTCACCTTCTCAGTTGCCTGTCATCACACCCTGTCTGCATTAAGGGGGGGTTATGCTATGTTCTAATGCATCCTTGGTTTGATGGTTCGATAGTGTGAACTATGTATTCAGTGGTTGATCCTATGTACAAGGCGATTGCAGTGGCTGGCTACCTATGCATTTCGGTGAGATGGATCATCTACCATATAGACATGCTCAATTCGTGCCTTCTTCTTCCATGGAGGTTTCTTCAGATCAGTAGTTTGGCAGATTTGCGGCTTCTTCATGCTTCAGTGATGCTACTTCTTCATGATCACTCTTTGTTCCTATTTTAGGGGACAATTTCCCTAGTTGGAGACTTCTTCAGCTCTTCACTGGGTTCTTACCTCTTTTTGGGGGAGGGTTTTTCCCATGTGGTTTTCTCTCTTTCCCTGCTTACAAAGGTTGCATTTTCTTGCATTGTACTTGGGTACCTAACATGGCCTCATTGCTGGGACCCATTATGCATTCATCTTAGCTTTGTGAGCTTAAGGCATTTCCCTAAGTTGCACTTAAGGGGGGGTGTTAGAGTAAATAATTAATTATTAATTATTTATTCTATTTGCTTAAGCTTACTTAGGTCATGCATTTATTTAATATTTAGTATTTAATGCATGTAGTGGTTAGTTGATGACAACATGGGAGTTTGTTCCTTTCTAGCATGTTCCACCTTTTGTGGATATGTGCTGAGTTGTCATCCTTATCTTCTACCACCTTCCAGCTTGTTCTACAAGCTTCCATGAGCTCTTTATAAGCGGGCTCTCTCTCTTTGTATTTTAATCACAAAATCATAACATCATTTCTTATTGTAAATACATTTCTTCTTGTGTTTGCATTATGATGGCTCTCATGTCCGTTTAGGTTTTTTTGCCCGTGCTCCATGCTCTTCCCTTCTATGGCTTCTCTTTGACAGGTTTCGCATGTAGGTGATCTTGGCATCTTCGGAGTTGGCATTCCTCAACTCCAACATCTTTTACTATTTTGGGATCCTTCATTCTTAGCAAACATGATTCACTTGTTAATCTATTTTTTGTCATTGGCCTAGCATTTTTATCACCAATGATTTGATCAACAGGATGATGTTTTTTGACATATTTAGACAATCTTGGCTTAACTCTTGTTTCTAGATTTTGTCTTTCAACTTTAGAATCACTATGTATATCTCTTTCAAATATCTCTATATCTCTTTCATGTGTACTAATCTTAGAGTCAGAATGTGCATCTTCTTCATTTTGTAACTCAACATTTGAATGCAGCTTAGTTCTTGAATGCAACTTAGCATTTGCAAAATGTGACTCGATAGTTACTAATACTTGCTATTGATATGTAATCTGATTTGCAACATCTTCTCTAGCAGTCATTCCTTGATGAAAGTATACAAATTATTTGTATTCTTTTGCTTCTTTCATAGGTTCAATCTCATGTATCTATGTAAATTCATCAAAATTCACATTTTTACTTTCCACAATTTGTTAGTGTTAGTATTTAAAAGTTATAAGCTTTACTTCTTGTGGAGTATCCAAGGAATATACCTTCTTCACTTTTTTCATCAATCTTTCCATTCGTAACATCTTTAAGAATGTAACTCTTACTTCCAAATATCTTAAAATATTTTACATTAGGTGGATATCCATACCATAGCTCAAAAGGTGTTAAATGTGTACCTTTGTTGATTTGCACATGGTTCAATGTATATATAATAGTACTTACAACTTCTCTCCAGTATCTTAGAGCAAAATTATTCTCCATCATAAGTGTTCTAGCACAATCCATTATAGACCTATTTCTCCTTTCAACAATCCCATTTTGTGGAGGGGTCCTAGGAGCAGATGTCTATCTTTTGATTCCTCTATCATTACAGAACATCTCAAACTCATTTGAAGTCAATTTACCTCCACTATCTAATCTTAAGCATTTTATACTTTTACCTATTTCATTTTCAACTCTGGCCAAGTACCACTTGAATATTTGAAAAGCATTAGATTTCTATTTCAAAAACATAATTGTCATCATCCTAGAGTAATCATCAATAAATAGCATTATGTACTTATCTCCTCTATAGCTTTGAACTTCAACTGGTCCACTCAAGTTAGTATGAAAAATCTCTAGTATTTCTTTAGAGGTGTAAGCTTTACTCTTAAAGCTTGACTTTGTCATTTTGCCTAGTTGACATTGTTTGCACACTACATTATCAGGTTTCTTCAACTTGGGAAATCCTCTAACTTTCTTCATGTTATTGATACTAATAAAGTTATCAAAATTAACATGACATACTCTCTTATGCCAAATCCATATGTCATTAAATTTTGTAACAAAATAAGTAGCATCCTCTATATCAAGATAGAATAGACTACTTCTAGTTTGATCACCTTTTCCAATCAGTTTCTCATTTGTGTAATATATCTTGGCAGTTTTATTTCCAAATTCAACCTTGCATCCTAGATTATTCAATTGTGACACACTTAAAAAATTATAATTTAGTCCTTCAACATAGTAAGTATTGTCACAAAAAAACTGCTTTTTGAGTTTGATAGAACCTTTTCCCTTTATCAAACATGGTGCATCATTACCAAATCTTACACTATTTCCATCATAACAAGTTAAGGTAATGAACCTACTTCTATCTCCAGTCATGTGATGTGAGCATCCACTATCACTGTTCCATCTATCATTTTTGTTCACACAAGTTACAAGTGCAGTTGTCTCATCTTCATCAGATTCATCCTTCATTGCAACATATACCACTTCATCATCATGTTCATTAGAATCATCCCTACTTCTTTAGAAATGTAGCATGACTTCTTGCCTTTATCTTTGTAATCTCTGCTATCATCTTCTCTTCTATTTTTGTATTTGTTCCCATATCTATAGTTCTTCTCCTGTGTACATCTTGCAGTAATATGACCAACCACATTGCAATTGAAACAAATGATGGGTAACTTACCTTTGAAGTTTCTTTTACCTCTGTGAAATCTTCTTGATAGTATTGCTTCCAATTGTTCAACATCTTTCTCATCTGTATCACTGTCACTAGATACATATCTTATCTTTATTTTCTTCTTCTTGTACTTCACTTCATCAAAGTCCTTGAATAACAACTTGGCTTTGAATGTAGATTCAAGACTCTTAGGTTTTTAATTATCAAAGTTAGATAGATCAAAAGTAGTGAGTCTACCTACCAATCCTTCAAGGGTTAGATTATTCCCTGGAATACATCTCAATTCTTCAAGTGTAGAAACTCTAATAGGATAAATAGACACTAATGTTCTCAAGACTTTACTTAACATAGTATCATCATCTATATGACTAGTAGCTTCTCTTGTTTCTCTAAGAACTTCTTTTATCCTAGCAACATATTGAGCAATATTTTCAGCTTCTTCAATTCTCATATCATCAAACTTACCTCTAAGGCTCTCAGATTTGGCTCTTTGAACATTTTTGTCTCCTCCATAGATGATGTATAGGGCATCCCACATTTTCTTTGCAGTGTCACAACCTTTGATATCATCAAATTTAGCATAACTTAGGGCTGAGGCAATCTCCAACATTACTTGATTGTGCTCTTTCTTCTTCTTCATATCTTTAGTAGTTAGGGCTCCAACTAGATCAACACGTTCCACTATAATGGTAGATTGTGCATGATCTTCAAGTTCTCCAAGCTGTAGCTTCATCAAACTTTTCCATGCAAGAAAGTTATGTCTATTGAGCTTGGGTACTTCTCTTTTAGAAATCTTGATCTTTGTGCTTTTAGTCCCTTAAAGCTAATCCTCTTAAATAGATGGATCTGATACCAATTGTTGGAATTACTTTAAAATAATTGAAAGTGGGGGGCGGGGGGGTGTGGTGGTGAATCAATTATCCAAGGTCTAGATTTATAAATAAAAGTTTTCACAACTTAGAGAACCCATAAAACATTCATACCCATTCATACATCCATTATATATTTACTAAAACTTGTATGTTACTATCAAATCAATTTATAGAAATGTAAAGCATGAAATGTAACACATTCATCAACACACTTAACACAATGATTTATGTGGAAACTCAATTTGGGAAAAACCACCAGTAACGTGCTACTCCTTTTCACTCTTTTGAAGTAATATCCTGTGAAAGGCCAACTCTATTAAAGGTTACAGTACACACTGTTAAATGTGACCAGGTGAAGGGATTTCAATCACCTTGTTAGAAGTGGGCCTTGTTAGAGGACTTTAGGCCATTCACTTGGAATGCTGCTTGGTTAAAGGATTTTCTAGTGACTATTAGGTCAATTGTAATCCAAAGGATTTACCCTAGATTGATACAATTGTTAGAGAGTAACAATAGAGCTTTGATCTGATAAAACATACAACTTCTCTTGTAGATTACAGATCTTTGTTCAATCCCCAATTCTGCTTAGCCTTTATACTTTGTAGCTCTAATAGCTTTATTTCCCTTCAAGCATTTATCTCCTTAAGCCTTCTTGCTTAACATGCCATTGCAGACTCATCCCTTAGGTCACTTGATGACTCAAAACCCTTAATTCCTTCTCCTCCTTAGGTTCTCACACAATAAACCAACCACTTTTTCTTAATGACTAGAAATTCCAATAAATAGGAAATCAAGATATTTTTTTGCTCATTTTCCATCATCCAAATTAGGGTTTTTGGATGGATTATGTAGGATACAATGTATCTACCCCATATCTTGTCTTTTCTAGAAACTTCTCCTAGAATCCATTAGAATTTTCATAAAAATGGTTTACATCAAAATCTATGTCACCAACTCATCAATCTCATTCTCTTCTTGATTCACAATTTTCAAGAAAAAAAACTTGTCATCTTAGATTTGGCAAATCTTTGATCTTTAACATAATGCAACAACTTGGCATATTCAATCTTTTGATGCTCGACACATACTGTATTGCTCGACATCAACTATAAAATCACTCAACATAAACTAAAGGTTACTAATGCTCAGCATCAACTAAACTTTACTCAATATCAACTATTTTGTTCATCATCCACTAGAGTTTTCTTTCACTCAACTCCAACTAACTTTCTACTTGGTTTGCACTAACTTTGTATAGCACCTATTGTCCACTCGATCAAGTTTGTTAGAAAATCTTTGTTGAACTTGTTCTTTTAAACTTTCTAAGTGTAGCCAACCATTTTGTAACCTTAAGTAGATCATCAATACATCATGTCATCACTGTCTTAACTGATCCTTATACTTCATTACATAATCATAACTCAACCTTTCCTCTAGGTGCTATTGTTATCTCTTATGGATCAAATCCTCTTCATCAATCAACTAAGTGATAGTACTTTAATCTTATAAGTAGTTGCTGTACTAGAAAATGTCAAGTTTGACATCAGTGAAAATAAATAAATTGAAACACATAATCTTCTTCAATAATATCCCTCTTAAGAATCTCTTCTTAATAATGATCTTTTCATTCATATCTCAACAATCAAGAACTACTTTCCCAATACTCTGTCTTTGAACTGCTCTCTATAAATTAGGTCCAACTTACATACATCTTTACTCAGACTTTGTGCACTTGATCACATCATCATGACACTATTTTGAACATTACCATTATCGTGCATCAACAAATAATCAAACCATTGTTTATATCATCAAGATCTATGTCTGCTATTTAGCTAGTCATTATAGAAACCATTCTATGTTGATATCAATCACAAACACATTCATGAATGCAACATGTTAATATTCTCTAATGCTCAGGATACTCATCAAAGTAGTATCATCAACATTCATGCTAATAATCTCCCCCTTTGGTATTGATGGAAACATAAATGAAATACATTTAAGTTCCACAAATACCAAACATTATTCTATTGTTGTTGTTGACCAACATCAATTGTCCACATGCTAGAAAGAATCTCAAAACAATAGGTGCACAACATGAAATACTGCTTATTATTAGACATCAATTGTTTAATTTACACTAAACAATTCACAATACATTAGATGCATATTCCTGCTTCCTTTCATGAATCTTTCTAAATATCTCTAAAGAGATATCTCTCCTCCATGCCTCGGAGATGCTCTATCCCATAGCTTTGGAGATGTATTTTTGATGCATATTCTCCCTTATTGACATCAATGTTAAAGAGCTCAATCTCAATGTTACAACATACCAATTTCAAATATGTTGCACCATGTCATCAACCAACTTGAGTGTCCAAAGAGACTATTCAATACCAAATACCAAGAGTAATACCAAGATTCCTTAGTGATTTAGATTGTCACAAATAGTCCCCCATAGGTGAAGTATTAGTATTCAATCTAAGCTAACAATAGTGCTCTATACTACTGGACTGATGCACTCTCTACATCATCTACTCAAAAGTAGGTAGGGACATAACTCTAAGCATACCTCTTAAGTAATCAAAAGTATCTTGAGGAAAAAGAATTGTAAAGATATCTACAATCTAATCTTTAGTACTCATGTACTCCAATCTTATCTCCTTTTTTGTTGTTTCTCTCTTAGCACATGATACATGATAGATATATGCTTAGTCTTAGAATACAATATATGATTCTTAGACATACTGACTATACTCGTATTTTCATAGTAAATGATAACAAATTCTTCAAACTCAATTCTAGTATACTTCAACATTTTCTTTATCCACATAACTTGATTACAATTATTTTCTACTTCAAAATACTTTGCATCAGTAGTTTTCTGAAAAATACAATCTTTTTCCTTGCTTAACTAGGAAACCAATCTTCCTTAAAGAAATAATTCTCCACCATTGGTGCTCTTTCTATCATCCATACTGCCTAACCAATCTGCATCACTATATCTACATAGAGTGAAATCACTCAATCTATCATACCAAATTCCATAATCATATGTCCCTTACAAATATATGAATATTCTCTTCACTACTGCAAAATGATATTCCTTAGGATCATCTTGAAATCTAGCTACAATCCCAACTTCATTTTCTATATCTAGTTTGGTGTGAGTTACATACTACAAACCTCCTATTGTGGTTTCACAATGCATGCCCCATTTCACCAAGAAATGGGGACCCCCTATTTTATTTTTTGGCTTTTCAAATCCCTAGTCTAGGGTCTGAGTTTTTTTAATAATGTTATCTAGTGTTTTGGGTCAAATCTAGGCCTCGCTTGTTTTCTTTACTTCAAGATTCAGTAGACTACAACACTGCACCTCTTGAGGTGCACCTTCCCACATTGTCCTCCACTTGCACTCACAAAACATCATAAAACTACGACACCAATAAAGTTGTGGAGTTGCACACCTCTTTATTTTAAAATGAAAAAACTTCAAAACTAAAAATTCATAAAATGCCTAAGTCTTGGTGCATAGTAGCACACCTAATTAGGTGCACCACTGCAAACCCTTTACCCTTCACTCCTCATAGAAAAAAAGGTGCTCATTTAGCACACCATGTGAAGTGCACTAAATGAACACCTCTTTTGCACTAAGTATATTGAAGCGCACCCCATTAGGTGTGTTGTTGCACACCTAATCTTAAAATCTTATTCAAAGGAAAAAAAAAGGTGCACCAAGTGCACTTATCAAGTGTGTGAGGAGTGCCCTTTTTTTCTTAAAAGGGTTACAATTAGATTTTTTTAGTTATCTTTGAGTAATTAGGGTTTTTAGGTTTTGTTCGTATCTATATTAGGGCTTAAATTTATCAATTCTTCTTTGACCCTGGAGTAATATGCATTCTTTTTGTGTAGATTCAATGGCCTCTTCATCATCTTTCCTTGCTGTAAAGCTGGTTCCAAAACCCATGGTATTCAAGTTTTAGGGTGTTCTGACGAAGTTGCACTTTTAGGATAATTATTCAAAGATCCAAGACACTGAATTGGATCACACAAACTTAAACACATTCCTGGCACTATGCAACAAATTGACAGAAAGGTCTCTAATGATATCCACTTTGATTTGCTCAGAAATTGTTAACACAACATCCCATCCAGTTTCAGTATAGTCCTCAAAATTGATCATGACACTAGTGGAAAATTTTGTTCATGAAGAAAGGGTCGTGAAGAGCATAATTGGAGAGATCATCTTAGATCTTTGAACCAATAACATAGAGAAGGTATTTCATCTTCCAAGGGTAGATTAATTTATCAGATTAACCTATCATCAAGAAGAAAGATTGTATAGGGAACATGTTGATGAAGCTTCCAAAATCATTCAGTCCTTATACCTCATTGAGAAGACTCTTTTGGGCTATGAAGTAGGCAGAGTCAACATGACAAGAGAATATTTGAAGGAGGATATTGTATATTCAATTATGCTCTTGAGTAGAGTCATGGGCTTTCCAACATTGGGGAATTTGAACATATGGATGGTTCATTTTATTGAGACTATCAAGATGATGAAGATGCCAATTGATTGGGCTTACATTCTTAGTGAAAACTTGGGTGAATAGTTGGTGGTGGTTAGGAATAATTATAAATTTTATATAACATCATGTTTGGTGTACTTTTTAGCTGCAAGGGTGACAAATTATCAAGGGCTTTATAGGAAGGGTAGCATGCAAAATGAAAACACATGGCCCTATATAGTATATCCTCAGCTAGTGAAGAAGAAGTTTCCAAAGCACAACAAGGAATATAGAATAGTGAATGATGCATTTGTATTTGCAATAATCTGATTTATTGAAGGGGGTTATGCAAAGAGGATGTTAGAGGAGGCAATAGCTAAGATATTAGAGGTTGGATCCTACTACATCTAGTTTTGAACATTCACATATTTGAGGGTAGCATGTACAACTATCAACCCTAAGAAGCTCCCTAGGTATTCTAGTAATAGACTCATTCTACTAGATATCACTTGACAACTCTTATCTGCATATGATAGAGTTAGGAAACAACACAAAATATGTTGGGTATGGCCTATTACTATAGGAAATTTTAGTGTGGTTCAAAGACAACACATTCCATCTTTAAAGCCTAAATGAGATTAGTATCACTTAGAAGAATATATTTATCCTCAGTCCTATTTTGATAACATCATAAGAGTGCAATGTCTATTTGGCAAGACATTTTAGCATGAAGATGCAATCGAAGATCATTGGATGAACACAATAGACAACTATGATGTCCATATAAGGGATTATTGTTGACTTTGTATCTGGCAGGAAGTGCTTTAAAGATAAAGATTCCATAGAAGGTAGTGTAACAAGATACATAGGATCTTCTTGATCCATTATTCAATAGGGACAAGATTGGTGATAGACCTATCATGAAAGCCAAGATTGACAAAGAAGAAAACTCACACATTAATCATAGGGGCAGACATGTCTTCAAATTAACAAGGCATTGGATCAAGAGATCTGTCAAACTTGATCTAATTCCTCAATTAGTGGTCTTTCACACTCTAGCCCACCGAGCTAAAGGTCGAGGAGCTAAAGTCATAGTGTCTACATTTATAGCTTAGTCACCAATGAGACTAGAAATGGTGCAGTAATTTGATAGACCAATTGGGTATTATCAAGCTTAGAAGGGTAAAGGTAAGAGGAAGAGGACTTCTCCTCAACAAGCTGAGCCAAAAGAGGAAGCAACTCAGGCACCTCTACAGCAAGGAGAAGAAAATGTACAAGTGTCAAAAGATGTGGAAGCCACACAAGCCCAAGAAAATCCTCAAGTTTTTCCAACTAAAAAAGGCTAGATAGAAGCTGAAATAGAAGTACAAGAGGTGTCCCTAACTCAACAAGAGGTGCAAGCTTCCCCTTCCACTCCTAAGAGAAGAAAGATTAAGACTCTGATCAAGAGGAGGCAAAAGATCATTAGGACAGTGATTCCCTTTCCATTAGTCCTAGAAGCTATCCCAAAAGAAGATGAAGAAGAGGATGATGAGGACAAAGAGGATAACCTTTCATTGAATAGGAGAACCCATCTTGCTAGAGCTACGAAGTCAGAATGGAGAAAAAGTTCCACAATCACACTGCCATCTATTTGTAAGCAACCCATTCAGCCTACAACCTCTAAGGATGAAATGCAACAATGGATAGATGAGTAGGATGTTGAGGGAATTGAAGTCTTTCAGATGTTAGATTTTGATTTTATGCCGGTGGGCATTGAATTGGTCAAGGATAAAATTAGAGATACTCCAACCAATCAACCTCAATAGGAGGATTGTATTCAATTGAAATGCAAACCAAACAGACTCAAAGTAGCCCTACCATTTCTCATTCATGTTATATTTTGTGTAGACAAGAGATTGGTTACCCCTCTTCCTCCAAACATCGAAGGAGAACAGGTTTGTCATGCCACAATTCTATTAGGAAAAAACACAACTAATTTTTTTTTTGTAGTAACTGAAGGTAAGAAACTTATTCAATTCTATACTTGAAAGTGAGGACGTGAAGTTGACTTATTCAAAATCTAGGTTTCAAGTCCTATAGGGGGTGATCACCCAGTTGCAAAAAGAATACAAGCATAGTTATAAGATGGTGAAAGTGCTAAGGATTGTATCGAGAAGGTACCTTATCAATTTACATTTCCTTCTTTTAATATTAGGTTTGCCAATTTATAACTATAATAATTATGATTTCAGCTTAATTATTCTGTTAATTATTATTCTCAACACTTATATCTTCAATACTAATATACCTCTTGATCTCCACTACTAGCATTACTAACATAAAATAAATAAATACAGATTACTATATTAAGATCATTGTGCATGAACAATCAAGTCAATCTATCATCTTCTTTACACCAACCCTTATCTTTATCAAATAAAATTAATATTAATACTAACTAGGAAATTATCTATCCTAACAAATTGAAGGTTAGATGTTCACCCCTTAATAGTAATCTTTAAATGATATTGTACATATACACCTAATACTCCCTCAAGTATTCTAATCAATTTATATTATAATCAAATTGCCTTTAAATTAATATGCATACATGAATTACTCCAAAATTATTTAATAACAACAATTAGTTTTCCCTATATTTCTAACTTGAAAATCCTAAATCAATGTAATCATTAATAAAATAAATAAATAAAAATAATCTCCATTATGCCATTCCTATACTATGCATATGTTTCATTAAACAAAGAACAAGAAGACACCTCCAACCCTTAACAACTATAAAAGAAATAATAGTTAAATCTATAATTTAATGTGCTTCAATAAACTAAAATTTATATATATATATATATACCCACTAACCAAACATAATCCATATAACTTAATACAATATCCACTATCCTACCCATACCATTCTATTATTAGTTCATGAAATGGCAGGAATACTTATGCATTCATGTCATCCTAATATCACATTAGCATTGACCAATCAAATCAAAGAATTTAAAAGATTATATGAAACTTAAAATGTTTATATCTTTTTCTAATTTTTCATTATTTTGTAAATCACATTTTCCATTCATTCTATTGGTCCATATTATTTTTGGTGGGGAAGAAAATTAATTTTCTTCAACAAAAATACAAATATTTTTTAACATCTTCATCTTGCATTAATGAATGCATTAATTACAACTTTATCGTTGATAAGATTTTTTTTTTCAATCATTTTATCTTCCACCTCACATAACATGTCTAATCAATATTAATTCTCAATACCTTGTATTTGAATTTCTATTTTTTTTAAACTTTGAATTTTTAATAAAAGTAGTTAAATTATTACTATTATTTTACTTTTGTAAAAATAAATTAAACAATATTATTTTTTAATTATATTTTATAATAGTGTTTGTAATATGTATAATTGATAAGTGTTACAATTTATAAATTATATCATTTATTATTATTAATATTTTATACTTAAGCAATTTATCATTTAGTTTAAATATATTTTTTAATATTAAATTAATCATTATATTTTATATTAAAATTACATACTAAAAGAAATAACCACAAAAAAGAAATAATTCAATTCTAAAAGATATGTAAATTATTGTTAAGTTTAACTATGTATTAAAATTAAATAATTATATTCTATTTCTTATTTATTACATCATATTTATTCATCAACATCAAATTTATATGTATTACATCTATTTATTATTTACAAATTAAATTATATATATATATATATATATATATATATATATATATATATATATATATATGTTTTTTCATAAATAAAAATTACTTAATTTTATGAAAAAATTGGAAATACAAAATATTAAATAGTAAACCTTCTGACTATGTAAAATTAAACAATTAGTTTTACTTATAAAATATTTTTATATTTCAATACATTTCATTTTTACATTTCATTTTTTCTTATATAAAAATTAAATTCTTAATTTCATTAATTAAAATATAATATATTTTAATTTTTCATTATTACCATGATTTTATTTTGACTATTTGTTTTATTAAGAAAAATAATTATATTTAATTCTCTCTCTCTCTCTCTCTCTCTCTCTCTCTCTCTCTCTCTCTCTCTCTCTCTCTCTCTCTCTCAACTTATGTTGGTATTGCTCTATCTTACTATTTTATCTCTCTTCCTCTTCCTCCTATATATTATCTATCATTTTTTCCTTTGCATATATGTTTATGTTGTTATTGTTCTATACTACTATTTATCTCTATCTAATGATTAAAAATAGTGTGACTTCCATTTGATAATCAAGATGAGAATAATACATAGTTGGAGACTTTGGCCTCTTATTATTGAGCTTAAATGCCCAAACATATAATAATATGGCACGAGAACTTAACAACAAAATATGAGCCATTCTTTTAGATCATAACTAGATTTCTAGGATGAGAATTTAACAACAAAATATGAGCCATCCTATTAGATCATGAGTGCATTTCTAGGCAAAAATTAATGCGTTTATAATGTTAATTTAGAGCTATTTAACCTTATTCTCACTCATCTACACCTCTATAACCATTATGCGTTAGGCAGGAACTACGATGCATTGCATCTCTTGTTACTAATCTACAATCAATACTATACATACATTCCTAGGCTACATGTCTACTTAATAATTTAAGATTATGTAAATGTACCTATATAAATATTTGTGATGATCAGCCCCAATTCCCTTCCCCATGTGTCAATTCTTCTCAACTAGGTGTGGGTGTTTGGGGATTCAAATAACATGCTCTTTTCCCAAGTATAGGTTTAGGTGCTTAGGAAGCATTTAGTGGGGCAGATTATGGTAATGATTAAACCTTGTACAACACTCCACTTAATTCCTTCCATGGCTGCCTACCCCCATTAATCTCTTGGTTTTTTCCTTGCTGCTCACGTGTCCCTAAGGAAAGATGGCATGTGAGAGGTAAGTGGTTGACATGACAGCTTTCTCCCACATTATTTAAGCTAATCCAGCTTTAGGTGCCTAGGAAAAGATTTTTTGTTTTTTAGGACATAAGAAAAGGAGTAATTATGTTGACTTTTTACCCAAGCTTTTTCTCCTTAGCAAATCGATAGGAAGGGGGTGGGTGAGGATGTGACCCATCCCCTACTTGCACTTATATGTATATGTTTTTAAGAATTAGGAGCCTGCCAAGCCTTAAATGCTCCTAGTCGCCTCTTATGGAAGGGGTGCTTATATATATATATATATATATATATATATATATATATATATATATATATATATATATATATATAGTTCCAACTTGAATTTTTCTATCCTATTCATGATTAGTGACTCATATATAATATATTGCAGATTTACAAAAAAAATTATTCTATTCTCCTTTTTGTCTTTTTTTTATTGACTATATTTAGGAAAAGTGTATTTTTTTGTTGCCCATACAATTTCTAGAGAGTGTTTATACACCTACAAGTCTTCTTTTTAAACTTAACTAATTGTCTAGTTTTTTCTTTCCATGCAATCTCTATGGTTGCTAAGATTGAATTAGTGATGGTCTATTATTGCATGATACATTGACATTTTCTATTCTAATAAACAATTTAGCCTGAAGCAAACTACCTTATTGTTAACAAAATCTAATTGCAAAATGGAACTCAGGAAATATTTGAAGCCAAAATTACATCGCATCAAAATTTAAATACTTTAATGTCATCAAAATTCCATAATTTAAGCTATCTACAATTTCATTATTTTCAATTGCATATCTTACTGCTAATTCTCTTCAATGCTAAACATCAAACAACTAGTTTATTCTTGTGTAATTGAGGAGATAAAGATATCTAGAAGATAATTGTCCAATTCATTCTTAATGGTATATCATGACATAATTTTTTTTTTACACATTCCAGATATAGATAAGACAACATCAACACTACAAATCTCTCCTTCAGATCACAATATCGAGCATGAACAAGGGTGGTAGAATGGTCATATCAAGATATACATGATGGAAGGTCCATTTGATACATAGATTTGCAAATTTCTCTCTCTCTCTATGGACATATGAATGAGAACAATGAAAACTCTACTACAATATAAATTGCTTCACATAACAAGTGGAGTTTATTACTCCATTACAATACAATAAAAACAACAATGGACTATATAGACTTCAAGTTTTCAAGCTCACCAAAAGAAACCTTGCAAAAGAAAGAAATAAAAAAACAAAAGAATTTGGGAACCATGGAGGCTCACCTCCCAACCTAGGCCTCAAGGAGACCACCCATCGAGCTTGGGGAAACAAGGCATAAATGGTTGCATACTACACATTCACATATTATGCATATTCACAACAATATGACAATATTTAACACAAAAAATTTCCAACACATCCCATCCCAAGGCTTTGCACAAAGATTCAACAATTGAATCAACAATAGGGTGAAGGTGGGCTCTCACCATGAGGAGGATTTTAAAACTATGATTCACAATATACACATCTTCTCATTATCAACATGCCCTTTTAGGGCTTACAATAACTTCCCTTCCATACACCTCCTTATACCTCCAAAATGCAGTAATCAAGATGAACATAATCCATTGAACATATGTAATCATCTCCACACATGGGAGAGTTCCTCTACCACACACCTCCTTATACCTCCCAAAATGCAAGTAAGGAAGATGAACACATTCCATTGAACATATACAATCACCTCCACACATGGGAGAGTTCCTCAGCTACATGTGTGACCCCAACTGACCCCCTCACCTAAGCATCTCTTCTCTCCCAAGGGTGAGTGATTCTTCACACCCATTACAAAAAACACAAAACATGAAAGCCAAACAAGATTCAAGGAATAATTCACACAAAAATACTCACATGCAACACTCAACAAGATCTTTTCCACAAATCACATCTACAATACACCAAAAAATCCACCATGAGATGAAGAACACCTTGTCTATTCTACATACAAAATGATGAACACCATGAAACAAGGTACCAAACTCACTCCAAGCAATGGCTATGGATAGTTGTAGAAGAGCTCTTTAACCTCTTTTTCTCCAACCCTAGTTGTCTCTAAAGATAGAGAGTGGCCAAGTGAGTTTCCAATTTAGCCATACCCCTATATATCCTTCTCATTTTCGGATTCAATAAAGAATGCAATTTTTTTTGGGGTCTCCTAGGTCAACTAGGCACCCTAGAGGTCATTATTAGCCCCCTAACTTAAGGTACTAACTTGGGTAGGGTTTATTTTTGTCACAAACTCACCTTAGAGTTACTTTATGTCCCCCCCAATGCTAGGTAATTTAAATTTCAAATTTCCCATGGTGATAACCTTGTTCTCATTACTAATTTTGGCAATAATCAAATTTTTCAATTAAGGCATTTTACTCAGAATAAGGTGGTCACATGATCTGTCATCAGAGAACATGTCATTTCACATAATGAATACAAGTGTCAAGTGACATACACACAAAATGCACTATACATTACACATGAAATGTTCAGAACCTACTCATGAAATGCATACTATACACATATATCACACATTTACAAAATAAACACATCACAACAAGGTTTATGAATCTTACAAAGATTCACCTTGGTAGAGTCATTTAAACATGTGTCTATACCTTGTTTTTCCCTTAGATTTCCATATTTTCTCTTCCTACACATCAAACTCAAGCATCAATAATCCAAGGGGTCAAAAAAACATATACTACATAAGTGAAATAATAATAATATCCAAATTAACATAATTCAATTTAGATTTCTTTCCTAGTCTATCAATTATTCCATTTGATATGTTAAGATATCAAAATCTACATGTCATAAGCCATCATTATCAAATTAACATCTATTTGCATATCCCAATCATTCATCTACACGTCATAAAACATCATAATCAATTTAACATTTATCTATAAATAAAAAATCATCAGGATCAAATTATCATTTGCATTGCATCAAAATCTAATAATATCATGTCATAAAGTTGCATCCATATATGTTCACACATTTCTTACACAATAACAGGTTCTTAGTGCATATAACAATGTAAAACACTACTAAAGCATCAAAATCAATAGATAAAGAAAATCCACCATCCATCTAAGTCTCAAATAACTATCAAAATATCAAGGTCACAAATATCAAGATGCAAATAAGATATCCCATGCTATGACAGTTCAGGGTGAGGCCTCACAAGGTTTAGGTAGAATAAGAGGAAGAACCATAATAAGCATCCATCAAGGAAGTGTCAAAAGAAGGGAAGATAAGTGAAAAACCTTGAAAATTTTCCCAACACATAGAGGTAAGGGCTGTGGATTCTATAGAGATAGAGACTCCTAGTGTAGATCTTCCACAAAAGGAGAGGACTCTAGAAAGAGGAGATAAGGGAAAGAGCATAGCCAAGAAAACTCCTTCATCCTCTAAGGAAAATCCTTCATAGAGAATGTGCCAATATGGTTGAGGAAAGAGGTCATAAGAAACAAAAGGCAACAATTCACCACTGAGGAAGAGTATAGGATGGAATTAATTGAAGTTCTAAGGAAACTTGAGTCACCACCAAAGGGTGCATAGGCATTAGCCTTCATCATGAGTGATCAAAACTAGGACTTGCTTGCTTATGTAGCTATCCCTCCTCTAGATATAGATGTTGAAGAATTGACTCTAAGAGATTATCAAATTAGGGAGGTCATGCTAGGAAAGCCTACATTAGATACTGCTAAATTAATGGTAACAAAGGGGATCAAAGAAGTGTTTAGATACTTAAAATTGGATGGGGTAGAATTAATAACACTTCAAAGGAAAAATGAGGTCATAAAAGGATATTTAAGTGAAGTTGTTGGTCCCTTAGATCCTAGAAATCTTGAAGAGACTTTGAATGCAAAAATGGAGAGAAGGGTAAGGGGTATAGGCCAATTAGATCTATTTTTTAAAGCTTGTCAGCAATGGTGAGAAAGCTTTGAGGAGAAAGGTGTACAAATGATACAAGGGAACCTCAAGTTACTACAGCATATACAAGATAATGCGGATAGGCTAGTGGCCATTTTGAATCAAGATTTTGGTTTGATGGACAATGTACATACTTGGGGAAAAGACTTGCAAGAACTTTCTTCGATTAAAGGAAAAAGGTAACAAAATACCCAGACATAGCTCTAGTATAAAGGGGACAAAATCTAGAAGTTGGAATTTCAATTTTTGACACTTGGTGAAATTTTGCATTTTTTAAGTATGCTTCCAATGTGCACCAGTGCACTAGGTGTGCAAGTGCACTTTTTATGGTGTTCTAGAAGATTTTTAAGAAGTTAGAGGTGCGCTAATAGTTAACTTCTAGTTCTAAATTTAGAGCTTTCCATGCATCAGAAACACATTTTGATAGCAGTTTAACTCCTACAAAAGCCTAGTGGAGATGGAGCTTCTATTTTTGGCACTTCCAAACACTCCTACATCAACTAATGGATCTCTCTTTCTTATTTTCTCATGTTTTCTTTGTTTTAAGACATGTAAAGGCTCATGCATCCAAATAATGAGACAAAGATGGATGGAGTCCTACTAATCACCAGTTAGATAGTCAATTTGTACATAAATAGATTTGTTTTATTAATTTAGAAGCATATGATTGCATAGACATATCTCTCACTCTCAACACAAATTGAGGAGAATATTTTTGATAAATTCAAGAATGTAATATTTATTCTAGGCCAGCATTATTTTGATGCAATAATATACACTATTGGTGATTGCATTTGGAGTGTAGTGATTCTTTCCTAAGTGTGTTATATTTTGTGAATGAATGTTCATGAAGTGTAATTGAGACAATTGTTTTATTGCATTGTTATGGTTGTACGATCTTCTAATTTTGGTGTTTACTATGGGTCTACAAATTCTACTAACATATTTAGTTCAAGAAGAGATTGCCATATTGTTCTTGCATAGCCTTTTGTCTTACATGAGTGTACTTTTAGTGGCCTTGTGATTTGATGAAAAGTGAAACATACTAAAGTTACTAAATTCCCATTGAATATTGCATTAGTGGAATTAAGGAAGTGATGCTCCTATTTTCATTAGTTATCCATCGATCTTTTCAAAAAGATTAATTCACAAATGCATTGTTTTTGTGGTTTATGTCCATTAGGATTTTACTTTTCATGTTATTTTCTTTACTAACCCCTTGGGTAAATTAGGAATTCATATAGTTGCATTGTTAAATTCTATTCATTTAAAAACAAAAAAACAAAAAAAAAAAATATTTCTTTTTGTGTGTTTCATTCTTTTGAAATAGCAAGCTGATTCAAAATCTTATCCAAATTATTTAATGAACTAGCAAAGGCCTCCTCATGAACACTCACATTTATCTTCAACTGAGTGGATTCTAGTAGGTTGCAAGATCACCTAAAACCTTGGAGTTGATCCCAGATCAACTTTTCAAGAGAGGAGTTTGAAAGGACTCTTGCCATTAAGCATCATGCAAAATGATAGATTAACATAAGTGGCACTAGAAGGAGGGCCATCTTAACATTTGGAATAGAAGAATACAACTTAAAATTTTAAGAAAACCATAATTTTTTTACACATTCAGAAAAATTTCTGATCTTCTAAGGTGCGCAGGTGCACCAGGTGCACTATCTTCCAAGGTGTGCCTTATTTTGTGAGAAAGTGTACTTCTGTAGAGGTGCACTTTTTCCAAAATTGATGCAAGCTAGAAGATCTTAATCTAGAATCCCCATTTCAGCGAACTTTAAGATCTTCACCCAGTGCACATGAGTTCCTCAAACTTAGTCATTTTTGCAAGCCCCATAGTGACAAAGGAATACCTTGGATTCTACCACTCCCATTCAACATTTCATCATCTTCTTTAGTTCCACCTCTACAACAACCACCCATCATTCCACCAAATCCACCAATGGTATTTTTCACAAATGATGTAGACTCACCAATCAATTTGACAAGTGTACTCAATGATCTTCCTAAAAACCCTAAGAAGGTTTGCCCAAGGTTCATCTATGGAGAGACACAAATTGCTGAAGATCACATCAAGGTATTGAAAGAAATTTGCAACTAAAAGAAAATTGCTAATGAGAATGTGGTTCTTCATTTATTCCCCTACTCTTTGGGGGAAGTTTCCTTTAATTGGTACGTTAATTTGCCACCTAGATGTATTGGAGACTGGGATACTTCTGAAAAAAATTTCTTGGAACAATTTAAAACTTTCATCAACTCAGCTATGATACATCAATAGTTCATATCAATAAAAAGGGATCCAAGTGAGATAGTTTCGTGCTTCAACCATTTCTTTCATATGGCATACTACAAGTTAGAAATGCCATAAACTAAACATGTTGAAGCTACTATTTAGATTTATCTGAACGTTATGGACCATCTTACTGCTATTTTTCTAAGAAGATTTCCTACAACAAATATTGACACATTGGATAAAGTTTTTGTAGAAGTGATTACATTCACTAAGCAAGCCAATCCTAATGGAGGATGATTGATCCTTCTAGCTCAAGCTATTACAATGATGCCAAAATATCCTATCAGAGCACCTATAATGCCTAGTCAATTCTTACCTATGAATCTACTTCCATTATAATAGGTAATGGCTAGAAAAAACCCCACTTTAGCATATCTAGGGTATGAACCTCCAAAAGCTACTT
Source organism: Cupressus sempervirens (assembly GCA_028749045.1). Classification (NCBI taxonomy): domain Eukaryota; kingdom Viridiplantae; phylum Streptophyta; class Pinopsida; order Cupressales; family Cupressaceae; genus Cupressus; species Cupressus sempervirens. The sequence goes on along the minus strand of CM053786.1, from coordinate 851,358,935 downwards.
TCTTTGAGCAAAAGGTAGTAGCTTCCACTAAGGCAGATAATAGTTTTTCCTTTCAGTTTGGTCAAATGAAAAATACCATGTCACAAATGAACAATGAGCTGACTCACTTAAGGTTGTCATAGGGATATAATAAAAATTTCCAAAGAAATAATGCTAGTCCTTACAAAAACAACATCTATGGTCATAACTAAAATAGGAATTTCAATGGAAACAACAATGTGGAAACAATAATGGAGGAAATAATTTCAATCCTCCTGACTGTAACAATAGCTTTCAAAGATAGAATTGACAAAGGAACACTCATCCAAATAATGGAAGCATTCCTATAGATAACAACAACAATAATGTTCATTATGTGGATATCAATGAGTATGACAATGGTCAAAATACACCTAAAAATGATGGTTCATATTATAATGGAAATCAAGAGATCAATTAGAATTCACAGATGAATGACAATGTGCCTCTTGTATAGTTTAATGCTATGTTAGTAGAATCTTATGATTTTGCATAGAACATACAGGGGGAAAAATCAGCCAATGAAGAATTCTCTTTTCCATTTAGTCAGGAAATAGACATTTAGCCTAAAGAGATTTTTGCTTTTCGCAATGACAATCAAAATACTTACAATCTATGAAGTAGAAAAGAACCTACGATAGATGGAATTCCACAAGCATTACAACCAACTCCTCCCAATCTAAGAGCGAGCAATAATCTAGTGCCAATTAGGCCAATATATGGAGGACAACAAAAATAGAATCAAGGAAATGTACCAACAATATTGAAGAATCCTACTTGGTCTACTAAAAAGTATAGTGCAGTAGAAGATTTGAAAAGAACAAAGGCCAATGTGTCTATGTTTGACATCCTGCAAAATTGTCCACATCAATGAGAGGCACTCATAAAGACTCTTGATCATACAAAGGCACTCCATAATATGAGTTTTGTTCCTCAAAAGCAAGTATCTCAACAAGTCAATGCTTCGGAAGCAATGCCAACTATGTTTAGAGACAAGGGTTAGATGCTCCAATTTTGGCTTAGCATTAGGATATATGGGAAGAATCTTCATAATTTCCTAATTAATTTAGTAGCCTCTTTTAATGTTATGCCACTACCAATAGCACAAAGGTTGGGAGTCACTCCTCAACCCTCTAATAGAATAGTGATACAATTGGATAAAATAGAGATGAACGTCATTAGGGTGTTGAAAGATGTTCAGATACAGTTGATAGTTGACCCCCAGATTCAAGAGATAATAGAAATACATGTGATTGGTATTCTAGAAATATACATATTACTTCTAAGTAGAGAATGGATGAAATTCTTAAGAGGATAGTTTTCTATGGATTTTACTTAGTTGTGGTTGCCATGGAAAGGATTGAACAATGAAATCAAGATAGATGTGGAACCAAAGTTAAAAACCATGGTTACAAAATATAATGCCTTGAATGAAGTAGCATTCTTACAATCAGATTTAGGTTCCTATAAAGTGATGGCATTTGATATAAGTTCAATTGGAAGGTTAGATAATCAAAATGAAAGTCCCAAGATTTCAATCCCAAAGCTAGAGATCATGACACAGTTCATAGATAACATGGTGGCTAATTTAAAAATTTTAGAAGAAGAAGTTGACCCCAATATCCTACTTCTCCTAGGATTTTTCCATGTGCATAAAGTTAGTCATTTAGATTTTGAATGTTCATTGTGCCAAGAAGGGATCACTAAGGTATTAACATAGATGATGGAAGTAAAGAGTGATAACACTCTTAAAGATGATCCTGTAGGAAATCAAAGACCTATAAACATATTTGAATTTGTGGAAAGGGTTGAAGCTAGAGGAAATTGAAGATATAAATGTATCATATGGTGATACCTCTTCAGATGGTGGGGATTTGTCTTCTCCTCTACTAGGAATAATTAAAGTTCAATGAAGAAGACAATATGTGAAAGGTCAAGGATGGACTTCAGTAGTCATCCATCCTAAACCCAAAGTGGATGAAATAATAGAATTAATAGGGGAAATTTGGGATAAACAAGAAAAAAATACAATTCTGGTGTCAAGGACTAACAATGGAAAATCATTGAGTCCACCTTGCAAAAGACTATAGTGGATTCCAAAGAAACAATCCTTTCAGGCCCAAGTGAAAGAAAAGCTAAGGATGAATAAGAATAAGGTTAGAAAGCCCAAAGAAGATCCAATTTGGACACTTTTATTTGACTATTCCAAATGTAAATTAGGAGTTGGAGTAGGTATTGAGTTGATCAACCCAAAAGGTAAGTCTTTCTATGTAGCATATTGATTATAGTTTAGATGTACTAATAATGTTGTAGAGTATGAAGCATTGATCCAAGGACTTCTTTTCACACTAGAGAAAGGAATCATAGTGCTCATAGTCAAGGGATATTATCAGTTGATTAGACAAGTCAAATCAATATACTCTTGCAATGATAAGAGGTTCTTGCTTACAAGAAAAGAGTATGGGATTTAATGGATGATTTTGAAGCTTTGAATATAAAGTCAATTCCAAGGAAGAAAAACATGGTAGTAGATGCTCTCACCATTTTAGCTAGTGCATTACAACTATTAGAGAGAAAAAAACTAAAAAGGTTTCCAGTAGAATTGGTTGCTACTCCATCTATATTGAAAAACATTACAAACTTTTAAGTCTTTTAGGAAGATCAACACATACTTGAATTTATCATGTGTAATGGCCACTTTAAAGGGAAAGAGATTGATGACACTCTAGATGAAAGACTTGAGGATGATGAACTTGAAGATGAAGATGGGAACCTAAATTTAAAAACCAACACTATTCCTAAGGGAATGGTTGAATTGGAATGTATTTTTGATTGTGATGAATCAACACTTAACAAAAGAATGGTAAAAGAAAAGGGATAAAGGAATGTGACTCATACAACTTAGGTACTGATGGAGATCCTTGAATGGTAAGGATCAAAAAGGTGTGCAATGCGTAGGAAAGGGAAGACATGCTCAAACTACTTATAGAGTATAAGGATGTCATTTGTTGGAGCTATGAAGAGCTAAAAACATATGATCCTAAGATTATTATGCATGATATTCCATTAAAGCCAGATGCAAAGCCTTTCCTCCAAAGGAAAATACCTATTAATCCTATCATTGAACTATTGATAATGAAAGAAGTTAAGAAGTTACTTGATGCCAAGATCATCTTTCCTATTTTCCATTCTATGTGGGTAGCTAATTTGGTTCTTGTATGAAAAAAAACTAGAGAAATTCATCTTTGGATAGATTTTTGTAACTTGAACCTCGCATCTCAAAAAGACAATTACCCTTTGCCTTCACTAGATGAGGTTTTGCAAATTGTATATGGTTCAAAGATGATGTCCTTCTTGGATGGATACTCAGGATATAATCAAGTAATGGTTGATGAAGAAGATAGGCTAAAGAAAACCTTCACAACTAAATCGGGAACTTTCGCTTATAGAAGAATGCCTTTTGGGCTGATTAATGTAGGGGCTACATTTCAATGAGCCGTGGATGAAGATTTCAAGGGATTGATAAACACGTGTATAGTCATCTACATGGATGACTTAACTATCTTTTCAAAGGGTCAAAGCACTCATATTGCTGATTTAAGATAGGTATTCAATAGATGTCATAAATATGACATATCACTCAATCTTAAGAAATGTTCATTTGGGGTTACTAAAGGAAAGCTCCTAGGTCATATCATCTCTAAAGCTAGAATCTCCATTGATCCTGATAGAATCAAAGTTATTCTAAAGTTATCACCTCCTTGCAATTGAAAAGAACTTAAGTCTTTCTTTGGAAAGATAAATTTTGTGCAAAAATTCATAAGTGGATTCAATGAGATTGTTTGTCCCCTTAATGATTTACTCAAAAAGGGAGCAAAAATAGAATGGGTTTTGGAGATAAAGAAATCATTTGAGTATATCAAAATGGCCATCTCCATGGCCCTAGTACTAGTGAGTCTAGACTATGGACTACCTTTTAAAATATACTCTTTTTCTTTAGAACTTTCATGTGCTGGGATTCTAACATCGAAGAAGGAAAAGGAAGATGAAAGACCCATTTCCTTCATGAGTTGCCCTCTAAAAAATATCGAGTAAATTATTCCAACCTCGATAAAAATTATTTTTCTTTAATCAAAGTGGTAAAGAAATTCCACCAGTATATACTAAGGAGTAAGGTATATGCAATTGTGCCTGATCTAGTAGTTAAGATGTTGTTGATGCAAAATGAACTTGGTGAAAGATGAGGGAAATGGATGGCAATCCTTCAAGAATTTGATTTAGAGATCCAAACCATGAAGTTAGTAAGAGGCCAAGGATTATAAAAAATGATAGCAGATAACAAGATAGAAGATGAAAAGATATTCAAATTTGACAGTGAAATAGACATGTAAGAACATAAAAGAATTGTGGTAGATGATACTCAAGTTGATATAGAAAAAAGGTGTAATAACTGATGTCTAGTACTAGGATATTGTTTATTACCTTTTACAAAATTAGTACCCAAATTGGATGAATAGTTCACAATGTAGGGGACTCAAAATGAACTGTGAATCCTACATGCTACATGATAGAAAATTATACAAAAGGAACTACGAAGGAATTTACTTGAAATGTTTGGGACGTGAGGAAGTAAAAAAAGTTTTGGAATAATTGCATGATAAGTATGGAATAGGGAATGGTTCAGTAGAAGTAACTGCTCATATGATCTTAAGACTAGGTTATTTCTGACCAACAATATTCATGGATACTTTTGAACATGTACTTAGTTGCCATATTTTTTAGAATAGTGCTAATAGAGAAAGACATCCTACAATGCCATTATAGCCAGTATTTGAGATACACCCCTTTGCAAAGTGAGGGCTGGATTTTATTAGTCTAGTGAATCCACCATCATCAATTGGGCACACTTTTATTCTCATAGCTACTAATTACTATACATGTTGGATAGAAGTAGAGACATTCAAAAATTGCATGGCTAAGGTGGTTATAGACTTCCTAGAAGAACACATTGTTACTAGATTTGGGATGCTATTGTCCCTAGTATGTGATAATGGATCAGCTTTTGCATCAGTATTCCTAACTCAATAGGCACTAGAAGATCAAGTTATTATTAAGTTCTCTTAAAATTATTATCCACAAGGAAATGGTGTGGTTGAATCTACAAACAAGAACTTGATCGAGGTAATAAGACATTTGTTGAAGGAGAATCCTAAAGATTGGCATACACAACTCAAATATGCTCTATGGATAGACAAAGCTAGGGTCAAGAATGCTTTGGGGAAATCTCCATATTTTCTTGTTTATGGACAAGAACTAGTATTCACACTCAACTTCAGAATTCTTGTTTTGAACTTCATAACTGGGTTGTTGACATATTAGTCAAGTTTTTTATTAGTGACACACTTATTAAGATTGTAAATATCTACTGAGCTTATTGTATAGTTAATAGTGTTTACCAAGCATTTCCATTGTCACTAAGTTCTACAGTTGCTACCGAGTCCTTTGGATAAATTCAAGTGTTTACAAAGAAGTTATAGTTATAGTGAAGATCAGTAGTGTAAACCATGTATCTTAGTGTATGTTGAGTTTACCAATGCAAACTGAGTTGTGCAATGTTTACCAAGTTTGTAGTTTATGTGATGTGAGTCTAATGTCAACCGAGCTACTCAATGATAATCATGTGACTCAATTTATAGAAAGCTTGAGGTGATAGTGTTTACCGAGCTATGTTGAGGTAAACAAGTGATTCAATTTATGATGAGTTTCATAGTATTCACCAAGTCACCAATGTAGACTAAGTTCAAGACTACTTGGAAGTGATTAGTATGGATCGAGCTTCGACATCTATCGAGTGTATGATGATATCAAGCATTGATAGTCAATGATGAGTACCAGAACCTCACCGAGTTAGTCTTTAGAGCCTAAGTGTCTAAATTTGAGCCTACTTGGTAATATTTGTGTAAACTTGTATAGTGGCTGACTTTGTAATTTGTATAATTGGATTGGTAGATATGTAATATATTGTATCATATACAATGTGTGTATGTGAATGAAATGTAATTGAATATAATTAGAGAAGAGCCAAAAAGAGCGAATTATAAAGGTTACAATAGTATAAGGAGCATCAAAGGCATATCTATCACAACAAGGTGATTAGTACATAAAGGAATCTCATTCAATAAATCAAGTTGCAGATTAGAGATTAGCCACTATTTTACTCTAACAGGTGGATCAATCAAATCCTTTAACAAGGTAGACCTAATACTATTTTATAAAATATCTTCACCGATTGCATACTTCATTGTATGTTTGTAAATCCTTTTACAAGGTGGACCTAGCAATCCTTATTGCCCCTAACAAGGTAGATCATCAGAAGTGATCAATGTAAGTATTAACATGTCAACTTTATACTATAGTACTAAAGTTTGTGGGTATCATCCCCACACCAATTTTAGTTTCTATTTGAAAGGTTTTTGGGTCACCAAATCTATGTCAAAGTGTTATGAATGCTTTCATATTTTCAATTTCTTATGTATGCAATTATATCAGAGTATATGAGAAGGATTAATTGCTAATTGGATAATTGAATTTAAAAGTTTTGTAGGGTTACTGATTCACCCCCCCTGCCCCAATAACCTAGACTTTATGAATATTTCCAACAATTGGTATCAGAGCATTGTGGTTCTCAAAAGAAATCTTAACAGCTTGAGCAAAGATCAAGGCTATGGAAATTTTTAGACTTGATAAAGCTATTGACAATGAATAGCTAGATTTGGAAATAGCTATTGCCCAACTTAAGAAAGTGAAGAAGCAACTCTCTCAATCCTTGAAAAGAAGAAAAGAAGTTGCAATTCAAATGAATGATCATCTCTACATTAAGAAAAGGTTGAAGATCTTCATTCAAGTAATCAAGATGAAGCCAATGAAGCAATCAAAGAACTCTTAGAAAAGAATGGTTCCCTATAGGAAGAAGTAAGAAAACTAAGAAGAGAACAAGAAATTTAGTTAGTAAGGCTATGTAAAGTCATGAAGTAGAAGAACAAGATAAAAGAAGAGATAGAAGGAAGGAACAATGAAATCCAACACCAATCCCTTTAGCAAGCAGACCTTATTGATAAGCTCTCCAATACAAATGAAGAAATCATGAGCCTAAGATCTGAAAATGATAGATTGTGAAATGATCTAAACTCTGAAAGGTAAATCAATGAAAGAATGATGAAATCCCAAGTAGACATGAATCAATTGAATGAGCAAAATATCTATAGACAAAAAGGAGAAGCAAGAATTAGCTATACAAAAGAAGGAGAATAATCCAAGCAATGGAAAAGTAAAATTCAATGGAAAATGCTACAATTGCAATCAACATGGTCATAAGGCTAATGAATACAAAGAGAAACCAAGATTTGAAGGCAAATATCACAAATGTACAAAACATGGACACAAATCATCAAAATTCAAAACAAAGATATTAAATCCAATAGAACAAATTGTGAAAGCTATATTTGGTTGGGACTACAACACGTAGTGTAGATGTCATTATTGTGGAGAATTTGGACACATTGGAATGAATTGTGTAAATCATCATTTGAGGGAAAGAGATACTACTAAAAGATGTTTCATTTTTATATAACTTGGTCATCTTGCCAAGAACTATATAAATATTGGCAGAATTGAATATGAGAAGGAAACAATTGATAACATCCAAAAATAGATAAGACAACAATGGGTTCCAAAGTCTACAAAGAATACAAGTCCATGCAATGGTGATCAAGTCACTCAAGAATTGGGTGACTCTACCTTTTCTACTTAAGCTCTCAAAGGAGAAACTAGAACTAGGCTATCAAAGAAGACATCCAAATTAGTTCCAGATTGAAAGAAAAAAATCATCCAAATCTATATTTAGGATACAAAGGAATACTAGTGTCTACCAAATTACCTTCTCTACCAAGTAAGGTTGGGTCACAAACTCTACCAAGCAAGATGAAGATGCATATGGTTACTGAATCTGATGGGGACACAACCCAAGAATAGAATGGACACAACAGAAAAGGGAAATTATATTAACTGAGAAAATAAGCTAGTAAAAATAGTACAGAGAAAATAAACTTCAGAACATGCCCTAAGGGCTTACAATAGCATAAATCTGGAGAATATTTCTCCTTTTAGCACCTCCTCTCAAACTCCACTCCAAACTGCCTTTTACAATGCCAAAAATCTCCTTAAATAGACCTGGAGGGTTAAGGACTAGGAGTACATTCTAGAAAGTGCTAGTAGGCATCCACCAAAAAAATAGAAGGTTCCAAAAGCTACGTTAGAAGTCGGTGCAAATCTAGAAGAATCTAGAAATGGTAGCCGAACTTCTGGGAAGCATAACTTTTGAACCGTAGCTCTGATTGACGAACCATTTACATTTTCGAAAAGCTCTTGAAGCGCTCTATAGCCCTAAGGAAAAGCTTTGCTCATCCCCCATTTTTCAACCCTTTTCAAGGTCATTTAATGCCCCAAACCTGACTTTGAAGCATTCTTAGGAGGTCTCCAAAACTTGAAAAACTGCAATAACTTTCAAACCATGGGGCCTATCGACCTGATTCTTTTTCTGGAATGCTCTAAATCATGATTACATTCATCTGGCCAATTCACACCTTCTAGTTTACCAAAATGATGGCCCAAATAGTTGAACTATGAGAGTTGAAACCTTTATTTGACCCAAATGGGTATCCAAAAATGTAAAGACATGAAACAGAAACTAAGTCTAAGTACATTTTTTGGGTGACAAAAGATTGCCCTTATACATCTGGATACTCTTGCATCAGACACCCAGGGTAGATTGAAAAGTGACCCTGTCACTTTATGGATGGTAGAGGAAATCCCAAATGGGAAACCTCAACTACTGAAATCCAAGTTGAGTCCTCGATCGGCCGTCCTTTCCATTTGACCAAATACTCTTCATACTTCCTGTTTCTGGTACTCCTACCCACACGATGATCTAGAATGTCTTCTATCTCCTCCTTCTTAGAAGTAGGAATTGGACATGGCTCTAAAACCAGCTCCTCATCTGCACCATCATCATGATACTCTGTTAAATATGCAATGTTGAAAATGGGAGAAATGTGAATACTATTAGGCAACTCCACCTCATATGCATTTCCCGAGTCATGTTTCTTCAAAACTTTGCAGGGGCCAAATTTTTTCATTTTCAGCTTGTTGTAAGTACCAACTGGAAATCTTTCTTTTCGTAAGTGCATCATGACTAGATCCCCTACCTAGAATTCCTTATGTCTTCTCCTTTGATAAGCCCTAGCTTTATACTCTTGATTCATCTTGATAATTTGTGCTTGAACCTCCTCATGTAGACGCTTGATGTGTTCAACAAATTCCTCAGCTTTAGCACTTGTCCTCTCCCCTTGTTCTATCTTCCTCAACTCTAGTGCAGTACTTGGGCTATTCCCATATATAATTTGAAATGGTGATTTTCCAGTACTCCTATTTACAGAGTTATTAGAAGCAAACTCTGCCTGTGGTAGAATCAAATCCCATCCCTTGGGCTTATCTCCAACTAAACATCTTAGCAAATTGTCTAGACTTCTATTTACTACTTCTATTTGGCCATCAGTCTGTGGGTGATGTGTGAAACTGAATTTCAAGTCTGTTCTCAACTTTTTCCACAATGTCCTCCAGAAATACCCCACAAATTTAGTATCTCTGTCAGAAACTATACTCCTTGGAAGACCATGTAGTCTTACCACCTCTTTGAAAAACAAGTCTGCAATATGGACAGCATCATGAGTTTTGTGACATGGAATGAAATGTGCCATTTTGGAGAACCTATCAACCACCACGAATACTGAGTCATTACCCCTTTGTGTCCTTGGAAATCCAAGAACAAAATCCATACTTATGTCCTCCCATGGCCTTGATGGAACAAGAAATGGCTGATATAGGCCAGTATTTTGACTAAACCCCTTGGCAACTTGACAAACCTGGCAACTCTGTACAAACTTCTTCACGTCTTGTGTAATTTGAGGCCAAAAAAATGTTCTCTAAGAATGGAAATGGTCTTATCCCAACAAAAATGTTCTTCCATCCCTCCACTGTGTTTCTCCTTAATCATATTTTCCCTCATGGAACTCCTTGGAATGCACAATTGACTACCTTTGAACAACATGCCATCCTGAATCAAATAGTTGAACCACTTGGTTCTATCTACAACAACAGGTTCTTTACAAGCTTTCCATGCTTCAACAAAATCAGGATCCTCGGGGTACAAATTTTTGAGTTCATCAAACCCAACTACTTCAACCTACATTGTTGTAAGCAACAAATATCTCCTACTTAGTGCATTTGCAACCCTATTAGATTTTCCACTTCTATATTTCAACACAAATGTATAACTCTGCAGGAATTTTACCCACTTCATATGCCTCTGATTCAATTTTCCTTGACTATTTAGGTACTATAATGCCTGATGATCAGTATACAAAACAAATTCCTTTGGCAATAAATAATGCCTCCATTTCTTTAAGGCCTAAACTATTGCATAGAACTCTTGATCATAAATAGAATACTTCTTCTTTGCATCATTCAATTTTTCACTAAAATATGCAATAGGCTTACCTTCTTGGCTTAATACAGCCCCAATAGCACTGCTACTAGCATCACAATCCACCTGGAACACTTTTCTAAAATTTGGAAGTGCCAACATAGGCTGTTCTGTCACCTTCTTCTTCAGCAATTCAAAACTTGTTGCAGTTGTTGCAGTCCATTTGAACTCTTTTCTATCCCCTCTTATTGTATCAGTTAGGGGTGCACATATGCCACTGAAATTCTTAATAAACTTCCTGTAAAAACTAACCAAACTATGAAATGATCTTACCTTAGTAGCAGACCTTGGAGTAGGCCATTCCAAGATGGCTTTTACATTCTCTGGATCCATTTTAAGACCTTCAGGTGATATAACAAACCCCAAATAGACTAACTCCCTTTTTGCAAAGATACACTTCTTTAGATTAATTAACAGTTTCTCTTCTCTTAGCCTTTCAAGGACACTACGAATATGCCGTAAATGTTCTTCCAAAGTCTTGCTGAAAATTAAAATATCATCCAAATAGACAATAACAAATTTTCCCAAGAACTTCTTAAGTACATCATTCATGAGCCGCATGAAGGTGCTTGGGGCGTTCGTTAATCCAAAGGGCATGACTAACCACTCATAAAGACCCTCCTTGGTCTTGAAGGCTATTTTCCACTCATCTCCTTCTTGAATCCATATCTGATGATAGCCACTCTTTAGATCTATCTTTGTGAAGTACTTAGCTCCACTCAAGCAATCCATAAGATCATCCATCCTTGGTAAAGGAAATCGGTACTTGATGGTTATCCTATTTATAGCTCGGGAATCTATACACATCCTCCTCTCTCCATCCTTCTTTGGTGTGAGTACTGTAGGTACTACACATGGACTTAGGCTCTCTTGAATCAAGCCCTTTCTCAACAGCTCCTAAACCTGTTTGTTTAGCTCCTTTGTTTCAGTAGGAGTCATCCTGTGAGTAGCCTTGTTAGGAAAACTAGCTCCTGGAATCAGATCTATCTGATGACTGATTTGCCTTACTGGTGGCAATCCATCTGGAACATTATCAGAGATAATATCTCCAAATTCCGCTAGTAAATCTGAAACTTCAAATGGTATTTCACTACTACCTTCTTTATCTTTCCTAGGAATCAAAGCATAGCACATATGCTGATGTTTCATGCCATCTAAAAACTTCCTTCCATCAACAAGAAAAATCCTAGCACTGCTACATACCTTTTCACCTTCCTTTTTCATGGGCTTCAATTTGTGGCAAACTCCATCCTTTGTCAGACAGTATGTGTTTGCATGTCCATCATGTATTGCATGTCTATCAAACTGCCATGGTCTACCCAACAATAGATGGCAAACATCCATCAAAATAACATCACAGAGAACTTCATCATGGTAACTCCCAATTTTGAATTTTACTAAACATTTTTCACTTACTAGGACCTTATGATCATCTTTTACCCAAGAAATCCGATAGGGCTGGGGATGTTTCTCCCTCTTGAGCTTCAGCTTAGAGACCATCTCTTCTGATACCAGGTTATCAGTGCTACCACCATCAATGATCACATCACAACATTTATCCTCACACTTACATCTGGTACAAAACAAACTCCTCTGTTGTCCTGGTTCATTCTCACCACTTAGTAGGACTCTTTCATTTACCAAGGTCTCTCCTCTTTCTGCATCCTTTGAATGTGATGATTGTGCATCCTCATCCACATGAGCAACCCTAGCTTGGCCCTCAGCTCTCCTATCTGTCCTTCCTTGTCATTGAGGGCATTCAAAAGCACGATGAACTTCTTCATTGCAATAGCAACAGGTACCACAGAAACCTCCTCTTCCTTGTCCACGTCCTCTACCTCTTCCTCTTTGATTTCCAAAGTCTTGATCAAGGGAGTGATTGAAACCCTCATTCCTCTGGTTTCTGCTAGTACCCACATCTTCATTTTTCTTTTGGGTTTCATTGTGGCCTCCAGATGATCTACCGCTTCCCCTTCCTCCTTGACCATGCCCTCTTTGTCTTCCCTCAAACCTTTTACTCAGCTTCTCTTCAACTCGTAGGGAAAACTGGTATGCTTCTTCAATGCTGGTCATTCTTACCAGACTTAATTTCTCCTAGATGCTAGGTCGCAACCCACTGATATAATGAGCAACCTTCTCCTTATTTCCTTCTGCATGCCCTGCTCTAATCAAGAGTTGATAAAACTCCTCTATATATTCTTGGACTGATCTTCCTGCTTGCTTTAACCCATGCATCTTCTTAAACAGATCAAGCTCGTAGTCCACATGAATGAACTGCTTCTTCAATTTGTCCACCATGCGATCCCATCTTGTGATCTTCTCCTTTCCTCTTCTAAGTCTTTCCAGTTGAACCTCTTGCCACCATATTTTGGCATGGCCTTTCAGTTTGGCCTTTGCAAACTTAACCCTATTTGGGTCCCTTATATCCTCATACTCAAAGTATTCTTCCAGTTCATTGATCCAATCGATCAACTCATTTGGTTTTAGATTTCCTGAAAATATACCCACTTCAATTGTAGGTCTTTTCCCAAACTTAGTAATGGCCCTAAAAAGCCTTTCCTCTATAGGATTCAGAACTTCCCCGTCAACTTCCTCTTCTGTTCCCATTACTTCCTCTTCATTTTCATCCTCACTATTGTCAGCTATGGCAACATTTGCTCCTCTACGAAGCTCCTCTTACAATGCTTGTACCTGCCTCTGGAGGGCTCTAACCTCCTCAGGATCAATAGGTCTGGCCCTTCTGCCACGCTCTCTTCATGGAGGCATCTTCTAACTCGAACCCACAACCACACAGTCTTGGTGCAAACTACCTCACAGTCGATGCTCTGTCTACACACTCAGGAAAACTCGCTCTGATACCACTTGATGGGGACACAACCCAAGAACATAATGGACACAACAGAAAAGGGAAATTATATTAACTGAGAAAATAAGCTAGTACAAATAGTACAGAGAAAATAAACTTCAGAACATGCCCTAAGGGCTTACAATAGCATAAATCTGGAGAATATTTCTCCTTTTAGCACCTCCTCTCAAACTCCACTCCGAACTGCCTTTTACAATGCCAGAAATCTCCTTAAATAGACCCGAAGGGTTAAGGACTAGGAGTACATTCTAGAAAGTGCTAGTATGCATCCACCAACAAAATAGAAGGTTCCAGAAGCTACGTTAGGAGTCGGTGCAAATCTAGAAGAATCCAGAAACGGTAGCCAAACTTTTGGGAGGCATAACTTTTGAACCATAGCTCCGATTGACGAAAATTTTCAAAAAGCTCTCGAAGAACTCTATAGCCCTATGGACTATCTTCACTCATCCCCCATTTTTTGACCCTTTTTGAGGTCATTTAATGCCCCAAACCTAACTTTGAAGCATTCTTAGGAGGTCTCCAAAACCCAAAAAACTGCAATAACTTTCAAACCGTGGGGCCTATTGACCTGATTCTTTTTTTGGAATGCTCTAAATCATGATTACATTCATCTGGCCAATTCACACCTTCTAGTTTACCAAAATGATGGCCCAAATAGTGGAACTATGAGAGTTGGAACCTTTATTTGACCCAAATGGGTATCCAAAAATGTAAAGACATGAAACAGAACCTAAGTCTAAGTACATTTTTTAGGTGACACAGGATTGCCGTTATACCTCTGCATGCTCCTACATCAGATACCCAGGGTAGATTGAAAAGTGACCCTGTCACTTTATGGATGGTAGAGGAAATCCCAAATGGGAAACCTCAACTACTGAAATCCAAGTTGAGTCCTTGATCGACCATCCTTTGCATTTGACCAAATACTCTTCATACTGCCTGTTTCTGGTACTCCTACCCACATGATGATCTAGAATGTCTTCTATCTCCTCCTTCTTAGAAGCAAGAATTGGACATGGCTCTAAAACCAGCTCATCATCTGCACCATCATCATGATACTCTGTTAAATCTGCAATGTTGAAAATGGGAGAAATGTGAATACCATCTGGCAGCTTCACCTCATATGCATTTCCCGAGTCATGTTTCTTCAAAACTTTGCAGGGGCCAAATTTCTTCATTTTTAGCTTGTTGTAAGTACCAATTGGAAATCTTTCTTTTCGTAAGTGCACCATGATTAGATCCCCTACTTGGAATTCATTATGTCTTCTCCTTTGATCAGCCCTAGCTTTATACTCTTGATTCATCTTGATAATGTGTGCTTGAACCTCCTCATGTAGACGCTTGATGTGTTCAGCAAATTCCTCAGCTTCGGCACTTGTCCTCTCCACTTGTTCTATCTTCCTTAGCTCTTGTGCAGTCCTTGTGCTATTCCCATATATAATTTGAAATGGTGATTTTCCAGTACTTCTATCTACAAAGTTATTATAAGCAAACTCTGCCTGTGGTAGAATCAAATCCCATCCCTTGGGCTTATCTCCAACTAAACATCTCAGCAAATTGCCCAGACTTCTATTTACCACTTTTGTTTGGCCATCAGTCTATGGGTGATGCGTGGAATTGAATTTCAAGTCTGTTCTCAACTTCTTCCACAATGTCCTCCAGAAATACCCCACAAATTTAGTATCTCTATCAGAAACTATACTCCTTGGAAGACCATGTAGTCTTACCACCTCTTTGAAAAACAAGTCTGCAATATGGACAACATGATGAGTTTTGTGGCATGGAATGAAATATGCCATTTTGGAGAACCTATCAACCACCACGAATACTAAGTCATTACCCCTTTGTGTCCTTGGCAATCCAAGAACAAAATCCATACTTATGTCCTCCCATGGCCTTGATGGAACAGGCAATGGCTGATATAGGCCAGTATTTTGACTAAACCCCTTGGCAACTTGACAAACCTGACAACTCTATACAAACTTCTTCACATCCTATGTAATTTGAGGCCAAAAATAATGGTCTCTAAGAATGGCAATGGTCTTATCCCGACCAAAATGTTCTTCCATCCCTCCACTGTGTTTCTCCTTAATCATATTTTCCCTCATGGAACTCCTTCGAATGCACAATTGACTACCTTTGAACAACATGCCATCCTGAATCAAATAGTCTAACCACTTGGTTCTATCTACAGCAACAGGTTCTTTACAAGCTTTCCATACTTCAGCAAAATTAGGATCCTCGGGGTACAAATTCTTGAGTTCATCAAACCCAACTACTTCAACCTGCATTGTTGTAAGCAACAACTGTCTCCTACTTAGTGTATCTGCAACCCTGTTAGATTTTCCACTTCTATGCTTGAACACAAATGTATAACTCTGCAAGAATTCTACCCACTTCATATGCCTCTGATTCAATTTACCTTAACTATTTAGGTACTATAATGCCTGATGATCAGTATACAAAAATAATTCCTTTGGCAATAAATAATGCCTCCATTTCTTTAAGGCCTGAACTATTGCATAGAACTCTTGATCATAAACAGAATACTTCTTCTTTGCATCATTCAATTTTTCACTAAAATATGCAATAGGCTTACCTTCTTGGCTTAATACAGCCCCAATAGTGCTGCCACTAGCATCACAATCCACCTGGAACACTTTTCTAAAATCTGGAAGTGCCAACATAGGCTGTTCTGTCACCTTCTTCTTCAGTAATTCAAAACTTCTTGCAGCTGCTGCAGTCCATTTGAACTCTTTTCTATCCCCTCTTATTGTATCAGTTAGGGGTGCACATATGCCACTAAAATTTTTAATAAACTTCCTGTAAAAACTGACCAGACCATGAAATGATCTTACCTTAGTAGCAGACCTTGGAGTAGGCCATTCCAAGATGGATTTTACCTTCTTTGGATCCATTTTAAGACCTTCAGGTGATATAACAAACCCCGAATAGACTAACTCCCTTTTTGCAAAGATACACTTCTTTAGATTAATTAACAGTTTCTCTTCCCTTAGCCTTTCAAGGACACTACGAATATGCAGTAAATGTTCTTCCAAAGTCTTGCTGAAAATTAAAATATCATCCAATTAGGCAATAAAATTTTTTCCCAAGAACTTCTTAAGTACCTCATTCATGAGCCACATTAAGGTGCTCTGGGCGTTCGTCAATCCAAAGGGCATGACTAACCACTCATAAAGACCCTCCTTGGTCTTGAAGTTTGTTTTCCACTCATCTCCTTCTCGAATCCATATCTGATGATAGCCACTCTTCAGATCTATCTTTGTGAAGTACTTAGCTCCACTCAAGCAATCCATAAGATTATCCATCCTTGGTAAAAGAAACTGATACTTGATGGTTATCCTATTTATAGCTTGAGAATCTGTACACATCCTCCACTCTCCATCCTTCTTTGGTGCGAGTACTACAGGTACTGCGCATGGACTCAGGCTCTCTCGAATCAAGCCCTTCCTCAACAGCTCCTAAACCTGTCTATTTAGCTCCTCTGTTTTAGTAGGAGTCATCTTGTGAGCAGCCTTGTTAGGCAAACTAGCTCTTGGAATCAGATCTATCTGATGACTAATTTTTCTTACTGGTGGCAATCCATCTGGAACATTATCAGAGATAATATCTCCAAACTCCCCTAGTAAATCTGAAACTTCAAGTGGTATTTCACTACTACCTTCTTTATCTTTCCTAGGAATCAAAGCATAGCACATATGCTGATGTTTCATGCCATCTAAAAACTTCCTTCCATCAACAAGAAAAATCCTAGCACTGCTACATACCTTTTCACCTTCCTTTTTCATGGGCTTCAATTTGTGGCGAACTCCATCCTTTGTCAGAGAGTATGTGTTTGCATGTCCATCATGTATTGCATGTCTATCAAAATACAATGGTCTACCCAACAATAGATGGCAAACATCCATCGAAATAACATCACAGAGAACTTCATCATGGTAACTCCCAATTTTGAATTTTACTAAACACTGTTCACTTACCAGGACCTTATGATCATCTTTTACCCAAGAAAACTGATAGGGCTGGGGATTTTTCTCCCTCTTGAGCTTCAGCTTAGAGACCATCTCTTCTTATACTAGGTTATCAGTGCTACCACCATCAATGATCACATCAGAAAATTTATCCTCACACTTGCATCTGGTACGAAACAAACTCCTCCATTTTCCTGGTTCATTCTCACCACTTAGTAGGACTCTTTCATTTACCAAGGTCTCTCCTCTTTCTGCATCCTCTGAATGTGATGATTGTGCATCCTCATCCACATGAGCAACCCTAGCTTGGCCCTCAGCTCTCCTATCTGTCCTTCCTTGTCGTTGAGGGCATTCAAAGGCACGATGACCTTCTTCATTGCAATGGAAATAGGTACTACAAAAGCCTCCTCTTCCTTGTCCACGTCCTCTACCTCTTCCTCTTTGATTTCCAAAGTCTTAATCATGGGAGCGGTTGAAACCCTCATTCCTCTGGTTTTTGCTAGTACCCACATCTTCATTTTTCTTTTGGGTTTCATTGCAGCCTCCAGATGATCTACCGCTTCCCCTTCCTCCTTGACCACGCCCTCTTTGTCTTCCTTCAAACCTTTTGCTCAACTTCTCTTCAACTCGTAGGGCAAACTGGTATGCTTCTTCAATGCTGGTCATTCTTACCAGACTTAATTCCTCCTGGATGCTAGGTCGTAACCCACTGATATAATGAGCAACCTTCTCCTTATTTGCTTCTACATGCCCCGCTCTAATCAAGAGTCAGTAAAACTCCTCTGTATATTCTTGGACTGATCTTCCTGCTTGCTCTAACCCATGCATCTTCTTAAACAGATCAAGCTTGTAGTCCACAAGAATGAACTGCTTCTTCAATTTGTCCACCATGCGATCCCATCTTGTGATCTTCTCCTTTCCTCTTCTAAGTCTTTCCAGTTGAACCTCTTGCCACCAGATTTTGGCATGGCCTTTTAGTTTGGCCTTTGCAAGTTTAACCCTATCTGGGTCCCTTATATCCTCATACTCAAAGTATTCTTCCAGTTCATTGATCCAATCGATCAACTCATCTAGTTTTAGATTTCCTGAAAATATACCCACTTCAATTGTAGGTCTTTTCCCAAACTTAGTAATGGCCCTAAAAAGCCTTTCCTCTACAGGATTCAAAACTTCCCCGTCAACTTCCTCTTCTGGTCCCATTACTTCCTCTTCATTGTCATCCTCACTATTGTCACCTACGGCAACATTTGCTCCTCTACGAAGCTCCTCTTGCAATGCTTGTACCTACCTCTAGAGGGCTCTAACCTCCTTAGGATTAATAGCTCTAGCCCTTTCGCCACCCTCTCTTTGTGGAAGCATCTTCTAACTCAAACCCACAACCACACAGTCCTGGTGCAAACTGCCTCACAGTCGGCGCTCTGTCTACACACTCAGGAAAACCCGCTTTGATACCACTTGATGGGGACACAACCCAAGAACAGAATGGACACAACAAAAAAGGGAAATTATATTAACTGAGAAATTAAGCTAGTACAAATAGTACAAAGAAAATAAACTTCAGAACATGCCCTAAGGGCTTACAATAGCATAAATCTGGAGAATATTTCTCCTTTTAGCACCTCCTCTCAAACTCCACTCCGAACTGCCTTTTACAATGCCAAAAATCTCCTTAAATAGACCCGGAGGGTTAAGGACTAGGAGTACATTCTAGGAAGTGCTAGTAGGCATCCACCGACAAAATAGAAGGTTCTAGAAGCTACGTTAGAAGTCGGTGCAAATTTAGAAGAATCCAAAAACGGTAGCCGAACTTCTGGGAGGCATAACTTTTGAACCGTAGCTCTGATTGATGAACTATTTACATTTTCAAAAAGCTCTCAAAGTACTCTATAGCCCTATGGACTAGCTTTGCTCATCCCCAATTTTTTGACCCTTTTTGAGGTCATTTAATGCCCCAAACCTGACTTTGAATCATTCTTAGGAGGTCTCCAAAACCCAAAAAACTGCAATAACTTTCAAACCGTGGGGCCTATTGACCTGATTCTTTTTCTGGAGTGCTCTAAATCATGATTACATTCATCTGGCCAATTCACACCTTCTAGTTTACCAAAATGATGGCCCAAATAGTGGAACTATGAGAGTTGGAACCTTTATTTGACCCAAATGGGTATCCAAAAATGTAAAGACATGAAACAGAAACTAAGTCTAAGTACATTTTTTGGGTGACACAGGATTGCCCTTATACCTCTGGATGCTTCTGCATCAGAATCATGAAGACTTCACCAAGTTTTTGGCGCAAAGAAGTAGATGATAGTCTACCTTTTGTATTGAGCATTTATGGAAATTTTTTGATAAAAGGCATGGAATCAAAGTCATTTTTTTACACTAAAATTATTGAGAGCTATTGTGAAGTGCAATCTTCAGAGAATCCAAGTGATTTGAGAAAATTGTCAGTGAAAGATTTCAAATTCTCTCAAACCCTACCAATTGAAGATGGCATCCAGTAGTAGCAAGGCAAAGCAAGGGCTAGATATCTTGGTTTGTGGAGTGGAATGGAAGGCACTAGACTTCAATCTCACTCCTGTAATTGTCAAAACCCTAGATGCGAGTGGAGCATAGTCTCAAATCCCTCCAAAGGTATTATAGATCAATGATATTGACACTCACTTGAAATGTGTTATTCAAGAGATTGGCACTTTGGAAATGGATGATGCCCTAGATAAACTATGTGTAAATGGAGTTTTGAAACCCGAGCACCAACACCTAGAAACTAAAGAGTTAACTCACATCCCTCACTTGCCCCATGAAATATAAGTAAAATGGATAAGGTTTATCCTTATTTGGGTGCATAATGGGAGATTATGGTTCATTGAATCACCAGTCTCCTAATGTTGACCAAAGCTAAGATGACCAAAACCCTAGGTCGAGTTGAACTTGAAAAGAAAACACTAGTAGAATGAGATGATAGAGGAATGAAGATTAGTAGTGTCATAGAAATGGATTTGAAATTTAGAATCCATATTATTACACACAATATTTATAGCTTGAGTAGGTTAAATAGTGTGTCATGTAAAGCAATTGACCTTGTATTCAAGGTAGTGAAGGATAATCTATCTTGTGACCTTGCCGAGCTACTGTTAAAATAGTACAACAAGAATATGGAAAGCATCAAGACATAAAAGAATAATACATGTAAGTTTGGCTCCCTATTAACCTATTTAATCTTTTATTTTCAGAAATTCTTCCCTTCAAAAGGCACTGTTGTCTATAGAAAAGATGTGCCTATTCTTTATTAGATAAATGAGTATATTGCTAAGATGGGTGAGAACTATAATAGTATTATGGATAGCTATTTAAATTCTTTAAAGGAGAAAATGAAAAATAGATATCGAATCCCCAAGAAACTTGTTTAAGATTATAAGGATTATATATGTTTTATGGTGGATAGTGATAAAGTATACATATAGGTAGTTAGGCCTAGAATAGCATGGGTGAAACCTCTTGGATATGAGGTTAATATTGATGAAACAAAAGATATCATTGAGGCACTTGTTAATGAAATAATTGATCCTAAGGCTACATATTTTGGTACATATGATGAAGAAAAAGCTAGGATAGAACTAGAAATAAAGCTCCCTTTGGGGGTTAACAAAGGAAATAAAAGAATTGATAAACTAAAAGCAAGTTCTACCCTTTTGTTAACCAAGGGAAAAGGTGAGGATGAGAAAGCAAAGGATGAGGAAGCAGAGGATGAGGAAGAATCTAAAGAAGAAGAACCATTAAAGAAGAAGGCAACATAATTATTACCAAGCTAGCAAAGCCACCCACTGTTATGTTTACAAGAAGGTCTTCTAGGAAGAAAGCTAACAAGGAAGGAGGAGACATTATATTTATAAAACCTCCACCCACCTTCCAAGATAGATTGAAAGGTCTAGAAGTTGAAGATGATATAAAAAATTTTAAGGCATTAAAATATGAAATCAAAATAGCTGAAGAGCAGAAGTAGATAGAAGATCTGGTGATGGACAAAATGGGTAAATGGAAATACTCACCAAATTAGCTTGCTTCTTAGATTCCTAAAATTTTTTTAGATAAGATCAAGCCAAGATGGAAATTTTCTATGCAAACTGTTAAAAATAGCTATAGAAAAACTCTAAGGGAGCTTATATTGAGCACATTAGATGTAGAGGTAAAAGAGTCACTAAAGAAAAATAAAGAAAAATAGACTTTGAAATTCAATACCTGCCAATTCTAATGAAATGCATTGAGCATGTTGTAAGGAATGCATAAACACTTGGAAAATATCTATGTTTTAAATAAACCAAGTGATTTTCCTAATGATGTAAAAGATGATGATGATGAAGAGGATAAGGAAAATGATGAAGAAGGAAATGATGAAGAGCCAACACATTTTGACAACATTGATGATGAAGAGGAAAAAGAGCAAGAGGCTACTGAGAAAGAAAAGTAAGATGATGAAGAAACTGATCCAGTTAAGATAGCTACAACAGTCATTGCCTCACTTCCTCACTCTCCAAGCAAACCAGTGATAACATCAAGTGTAGAGATAGCCCCAACAAGACTGATTGTGACCACCAATGACAACAAAAACATCCAATCACTCTTTTCTCCTATTTAGTTCAGCACATCATTGATTGAAGAGACTTCCACTTCATCTACCAAGCTATAGACTCTTCCCTCTTCTACCGAGTTGGCTACATTACTTTTGAGCACAACAATTTGGGCAAATTTTTGATTGCCACATCAATTTTGGATTCTTTAGGTATTTCTATTAGAATTCCTTCAATAAGTGCAATATTAGTTTTTATAGCTAGTCCTAGTATGTCTACAATTATTTCTATTCTAGGTACATAAGAAATAAGTGCAAGGACAATTGAGACCAAGACTCAACCAAGCACAAAATTTTTGGGTAAAGGGAAAGAGATGGAGGAAGAAATAGACCTAGATGAGGAAATTGTAATCCCAAATTGGGACGTTTCCAAGCTCACTCTAGATGAAATGCAGACATTTGAAAAAATCCTCTAGAAGAAAGCCAAACAATAGAGATTAAGAGAGGAAAGAGAAGGAATTTAAAATTATTGAGGATGCCAAGAATATTTTGGTAGAAGTTGTAGGTATAGAGATTGATTCTTCACAACCAATTTTGTATTAGCTAGCAGAGGTAGTTCAAAAATTTAGTGAAGATACTAATGGGTAGGATAAGCTAGTGTAGAAATTACAAAAGAAGTTTGAAAATAAAGTGTTAGAGCACATTGCTCAACAAATTGCAATTTATCAAGTAGAACTTTCTACAATTTTGGGTTCTCTAGAAAAATCTTGTACAAATGTATCATCACTTTTTGGTAAGCTATGTGATGTTTCTAATTTTACTAAGGAAATAAAGGACAAATTGTCCAAGATAGATGAAGATCTGAAGGCTAGTGCTCAACAACTACAATTTGAACCTAGTTCAGGTTTTGCACACTTCAAGAAGATAAGATTTTTGAGTCATATGTAAGTAGAATTTCTTAGAGAAGAAGCAAGGATCAAATCTACACTAGTAGATATATATCATATGATTCTTCATAACATGGATGCACTACATAAGCACATTTCATATTCTAAAACTCTCATCCATGAAAAAAATTTCTCCATAGCAAAACATATGATAGAGTTGTTTGTAGAAGTACAAATTGCACTACACAATGGTTCAGTAATGTATTGATGACATACTCAAAGATATAGAGGTTGGTCACACTTAGCTACATTGGAAGAAGAATTTGTAACAAGGTTGACTGCAAAGCTTTAACTAAGATCATTAGTAGGTGCCAAGCAAGTTAGTTGAAGCTGAGCAAATTATTAGTAGAAGTTGAGTAACAAAAATTTCTAGTGTGTGTCAAGTGATCTTCAAGTGTTGAGTAAAGATCAAGTGCTGAGCATCAAAAAAAATTTAGTTGGTGCCGAGTGATCTTCAGGCACCGAGCATCAAGAAAAACATAGTTGATGCTGAGTAACACAGTATGTGTCGAGCACCAATATTTCAATAGTGCTGAGCTGCTACATTATTTCAAATGATGAAGATTCACCAAATCTAAGATGGCATAGTGGTTGCATTGAATTTTTTGAATGAGTTGGAAGATAAGGATGATAAGTTGTTGGCATAGAATCTTATGTAAACCATTTTTGGGTGAATTCTAAAGGATTATTCAAGAAATTTCTAGAGGAAAAATAATATGGGTTATATACAATGAATCCTACCTAATCCATGTGAATTGAAATTGAAAAATGGAAGAATCAAGTGGGAAAAGGAACTCCAAGACTTCTATTTAAGAAGTCATAAACCAAGAAGCAAAGAGTTGTTGATATTGTTGCTACTGAAGTGCCAAATCTGCAAAGTGGTTGAAAGGGTATCAAGAAGAAGACATCTAGGAGAAGGAAGAGCACAAAGGCTCTGCTTCTATGAGTGGTCATGAGGAGATGATTGCAATGGTACATTGAGTATGGAGAATCAAAGAGATAAAGCTTGAAAGAAAAAGCAAGCCATTAAGAGTTGTAGAGATTGAAGGCCAGACAAGGGTATGCGTTGAGAAGTGATCTGAAATCTACAAGATAAGTTGTATGTTGTAGTCAGGTCAATATTTTCTAATACTCTCAAGAAATTGTATTAGATCTAAAAATCCTATGGACTTAGGTTGGCCTAAAAACCATTTGTAAATCCTTTAAAAGGGTGGCATTCCAAGTGAATGTTCTAAAGTCCTAGAAGCAAGAAGATCAAGATGTCCAAGAGAGAAGTTCCCAAGCTCAACAAAGACAACTTTTCTGCATGATAGAGTTTGATGAAATTGCACCTTGGATCAATAGGTGACTAAGCACAAACCTCAATTGGAATAGATCATGTAACTCCAATAGGACCCCTCACTGTAGATGACTTAAACAAAAAGAAGGAGCATAACAAAGCAATGTTGAAAATTGCATCTACACTTAGTTATGCTGAATATGATGACATCAAAGACCGTAACACTACATTCAAAATGAAGAAAAACTTATTAGATATCTATGGAGGTGATCAAAATGTCTAGAGAGCAAAGAGAGAAAACCTAAGAGGAAAGTTTGATGACATGAAGATGGAGGAAGGTGAAAATGCTACTCAGTATGCTACCAGAATAAAAGAAGTGGTGAGTGCAATAAGAAGTCTAGGTGGACAACTAGAAGAAGAAACATCCATCAGAAAATACTTAAGAACTCTACTCCCTATCTATGCTATAAGAGTTTCAGCCATCCAAGAGCTGAGGTGTGTACAAGGGAACACACTAACCTTTGAAGGAATAGTTGGAAGACTTACTGCATTTGAGCTATCCAATTTTGAAACTATACAACTGAAAACCTTGAATCTGCTTTCAAGGCCAAGATGACAATAAAAGATACTAAGGAGGACACATCAAGCAAGAGAAGAAGAAATGGAAAACATGCATCTAGTGAAAGTAGCACAAATGAGGAAGATGTCGAACAGTTAGAAGCACTATTTGCTAGGAGATTCCATAGAGGTAAAGGAAAATTCAAAGGTAAGCTCCCTATCATATGTTTCAATTGCAAAGAAGTAGGTCATATAGCTGGAATATGTCCATAGAAGAAAAATAAATAAAGAAGGAAACAAGTTCAGCAACAAAAAAAAAGATGATAGCAAAGATTACAAGAAGAAAGCCAAGAGATGCTACATTGTTGAAGAAGACTCTGATGAAAATGATGATGAAGTAGTCTATGTAGCCATGAAGGATGAATCAGATGAAGATGAAGATGAAGCAACATCATTAGTTACCTATGTGAACAAGAATGAAAAGTGGATCATAGACAATGGATGCTCACATCACATGATAGGAGATAAAAGTAAGTTCATCACCTTTACTCAATACGATGGAAATAGTGTTAGATTTGGTAATGATGCTCCATGTCAAATAAAAGGAAAAGGCTCTATAAAACTTACAAAGAAAATTTCATGTGATAATGCATACTATGTTGAAGAATTGAACTACAACTTATTAAGAGCATCACAGTTAGGCAATGTAGGTTGCAAAGTTGAATTTGGAAACCAAACTGCCAAGATTTATGACACTGATGGAAATCTGTTAGGAAAAGGTGAACAAACTAGGAGTAATCTATTTTACCTAAATATGGAAGAAGCAACATGTCTTGTTGTTAGACTTGATGATGTGTGGTTATGGCATAAAAGGTCGTGTCATGTTAACTTTGATAATTTGATTAGTATCAACAAGAAAAAGAAAGTCAGAGGATTGCCCAAGTTGAAGAAACCTAAAAACACAATGTGTAAACAATGTCAACTAAGGAAAATGAATAAGTCTAGTTTCAAAAGCAAAACATACACTTTCAAAGAAGTACTAGAGTTAGTGCATGAAGATTTATGTGGCCCAATAGAAGTGCAAAGCTACTTAGGAGATAGATACATAATGCTATTTGTAGATGATTATTACAGGATGATGACTGCTATGTTTTTAAAGAAAAAATCTGATGCATTCCAAATGTTCAAGTGGTATTTGGCTAGAGTTGAGAAGGAAATAGGAAAGAACCTAAAATGCCAAAGGTCAAAGAGAGAAGGTGAGTTCACATCAAGAGAGTTTGAAACATTTTGCAATGACAAAGGTATCAAAAGGAAAAAATTAGCACCAAGAACTCCACCATAGAATGGTATTGCTGAAAGGAGAAATAGGTCAGTGATTGAATATGCTAGAACCTTGATGATGGAGAAAAATGTTGCACTAAAATACTAGAGAGAAGTTGTAAGTACTACAGTCTACACATTGACTATAGTTCAAGTCAAGAAAGGTACAAATGCAACACCCTTTGAATTGTGGTATGGTCATTCACCTAATGTTAAACATTTCAAAGTATTTGGTTGTAAATGATATATTCTAAAAGACATTAGAAATGGTAAGTTTGACACAAAAAGTGATGAAGGCATATTTCTTGGGTACTCCACCAAAAGTAAGGCATATAAATGTTTGAATACTAACATTAATAAAGTTGTGGAGAGTGAAAATGTAAATTTTGATGAGCATGTAGAAGTTCATATTGATGAGTCAAAGAAAAAAGAGGATTATAGATCCTTTGTATACTTCTACAAAGGAATGACAGTTGAAGACAATTTTGCAAATCAAGTTGGGAATCAACAAAAAATTTCAGTATCTACCGAGTCTCAACTAGTGAATGTCGAGTTAAATTCAGAAGTCAAAATTTAGAATGTAGAAAATGCACATACTAATTCTAAAAATAGTATGCAAGAAAGAAATGATGAAATGAAAGATGAAGAAGAATGAAATGACTCTGAAGTTGAAGGATCAATTATGGAAAGAAGGACTGAACCCAAATTAGCTAGTATGTAAGAAGACATCACCCTACAAATAAACTCATTGGTGATAAGTATGCTAGACCAATGAAAAGGAATAGACTAAGGAATGAATCATGTCTACTGAGCAAGGTTGAACCCAAAATAGTCAAAGATGCACTACAAGATAGTGACTAGTATAAGGCCATGAAAGAAGAGATAGATCAGATTGAGAAGAACAAAACTTGGTCTCTAGTTCCCAGACCAGCTGATTAGAATGTGATTGGCACCAAATGGGTGTTTAGAAAAAAACTTGATGAGAATGGTGAAATAACAAGAAACAAAGCTAGATTAGTTTCGCAAAGGCTATGCACAAGAAGAAGGACTAAATTATGGAGAGACATTTGCCCCTGTTGCAAGAATGGAAGGAGTAAGAACATTACTTGCATATGCTACATATAAAAGTTTCAAAGTCTACTAGATGGACATGAACTCTTCTTTTTTGAATGGTATACTAGAAGAGGAAGTCTACATAGAACAACCAAAGGGATTTATTGATTAGAAGAACAAGGACATGGTCTGCAAGCTGCTCAAAGCACTTTATGGATTAAAGCAAGCACCTAGATCATGATATGAAAGGTTGCACAAATATCTTGTAAATATAGGATTTGAAAGAATAGATGACAAAAAATTTTTTTATATAAAAGCTGAGGAAGGTAAAGAAATTTTGATATAAAAAATCTTTGCTGATGATATAATATTTGGAGGAAAAGATGTTTTATGCAAAGATTTTGCTGATCAAATGAAGCATGAATTTGAGATGTCAATGTTTGGAGAAATCAAATTCTTTGTTGGATTACAAGTACACTAGTTGAAGCATGGCATATTTGTGACCCAATCCAAATACATCTAGGAAGTACTCAAAACATTTGGGCTAGAGGATTCAAAACTAGTTAGCACACCAATGGCAACAGGCCATAAACTATCCAAGAATGATGAATCTGCTAAAGTAAATTAGACATTGTATAGGTCAATGATTGGAAAGTTACAATATGTTGTACATAGTAGACCAAACATTGCATTAGCTGTTGGAATAGTAGCAAGATTTTCTACCAATCCAAGAAAAAATCACTTAATGGTAGTGAAGAGAATATTGAGATACCTAAAAGGAACTGATGACTTTGGTTTATACTACAAGAGGAATGAGAAGTTTGAATTGAAAGCTTATGCTGATGTAGATTGGGGAGGTAACATTGATGATAGAAAAAGCACTAGTGGAGAAGCACTTTTATTAGGAAAGAGGTTGATTAAATGAACAAGCAAAAATCAAAGTTGCACCTCATAGTCTACTACTAAAGCTAAATATGTGGCAACTGCTATAAACTACACCAATATTGTGTGGATCAAACATTTTCTGCAAGGTATGAAGAAAGAAGTAATTGATACCATGAAACTTTATTGTGATAATATAAGTGCTATCAATATATCAAAGAACCTAGTAATGCATGCTAAAACTAAGCATATTGCAATCAAGTATCACTATGTAAGAGAGCTAGTGGAAGACAAACAAGTGAAGATGGAATATGTCAACTCAAAGGAACAGATTGCTGATATCTTCACAAAAGCACTACATAAAGATGCTTTTGAGTATATTAGAGGTAAGTTAGGGGTGATACTCCTAGCTAAGGCTACTTGAACCAAAAAGAAAGAATGTCCTGCATCAAATAAGCTGAATGTTGAAGATTCTATGCATTGATGTAGAGGATGTTTACTTTGGGATCCATGCCTAAACTATAAGAAGTGCTGAAACTTCAAATCAGTCACAAGTAAGGTGATAGAAGGAGACATTAAATGAACCTATAAGAGCTTCATCTACATATCAAGATACTAATATGTCTTTGGTATTATTGTCAAAGAGGGAGAAGTTAACAACTGATCAACAACTATTGAAGATAAAGGAACAGAAAAGAAGAGGGAAATTTCAGAGGTTGATCAGAACAATAGAAGATGAATAATATAGAGGGAGAAAGATAAAGATAAAGGATACAACAAAAAAGAGGGAGAAGTGAAATGAAATAATTAGAAAAATAGTAGGCGATGTGATATTACAATTTACTTTTTGGCATTTGACTTACTTTTCTAACCTAGTAAGCTTTTGGTGGAATAGTTTAGTCTGATGGTTGATTAGTTTGGTTTTCCATCAATGCCAAAGAGGGAGATTGTTGGAAATATAATTGAAAAGCTCATTGTTGTTGAAGATAAGAAAAGGAGATTGTTGTAATAGAATGTTTTCAATCATTATTTTTCCATTGATGTCAAACCTACTATTTGTAGGGATGATATTTTCTTATAAGATCCAAGCACTATAACTTGGTTGATTGATGAAGAGGATTTGATCAACAAGATGTAACAAGAGCAGCTAAAGGAAAGGTTGAGTTATGATATTGTAATGAAGTGTAAGGATCGATTAAAACAATGGTTAAGTAATGTATTGATGACATACTCAAAGATACAGAGGTTGGTCACACTTAGATACATTGGAAGAAGAAGTTGTAATAAGGTTGACTGCAAAGCTTTAACTAAGATCATTCGTAGGTGCCGAGAAAGTTAGTTGAAGTCGAGCAAATTCTTAGTAGAAGTTGAGTAAAAGACATTTCTAGTGTGTGCCGAGTGATCTTCAAGTGCTGAGTAAAGATTAGGTGCCGAGTATTAGAAAATTTTCAATTGGTGCCAAGTGATCTTTAGGTGTTGAGCATCAAAAAAAACATAGTTGATGTCGAGTAACATAGTATGTGCCAAGCACTAGTATTTCACTATTTCCGAGTTGTTGTAGTATTTCAAATGATGAAGATACACTAAATCTAAACCAACATAGTGGTTGGATTGAATTTTGTGAACAAGTTGGAAGATAATGATGATAATTTGTTGGCATAGAATCTTATATAAACTATTTTTAGGTGAATTCTAAAGGATTATTCAAGAAGTTTCTAGAGGAAAAAGAATATGGGTTAGATACAGTGAATCCTACCTAATCCATGTGAATTGAAATTGAAAAATAGAAGAATCAAGTGGGAAAAGGAACTCCAAGACTTCTTTTTCAGAAGTCATAAACCAAGAAGTAAAGAGTTGATGATACTATTGTTGCTGAAGTGCCAAATCTATGAAGTGGTTGAAAGGGTGTCAAGAAGGAGACATCTAGGAGAAGGAAGAGCATAGAGGCTCTGCTTCTACGAATGGTAATGAAGAGATGATTGCATCGGTACATTGAGTATGGAGACTCAAGGAGACAAAGCTTGAAAGAAAAGGCAAGCTATTAAGAGTTGCAGAGATTGAAGGCCAAGCAAGGGTATGAGCTGAGAAGTGATCTGAGATCTGCAAGATAAGTTGTATGTTGTAGTTAGGTCAAGATTTTCTAATACTCTCTAGCAATTGTATTTGATCTAAAAATCCTATGGACTTCAGTTGGCCTAATAGCCAATTTTAAATCCTTTAATAGGGTGGCATTCCAAGTGAATGTTCTAAAGTCCTCTAACTAAGCCCACTTCTATCAGGGTGGTTAAATCCTCTAACAAGGTCACATTTAATAGTGTGTTGTAAGTCTTTAATAAGGTAGGCCTTTCACAAGGCATAACTTCAAGAAAATTAAGTAGCATGTTACTAGTGGTTTTTCCTAGATTGGGTTTCCACGTAAATCAATGTGTCATGTGTTGATTTATAGTAACTTGTTGATTAGATAAGTTAAAGCTTGGATGGATGAATGGTTGAATGATTTCACTATACTTAGGAAAAAGTTTGAATAGGACATTTGGACCTTGAATAACTGATTTGCCCCCCCATCCCCCCCCCCCCCCCCCAACCTCTCAATTACTCTAAAGAAATTCTAACAAGAAGATGTAATAAGTTGTAAAAGCAATGGGGGAAAAATATATGTATAGTAAGTATATGTTGTATATAGTAGGAAGATGTATAATATACTATATGAAAGAACCTTATCATGTATAGATATATATCTTACAAAACCAATTTTGAAAAATCTCAAAAATAGTAAACTCTATTGAGCTAGTATCACATGGTTATGGATAAAAGGTATTCAGGAAAAATTTTGAATTTAGTTTTCGATGATCAGTGTTTTTGTCACTAATGCCAAAGGGGGAGATTGTTGACATATCAATCAAGTTTTTTATTAGTGACACACACTGATTCAAATTATAAATAGCTACTAAGCTTATTGCATAGTGAACAATGTTTACCAAGCATTTCTATTGTCATTGAGTTCTATAGTTTCTATCGAGTCCTTTGCAAAAATTGTAGTGTTTAACAAGAAATAATAGTTACAGTGAAGATCAACAGTATAAACCATGCATCTCAGTGTATGCCAAGTTTACTAGTGCAAACTGAGCTATGCAATGTTTACCGAGTTCATAGTTTATGTGATGCAAGTCTAATGTTAACCAAGCTACTCAGTGATAACCAAGTGACTTGGTTTATACTGAGCTTGAGGTGATAGTGTTTACTAAGCTATGCTGAGGTAAACAAGTGATTCAATTTATATGATGAGTTTTGTAGTAGTCACCAAGTCACCAAGGCAGACTAACTTTAAGACTACTTGGAAGTGATCAGTATGGACCTAGCTTCTACGTCTATCAAGTGCATGATGATGTTGAGTATTGACAGTGGATGTTGAGTACTAGAACCTCATTGAGTCAATCATAAGAGCCCGAGTGTCTACATTTGAGTTGACTTGGTAATATTTGTGTAAACTTTTTTAGTGGCCAACTTTGTAATTTGTATAATTGGATTAGTATATATATAATATATTGTATCATATCCAATGTGTGTATGTGAATGAAATTTAATTGAATATAATTAGAGAAGAGCAAAAAAGAGTGACTTACAATGGCTACAATAGTATAAGGAGCAGCAAAGAAATATCTATCAAAGCAAAGTGATTAGTACATAAAGGAATCTCATTCAACAAATCATGTTGTAGATCATACATTGGCTACTATTTCATCCTAATAGGTGGATCAATCAAATCCTTTAACAAGGTAGACCTAACCATCTTTTGTAAATTCTCTTTACTGAGTGCATACTTCATTGTATGTTTGTAAATCCTTTCACAAGGTGAACCTAGCAGTCCTTATTGCTCCTAATAGACCAGATCATTAGACATGATTAATGTAAGCCTTAACAGGCCAATTTTATACTTTAGTACTAAAGCTTGTGGGTATCATCCCCACCCTAGTTTTAGTTTCTATTTGGAAGGTTTCTTGGTCACCAAATCTATGTGTCAAAGTGTTATGAATGCTTTCATATTTTTAGTTTCTTATGCATGTAATTAGATCAAAGTATATGAGAAGGATTAAATGCTAATTGGGTAATTGAAGTTAAAAGTTTTGTACGGTTACTGATTCAATCCTCCCCTCTTAGTAACCTAGAGTTTCTAAATATTTCCAACATGGGTATATTGAAGATGCTAACAAAGTATAAATGAGATTGATGAATCTTTTAGAGGTGGATGAAAAATAGACATCTACTTTGGAACATATGACAAAATATCAAGCTATTGTCAAGAGGTGGTTCAAAAATATTGCCACAATAAAGTCTTTTAGAATATTTGACCTTGTTCTACTCTTGGACAAGGTGAAGGAAAAGCTGAGTAACCACACTAAGTTTCAATGATTATGGATTGATCCTTATCGGATCATGAAAATTTTTGGAGAAAACACTTTTAGGCTAAGTTCCTTACAAGGGGAATAGGTTCCATTTGTAGTCAATGGGAAATTTCCAAAGCATTACTTTGAAGCCTAAAAGACAAAAAAAAAAAAAAAAAAAAAAAAAAAAACTTTCTTTTCTGCAACTGTGTTTCTTTTTGGTTGCGTGTTTTCTTTGTTTGTGTGTTTATGTTTAAAGTTGCATTAGTCCAGGGGGTAGGTGCACTCAAGATTTTATCTTAACGTATCTTACTAACCATTCTTTTGGTTCCAATTTTTGGGAAGAGGTATTTCTTTGTTAAAATTTTTTAATGATTTTGTTTCTTATACCAACTAAGAAATGGATGTTACTTGCGGTAATAGGGGACTTTCATTCTTGGATTCATAATTGTAGATTCACAAGTTCTCAACATTTTGAAAATTTAAAGATCAATTATCTTAAGTGTTTTTGAACCAAGTTGGAAGGTAGCAATGGATAGTCCAAACCACACTAGTTCAAATGGAAGGGTTTTCTTGAAGGAATTGCTAAGATCATTGTTTGGCGTGAGAGTTTCTAAGAAGTTGTTGACAGAGGAATGCAACGGATGTTCACAAAGGATAGAATCTAAGAAATGACACCAATGTCTTGGCCACACAATGTAAGAAAGGTCAGGATATAGAAAAAAAATAAAAAGAAAGAAAGGTGTTAAGAATGAAAGATTTTGTAAAGTTTGAGAAAGGTAATCTGACTATAGGGATATGCACTCTAAATAAGTTATCTAGTATTAGAAATATTTGATAAGTAGGAGATAATTTCCATACCAAGTCAAATTGTGATATTGCTATTAGGATTTAGCTATGTGATTTTGATTCAAACTCATTGATCCACTTTTCATGAGTAGTGATTCAACATTAATCCATCTCTCATGAGAATAAATGGAACACTTAGCACTCATTGGATCTAGGTGATGCTCATAGGGGTCAATGAATTTGACTCAAAATCACACAGTTAAATCCTGATAGCAATATCACAATTTGACTTGATGTGGAAATTATCTCCTACTTATCAATTGATGAACTTAAGGGACTTTCTAATGAATGGTTCATAAGGCACAACACTTGGTGAAGGTTTTACAAATGGAGTTGCTAGCTTTTGGTTTAACCATGGAGGAAACTCTATAGTTACTCACACTCAGGCTGGAGTAGTACAAGGATGGGTGACCTCCCAAGAAGTCTCAATGCTTAACCCCTGTGAGCATCACCTAGATCTAATAAGTGCTAAGTGTTCCATTTATTCTCATGAGAGATGGAACATGGGTTAACGAGTTTGACTCAAAATTACACAGTTAAATCCTGATAGCAATATCACAAATCAAAGCCATTGTTTCCATTAAGAATCAAATGGTGACATTATGATCTATGTAAAGCAAGTCTTCAGAAGATTTCCCAGGACTTCAAATGATAAAGTGATAACCTACTAAGAGCCCTTAGAACTAATTCTCTCACCTGGTTAGATGAAGGATTGATAAACAACTTTCATGAAGATTCCTAACGAATGGATTAGATGGGGTGGAAGATTGTTTCCAAATTATTTTAAATTTTTGATAGACTACATTTTGAAGATGTTGAAGAAAATGGATACACTAAATAGACATTGAACTTGGAGATTTGAGATTCTAATGTTTTGACTATAAAAGGAACTTGAAATACATCGAAAATGTTTAGGATTCAGTTAGTGTTTGATATATACAAAAGGAATGCTTGCTGATGAAGATATGCCTTTATCATTTCTTCCTTTTTTTGGGGGCTATTTGTTGTGGTTTCAAAATGCATGCCCCATTTTTCCTAGAAATCGGAACCCCTTACTTTATTTATTGGCTTTCTAGATCCCTAGTTTGGGGTCTAAGTTTTTCTAAGGGTTAAATCTAGTGTTTTGGGTCAAATCCAGGTCCTAATTCAGAAAACTAGATCCTAAAAATTATCATTGGAGAGATAATTTATTATTCCAAAGAAAAAATGGTGCACCAAAGAACCACTCTAGGTGTGCTAATGCACCAAAGCACATGGAGAAAGCATCACCACTTGGTGATGCACAACAGTTCAACTACATAGCACCAAGTGGTGCACTAGGTCCTTGAGTCTATAAAACTTAGGACCCCAACCTCTCTTCCCACTTGTTTTATTCAGTTTGAGCTTCAGTAGACTACAACATTGCACCTCCTAAGGTGCACCTTCTTTCCTTGTCCTCCACCTACACTCACAAATAATCACAAACTTTTTTTTAAACATAAAAAATTCAAAACTAAAAACTCATAAAATGCCTAAGTCTTGCTATTGTGCACCCTGTACTATCCATTCCTCACAAAAAAAAGGTATGCATTTAGTGCTCCCACACCCTATGAGGTGCACTAAATGTGCACCTTTTTGGCACTAAGTATATCATAGGGTGCACATCAACACACCCTATGGGGTGCACTGTTGCGCACCCAATCTTAAAATCTTGTGTAAAGCAAAAAAAGATGCACCAAGTACACCCTTTTTTCTTAAAAGGGTTACAATTAGCCTTTTTAGGTATCTTCAAGAAATTAGGGTTTATAGGTTTTTTTTGTGTCTATATTAGGGCTTAAATTAATCAATTTTTATTTGACCCTAGACTAATACACATTCTATTTATGCAGATTCAATGGCCTCTTTATCATCTTCCCTTGCTACAAAGATGGTTCTAAAACCTATGGTATTCAAGTTTTAGGGTGTTCTTATGAAGTTGCAATTTTAGGATGATTATTCAAAGATTTGGGACAACAAATTGGGTCACATAGACTTAAGTGTGTTCCTAGCACTATGCAACAAACTAATAGAAAGTTCTCCATTGATATCTACTTTGATTTTCTCACAACTTGTTAATGTAACATCCCATCTAGTTTTAGTGTAGTCCTTAGAATTAATCATGACACTAGTGGAAAAATATGTTCCTAAAGAAAGGGTTGTGAAGAGCATAACTAGAGAGGTCATCCTAGATCTTTGACCCAATAACATAGAGAAGGTATTCCATCTTCCAAGTGAAGATCACTTTATCTGATTAGCCTATCATCAAGCAAAAAGATGGTATAGGGAACATGCTTATTAAGCTTCCAAAATCATTTAGTCCTCAGGTACCTCATTAACAAGACTTCTCTGGGCTATAAAGTAGGAAAAGTTGACATGACAAGAGGATATATGAAGGAGGATATTGGATATTTGATCATAATCTTGAGTAGAGTCATGGGCTTGCTAGCATAGGGGCATCTGAACATATGGATGGTTCATTTCATTAAGACTATCAAGATGGTGAAGATGCTAATTGATTAGGCTTCCATTCTCAATAAGAAATTGGGTGAGTAGCTAGTGGCAATTAGGAATAACTAAGAATTTTACATGACATCATATTTGGTATACTTGTTAGCTACAAGTGAAACTGATTATCTAGGGCTTTATGAGAAGGGTAGCATACAAGATGCAAATGCATGGCCATGTATATTATATGCTTAGTCAATGAAGAAGAAGCTTCCAAAGCACAAAAAGGAATACAAAATAGTGAATGATGCATTTGTATTCACAAAAATCTAATTTAATGAAGAGGATTATAGGAAGAGGATGTTAGAGGAGGAAATAGCTAATATATCAGAGGTTGGATCCTATGACATCTAGTTTTGAACATTCACATATCTGAGGGTAGCGAGTACAACTATCAACCCTAAGAAGCTCCCTAGGTAGCTTAGTGATAGACTCTTTCTACTAGAGATCGCTCAACAACTCTTCTCTACATATGATAGAGTTAGGAAGCAACAAAAAATATGTTGGGTATGGCCTATTACTATGGGACCTTTTAATGTGGTTCAAAGACAAGACATTCCATCTTTCAAGCCTAAATTTTAAAAGTATCCCTTAGAAGAATATAATTCTCCTCAGCCCTATTTTGATAAAATCAGAAGAGTGTAATATCTAGTTGGCAAGACATTTCAACATGAAGATGCAATCAAAGATCATTGGATGAACACAATAGAAAACTATGATGTTTGTATAAGGGATTACTATAGGATGACCTTCTATCTGGAAGGAAATGATTTAAAGATAAAGATTACTTTGAAGGTAGTGTAACAAGATACAGAGGATCTTCTTGATCCATTATTAAATAGGGACAAGATTGGTGATAGACCTATCATGAATGTCAAGATTGATAAAGAAGAGAACTTAGACATTAATCACAAGGCCAAGCATGTCATAAAATTGACAAAGGATTGGATCATGAGACCTTTCAAACTTGATCCAATTCCTCAAGTAGTGGTCTTTCATACTTAAGCTTGCCTAGCTAAAGGTCAAGGAGCTAAGGTCATAGTGCCAAAATTTACAACTCAGTCACCAGTGAGACCAGAAATGGTGCACCAACTTGATATACCTATTCAGTATTATCATGCTCAAAAGGGTAAAGGTAAGAGGAAGAGAGCTTCTCCTCAACAAGTTGAGCTAGAAGAGGAAGGAACTCAGGTACCTCTATAGCAAGGAGAAGAAAATGTGCAAGGGTCAGAAGATGTGGAATCCACACAAGCCCAAGACAATCCTCGAGTGCTGCCAACTTAACAAGGCCAAGTAGAAGCTAAACTAGAAGTACAAGAGATGTCCCTACCTCAACAAGAGGTACAAGCTTCCCCTTCCACTCCTAAGAGAAGATAGATTAAGACTCTAGTCAGGAGGAGGCAAAAGATCATTAGGAGAGTGATTCCCTTCCAATTAGTCCTAGAAGCTATCCCAGAAGAATATGAAGAAAAGGATGTAATACCCCAAAATTGGCTTATTTCCATGATACCAATTCTGGTCTATTGTAATAGGGAATTCTCATTCTGCTATTCGCTACTTGACTTAATTGTTAGATGTAGAAGACCCTAATCTGCATTCATCACATTTCTTATTTAATTTCTATACTACGTACTCATGTTAGTCGCATTAAACCTATTGATTAATATTTAATTTAATTACTAAGTATTTATACTTTAATTAAATTAAATTATATCCTAAAGGCTAATGTACTATGGAATTAAATTTATTTAATTTAATAAATGTGCCTATTTTAATTAATTAAATGAAATTATTTAATTAAACGGAGAACTTACTTCTAATTAATTAAACAAAATTATTTAATTAAATGGGAAGCCATTCCTAATTAATTAAATGGAGTTATTTAATTAAATTAGAAAAGTGCCTCTAAATTAATTAAAAGATTATTTAATTAAATAGAAAAGGTAATTATGAGAGCATATCTCATTTTATTAAATTAAATATTTCACCAAAATCTCTCTTCAATTCAAAAAGGGAAATTTCCAGTTCACTATTGATAAAAAATAAATTAATTCAGTTAACTCCTTTTTCTACTCAAATTGAATCAGTTAACTCCTTATTTTACTCAAACCAAATCTGTTAACTCCCTTTAATTTGAGAATCTCCCTTTATGATTGAACTTCACCTTTAATCTTGACCGTTGATTGAAATCGATCTCAATTGTTGATGGATTCTAGGAAAGTCTATTTAAGAGACCCTCATCTCTTCATTTTGGAGGAGGTTGAATGAGAATTTGCATTGAATTGCTACTGGATTGTGCATTCATTTGAGCTCCCTACTTTCATACTCATTTTCTAGATTTGATATGTATACATTTAGTATAATTTCTTTTACATGTTCTTAGATTAAACTTGCATACTCCATTCTAGATTAATCTGCATTCTCATATAGATTAGTCACATTTTCTTTCAAATCCTTCATTCTTACAGGGTCTTCTTACTTAAACACCTCAAATTTGAGGATATCTGACAAGCAATTCCCTTTAGATAGAAGGCAACAGGTCGCTTTGCAGGCTGATTTTTGGATGAACAATCCAATGTTCATTCCAGGATGAATCTGCATATAATGATCATGTTGAAGTATATGTGTGTTAGCAAAGGCCACATATTCACGCATACATTTTTTTCGCCCACTGTTGGGCTCGAAAATCAATTTTTTTGGCCTCTTTTCGTATTTTTTAATCATTTTTTTGTTCTCTGTCCGTACTGTTTCATACAGATTCGAGAATCTTCACGCGAGACTATTCATTTTTGTGTAAGGATCTTGAATCTTCGCGTGAAGATTCTTTCTGCATCGCACGAGAAAGTTCCTTGGCACGCAAAACTTTGCATGGAACCTATTTCTTCATGCGAGCAGAGTATAATTTTGTGTGAGCCGTAAAACTTCTTTGCGCGAGCCATAAAACTTCTTCTCGCAGACTGCCAAGAATTTCACGCGAAAGTTTGCTGACAGAGGCAATTTTTTGTATTGATTTTTTGTGTTTTCTGGTTTTTCGGCTGACTATTCACGGTTTCTAGTTTTTCTATGTTTTCTAATTTTTTTGGAACAACATAATAGCGGTTTGTGGGACAATTGGAAAAACATGATAAAGTTGCTAAAAATAGGTAAAATCTACTGAGCACATTGCAAGGATCACCAGGTAACCTTCCTCAACTAATAACACTTCATTTGGATCTAAAACAAACATCTCTCATGTCAAGCTTGTGTGTGTTTCCTTCCATATTTTCATTTTACAACACATGCATAATTTGATACTAGGGTGTGATCTCCGTTAGTATTCATTTAGTAGGCTTAGGTACTAGTGATAGATTTAGATAGCTATTTTGGGTTATTAGACTCGCTAATCTGTCGGCCCCTTGTTCCACCCTATGGTTGCAAGATCAGCACCACGTTAAAGGGGAGGGGTCTACAGGACAGAAGCGTTAAAGGCTCCACTAGGCAACCCTTTTGTACTTTCTAGAACTCACTAGTTTTTGAGTTGTGGACTCATGTTAGCTTGTATGAGGGGTTAAATGTTCCACATCTTTGGACTCACCTCACATTAGTTAAATCATTAAGTGTACCACCTTGTGCTTTTTTGATTGCTTTTGGATAGATTTGCTTTCAAAAATTGACATCTGTACACACATAGTAATTAAGCCCCCATAAACACTATTCGTGGATCTTGAGGGAGTGGGTTCCTAGTGAAACTCCTCTCTAAGACGGATTCCTTGTAGGTCGGGAGGATACTTTGAGCATCTCGCAAATAGATGAATCTTCAACTTGTTGATTAAGGCATCCTTTCTCCAGAGAGGTTGATAGATCACTGGGAGATGATATCATAGATCTTTAAGAGATAATCTTAGTTTAGCATGTCAAATTAATCTGTCTGCTTTGATTGGGCTAAAGTTGAAAAGGTGTCAAAACCTTGAATCTGGAAGCTAAGTCCCTTTGTGGTATACTATTGTGAGTCGGTCACCTTTAGAGAGGGTTAATCATAGTAGACAATCCCTTTATAGGGAAAACTGTGATGACAGAACCTCAAGCGGTAATAGCCATTTTCGCCATGGTAGTGACAACCACTATATAAATGTCCTTGTGGAAGAAATCTCCACAAGTGTGGTTCATTATGGGTTGTCAGATCTCCCTAGTAGGTCTTGAAGATTAAGTTCTCAGACTATGTCAAAACCTCAATGCACCGGGAGTGGAGGTCACTCCTGTGAGTCATAAAAGTTGCAGAGTCAAGCCATTACTAAAAACCTTAGAGAGGCCAACTTTATTTTCTAGGGATGTATGTGTGATTGCAAAAAAACTTTTGAAAACATACACAAATAGCTCTCCTAGGGATTAGCACAAAACTAAGTCACTTGATTGTTCATGCGCAAGGTTGCTTTTTCCCTTGGTCATTGTTTTTAGACGTGCTTGAAATCACTTGCTTGCTGTTCTATGTGCCTGTTTATCTACCTGGTTACTAAAACAATCAAAAAATTTGTCAAAATCAGTCACTGTTGTAAAACTAGTCTGCCTTTTCACGCGAAATCATTTTGGTCTCACATGAAATTATATGCTCCTCACGCGAAATCAATTTCTTCTTGCATGAAATTAAATTGCTATTGTGCATCTTCAGACGATCCTAAAAATTGCTTCGTGTGAAATTAAACTATTGTCACTGACCTTTGCGTGAGACAAAAACTTCTTCGTGCAAGCCATAAAACTTCTTCACATGACCCGTAAAGGTTTTTTGCATGAGACTTTGTATCAGCATTACCAATTTGGATTTGTTTTAGCTATCTGTGGCCTACACAATGTCCTTTTTTGCATCTGTTTATCGCTCTCTATTTGCAAACAGTCCTAAAATAGTGACACTTCGCTTAGCTAAAGGCTTGTGTCTTACACCTTGACTAGTCTCATCTCATTAGTATTTTTTTGGTCTTTGTCTTAATGCTTGTCCTACTTTTTGTGACAGTGGTCATAATCTCTAGCTGTTCTATAGCCTTTAAATCAAACCATTTGTGCCTTAGTGAACAACATTCTTGCTATTATCTTGTCCTTTTTGAGACTCGGTCTTAGTGTAGTCCTTGTCCAGGTTCTAGCTTCTTGTCCTTTCCTATGACTATCACAACCAGAAGCGGCAATGTGTTTTATCCTGATAACCTTAGACGTGGTCATGCTAGGGGTCATAATCGTGGCAGAGGTCACTTACCTTTCGTTATGCAATCTGTATCCAGTTTGGCTAGTGAGGCATCTTCACGATCTTCCTCACCTGCCAGAACATCTCAAATTCAATTAACATTTTCCAATTTGTAACAAATTAGGAATCCTTTTTACCAAGAGGATACTGAGACAAGTAGAGGCCCTACATTCCCAAATACTATGTATGATCCTTTCTCCATAGACCCTTTTGAAACACAACATACAAAAACTGAACATGTTCCTATAATGACTAATCGTGAACCTAAACAGGGTAGTCATAGTCGATATCAAGAACCACCTAGGGATGACAAAGAGAGAGAGAAAAAATATGACACCGATGAGGAATAGGAAGAGGTGGAAATCCTTCCTGAACACATAGAAAAATGTCGAAGAGACAAAAACTTTTAGAAGGTCATGGGAATCCTACTCAATGAAGAGAAAGAAAAGTACTTTCTCAAACTTGCCCAAGAGGGAGCTAAACTGCCCACACATTTCAATGTGGAGACCATTATCACACATGAAGAAGAAATTGAGACTACCAAACTCCAAAAACAACTAAAAATTATGCAAGACCAATTGGCTCAGATGATGCATGAGAAGGAGAAACCCACAAAGACATACACATTGGACGCTCTTTGTTCATTCCCATTTGACAAAAATATAAACATGCCACCTTTCCCATGAGGTGTAGAACTACCCAAATATGACAAGTACCTTGGTACTACTGATCCCCAAGATCACTTGCAAGAATTTGGTGCTTTTTTTATGGAGTTTATACACAATCAAACACACCTCATGCATTTATTCCCTAGAAGCCTAGGTGGTCAAGCTTTGGAGTGGTTCTCACATTTACCTCCTGGTATCAAGATGTTTGACGAAATTGCTAATTCATTTGTTTAGCAATATTCTCATAACATTCAACATCCTGTAAATATTCGAGATCTATGTAACCTTAAACAGAAGGTTGGTGAGCCTTTTCTCACTTTCCTCCAATGGTGGAGACAACTATACACTAAGTATTCTTGTAAAATCCCAGAAACGAAGAAGCTCGACATTTTCACTAATAACCTCTTCCTTGATTTCAGGTATAGAGTCTAACTACAAGGTCCACGTACCTTTGAAGACATGATTACACATGCTATCTGTATCAAAGAATTTATGGTCAAGAAAGGTGGGGTCACTCTTCAGAGAGACACAAAACAAGGTTCCACTTCCAACAAGGATAAAACCAAACATGTCAACAAGAACTGAGAAATTGTACATGATGGGGTTGTTGACAATGTCACACCCAAACCTGCTAAAGCAAAATTTAATCTCACAAACTACCTCAAAGTGGCCAAAAATGTTGAGAAGCCTCCTCCTAACAATAAGATGTCTAGAAACAAACCGATAAACTCATGGGCAACATGACCCAAGCAAGAGTATACGCATTTGGGAGAACCTTTGGATGTGGTTTACAGAACATTGCTACAACACAAGCTTATCTCACTAATGGATAACCCTTGTCCCTATGATCCACAACCACGTCCACCATGGTGGAATGAGACCTCATTTGTGAGTATTACCAAGACAAGGGACACAAAACCAGTAACTATATAAACTTGTGTCATAAAGCCCAGGACATGATTGATACTGGTGAACTTTTGGTAGATGGATATAACAAAAACTCAGACCACGAGGCATTCAAAGAGCCTTTCCCAGCTTATGAAAAAGGAGAGACTTCGAAACCAAAACCCTACAATAAGGTCAACTATATATATTCCAATGATGACAATGTCATTCACATGGTTGAACCTATAGATTTTGAATACTACAACATTATTACCATAAAGGGGAAGCAAGATAACAACAAACCCAAGACACCATTTGTCTTGAGAGGCCCTACTTCCAATAACATGGATAATGCATCTTCGCAACATTGTGCTAACATTGTTACTCGCTCTCACATGAAGTTGGTGCTCAAAGGCCCTACACCTCCTATTTCAAATCTTGAACAATACAAGGAAAAAGCCCTTACTGGTCCATCCGATAAAGGTGCAAAACACATGATGAACTTGATTGCAGCCAATTATAGTGTTCTAGATTAGCTGAAATGAACTAATG
This sequence comes from Cupressus sempervirens, assembly GCA_028749045.1. Classification (NCBI taxonomy): domain Eukaryota; kingdom Viridiplantae; phylum Streptophyta; class Pinopsida; order Cupressales; family Cupressaceae; genus Cupressus; species Cupressus sempervirens. The sequence goes on along the minus strand of CM053786.1, from coordinate 851,315,785 downwards.
CTCACATTTCCATATTTGAGCTGCTTAAAATCTCGCCTGCTCACAGGCAAATTTTGGACAAAGCCCTCACTGAGGCAAACATTCCTTAAGATCTTGATCTTGAGTGATTTCAATCCATGGTAGGTCACCTGACCTCACCTCATCTTATGAACTTCTCCGAGGATGATGACAACTCACTGAATCACCCACACAATCAACCTCTACACATTGAGGTTATGATCCACTAGACACATGTTCGTCGGGTACTCATTGACAATGGTGTTGGCTTAAATATTGTTTTTGCTGCTTTGCTTAGACAATTGGATTGTTCTAAGGACTCTATTGATCCTCAACAAAAGATCACTATTAAAGCATACGATGAAGTAGAATGAAAGTCACTAGGTCTTGTGACTTTACCAATTCGCGTTTGTCTTGTCGAAAGGGATGTCACCTATCAGGTGCTTTACATTCCTTTAGCCTACAAAATTCTGTTGGGATGGCCATGGATACATGAGATGTGTGCTGTGCCATCCACATACCACCAATGCATTAAATTCCCATTTCATGGCTCCAAAGTTACTATTCCTGCCACTACTAGCTACACCTACAATACGCTCAAAGCTGTTGATTCTTTCATCCCTGCTAACCATGAATCTATTGATTGTCATGACAATAAGCTGAAACAAATTGAGAAGTCATTTAAACTGAAAGAAATTGGTGTGGGAGAGTACCACATGGAACTAGTGTTATCATTAACATCTATTCCAGAGTACCCTCAACATTATGGGAGGCCCTCAAAAGCAAAGAAGCCATTTGTGCTGACACCTCAGACCAAGTTTAATGGCTCTTTTGTCAAGGCTATAGTTCCCTTAGAAGACAAAAGTGAAAATAGAGCCATTGCTACATGGCTTTACAAAGAAGAAGCTCTAGTGGACCTAACAGAACAAGCTTGAGAAATCAATCCTAAGAAATATGGACCTGGTCTTAAGCTTATGAAGAATTTTGGTTACAAGGGAACTGCCCCTATTGGGTGTAATAACAATGGTCTAATAGATCCTATTAAAGCAACAACTTGAAGCAACAATGACACGATTGGCCTAGGGTTTAAGAAGGTCCCTTTCCATTTGGGATCCAATAAATTCATACCCGTAACTAAAAGTTCATCTAAAAATGAGTCACAATCTGAGTCAGGTACTTGAGAAGAAGAATCTGATGATGAGGATTCCTACCCTCATCCTATTCCTTATGATCTTGCTAAATTCTTTGCTGAGCCAGATGACTTTGTGCCATCTGTTAGCACTATGGATGATATTAGTGATTCTTCTAAGGACAATATTGAGCATCTCAAATATCATTCAGAAAATGGAGAATCTAGTCAGTCATGCCATATTGAGTATTTGTGTAAGAATCTAGAGGCTGAAGGAGATTATGTTGTTATCATTGTTGGGGAGTTCTATAGTCTCTCACCATGTAGCACCGATTCTCATGAATATGAGTTTGACAATCTTTCAGAAGTGACTACTGATAAAGACATTGACCAAGTGCATGTCTATGAAAATCAAATCAAAGTGGGTGAAATGTCTAGGGTTAGGTCATAGGTTCTAATCCAACTAGTGTCCTAGAGTTGTTAATTACTAATGTTGGTACTTCAACGCATTTGAATACACCTATGGATGAAGTCACCATAGGTCTCAAATTTTTGGTCCATGCACTTAATGACTATAATGTGAACACCATTGAACCAGCCACTACTCTCTCACTCACACATCCTAAGCTTATAGACTGGAACCCCAATGCATCTAATGAAGTCCCCACATTCCAGAATGACTATGCTCTTGCTTGTTACCTAAACGCTATTGAACCTATAACATCTTCCACCAATGAGCAGAGTATCAACATGACTAAGGTTGACATCAAATATCTTAGTCACATAATTAAAAGAAAAAAATACAAGAGGTCTGATGGTGAAAACCACATTGTGGCAGTGTCAGATCCCAAAAAAGTAAAAACAAAAGATGTATCCAAGGGTGAAAACCTCTTTGAGGTGCCGACAGATGAGATATTTGATGTCCTTCCCAGTCACTTTCAGGAGATATCTTCAGTGTTAATAGAGCTGATGTAGCCAATTAACCTGGGCACAGAAGAACATCCTCATGTGGTACATCTTTCTCAGTAATTGTCAACTGAAGAGAAGGAACAATTCATTTCCTATTTCAAGGAAAAGAAAATAAATTTTTCCTAGACATATTCTGACATGCCAGGATTGGATCCTGATATTATCATGCATCACTTGTCCATAGCACCAGGCATCAAACCAGTTAAATAGAAGCTTCAAAAAATGCATCCTCATGTTGCATTGCTAGTCAAAGTAGAATTGGAGAAACTTCTAAAGGCTAGTTTCATCTGTGCAATTGATTAAGATGAATGGATATCCAATATTGTTCCTATTTCCAAGCACAATAAATCTATCAGAGTTTGTACAGACTTCCGTGATCTTAACTTGGCATGTCCTAGAGATGACTTTTCGCTCCCTAATATACATATGATCATGGACATGATGACTGGCTATGAGGTGTACTCACTTATGGATGGTTTTTCTCAATACAATCAGATAAAAATTGCACCAAAAGATCAAGAGAAAATGGCTTTCACATGTGCATGGGGAACCTTTTGCTGGAATGTGATGCCATTTGGTTTAAAGAATGTTTGAGCTACATATCAGTGGGTTGTTACTACAATTTTCCATGACATGATGCATAGAACCATGGAGGACTACGTTGATGATACCTTGGTCAAAAGAACCAAATGCAATACTCATCTACAAGATTTGGGTCCCATCCTAGATCGTATGGAAAAATTCAATCTTCAGCTCAATCCTAAGACATGTGCATTTGGTGTCACATCAGGAAAATTGTTAGGATATATTGTTTCTGCAAAGGGAATTGAAGTAGATCCAAAAAAAGTACAAGCACTAATAGACATCCCACCACCTTCGAACATCAGTCAGATGAGAGAACTATAGGGAAGGCTTCAATCTATTCATTGGTTTATTTCACAATATGCAGATAAATCACAACCCTTCACAAAGACCTTACATAAGGGTGTGAAATTCAATTGGAGCAAGGATTGTGAGCAAAGCTTAACAAAGATCAAATAATATCTTGTCAATCCACCAATCTTGATGCCTCATATGCATGGAAAGCCTTTTCTTTTATACATTTCAGCCACTGAAACATCTTTGGGAATCCTGTTGGCTTAGGAAGACAATGACAACAAAGAAAGAGCTATTTATTACTTGAGCTAAATATTGGTCTCTTATGAGAAAAACTATAGCATTATTGAAAAAGCTTGCTTGGCAGTTGTCTTTACTTCCCAAAAATTGAGACACTACATGCTTGCCCACACTACACGGCTTGTGGCTAAAATAGATCCATTAAAGTACTTGCTCAGTAAGGCAGCTTTCACAGGAAGATTGGCTAAATGAGTCATGATACTAAGTGAGTTTGACATCCAATATGTTGAACGCAAAGCTATAAAGGGACAGGCAATTGTAGACCAGCTGGCCGAGGCACCCATGCAAAGTCTTCTACCAATAAACATTGATTTCCCAGATGAGTTAATTCTAACACTCACTCACCATACATGGGTTATGTTCTTTGATGGGTCCTTCACACAACAAGGATTAGGTGCTAGATTACTCTTCATTCCACCACAAAGATACTCATTGCCCAAAGCATAAAAGATTCTATTTCCTTGTACAAATAACATAGCTAAATATGAAGCTTTGATCAATGGTATGAAAATTGCAGCTGAATGGAGAGTAGATCATTTGGACATCTTCGATAACTCTCATCTTGTCATCAACCAAGTAAATGATGTGTATCAAACAAAGGATGAAAAATTAATTCCTTACAAATGCATGGTTGATGACTTGACAAAATATTTTGCACACATCACCTTCCAACAAGTTCCATGAGTAGATAATAAAGCAGTTGACGCCATGGCCACTCTGGCCTCCCTTCTACAAATGCCAAAAAATGATCTCTAACATGAGTTCTTGGTGGAAGTGTTACACATCTGATTCCAAGATGATATGTTCTATTATAAGACAAGAATCATCTCGCTACCATCACATCTATTCCTACCTTCATAATCAAACCATTCCAGAAGGTCTGACCTGAAATGAGAAACATTACCTAATTTGTAATGCTTCACATTATGTCATTATTGCTGACGATCTGTATAGGAGAGGTCTTGATGGAACACTCCTTAAGTGTTTAGAACCTGACGAGTCCAAATGTGCACTAATTGATGTTCACAAAGGCATTTGCGGATCTCATTCCAATGGCCTGACACTAGCTCGCAAACTTCTTCGTGCTGGTTACTACTAGCCTAAAATGGAGCAAGAAGGTGCTAAGTATGCTAGTTCCTACAAGCAGTGTCAATTACATAGGAATCTCATTCACGCTCTAGCCAGAGAGCTGATTCCCTCTACTAAAATATGGCCATTTCAACAATGGGCCTTCGACTTGGTGGGGAAGATTCACCCAACCTCTTCCAATGGACATAAGTTCATTATCACGGCTATAGACTATTTCATGAAATGGGTAGAGGCAGTCCCTCTCACAATTGCTAATGGAAAAACTGCAGTGATTTTTATCACAAACTATATCATCTATAAATATGGTATACCATCCTCAATCATTATTGACAATGGAGGATAGTTCAAAAATAAAGACCTTAAGGAACTGTGCAAGAAATTCAAGATCACACAACATTGGTCTTCCATTTATTACCCCCAGGGTAATGGCCAAGCTGAGGCATCCAATAAGGTGATCCTCAAAAGTCTTCATCGCACAGTCAGTAAGTCAGGGAGAGACTAGCATCTCTAGATCAACCTAGCCCTATGGGCATATAGGACAAGCATTAGAACTTCAACAGGCACAACTCCTTTTGCGTTGGTGTATGGGGTGGATGTTGTGCTTCATATATAGGTCAAGATTCCTACCTTGAGAATCTCCATGAAAGGCCTTATCACTGATGATGACTACAGGATAGCTCAGCTTCAAGAGCTTGTGTTATAGGATGAATAAAGATAAGTGGCATGTGATCATCTATGAGCATATCAAAAAAGAATGGCACGAAGCTACAATCGGAGGATCAGGCCACGGGACATCTAGCTGGGTGGCCTTGTCCTAAGAGAGAACCCTAAGAATCAACAAACATGAATGCAAAAAGGAAAGTTCGAACCAAACTGGCTAGGTTGGTACATCATCACTATAGTATATCGATCTGGCACTTATCATCTTTCCACAACCAAAGGAGAAGTGCTTAAAGAGCCTATAACCACTCTCCACTTGAAGCGGTTTTATAGTTGATTTAATCTCAGCAAGCTCTTTGTACATATTTGTGTGTCTTGAAAAAAATCTAAAAATCAGAAAAAGACGTGAAAATATTGTTACCCTAGTGTAAACCTAGCAATAGGTGCCTTGGTAACACCAAAAAAAAAAAAAACAAAAAAGGGGAGATCTTGCCAAGAAGGTGAAAACTTGGTAAACAGGTGCCTTTTGTTCCCAATGCTCCATCTTGTAGCGCATCTTTTGGCTATTCTATATAGTCACTTTCATGCTTTTACTTTCCTACTTTTCACTCATGTATCCATGGATTGAGTCTTGTCACAGCTCAGGGACATTCCCCCTTAGTGTCTCTCTTTTTGAGATTCTCCTCATAGAATCTCCTTCGCGACAGTAACCAGTGGTCCTCACTGTGTCTGCCTACTATCGCCATTGTCTCTCTTTTGGAGATTCTCCTCATAAAATATCCTTCATGACAGTCACTAGTGGTACTCACTACATTTTCCTACTATCACTGGTGTCACTCTCTTTTCGAGATTCTCCTCATAGAATCTCTTTCGCAACAATCACTAGTTGTTTCAACTGTGTCTGTCTACTGTTGCTAAGTCATGTCTCCAAAATTTTTTATGGAAAATCTCTTGTGTCAGTCACCAGTTGTCTTAGCTATGTCTATCTACTATCACTCAGTCCATCTTAGGTTCTTCATCATGAAGATTCCTCTTTGACCTCAGTCACCAGTCATTTTGACTGTGTCTTCCTACTGTCATCACCTTACTAAAGAGATTTCTTTCAAACTTGTTCTGGACATTGACACTTGACATCAATCTCGAAAACATTGAATTCAAAAAATGATATACTTGTTTTGATATGCTGAGCATTTTCTTTGTTTTCTTTGTTTTTATTTATCATATCTCCTCGAGCAAGTCGATGATGTCATCTTCGACTAGAGAAGCAATGACTGGGGGGCATGATCTTTTCCTTTGCTTTCTATTTGCGATTTAGTTCCAATCAGTTGATTTATTCCTATAAGAGGGGTGTCTACTATAAGAGCCTCCATCTCATATTGGATGGCCATGTGTACCTCGACTCCTTTGATAAGAATACGTCAATAACGTTGGTGCTTCTCCTTGTTTGTTGGAGTGAATTCTTCATGCTATAGTAAATACTGATACTCGTCCTACTAAGTGAACGTACGAGTCACTGTGAGTATATTTAGCACACTTCTATCTCAGGTTACAAACACAAGGGTCATTGCGGACAGAATGAATACTGAGTACTTAGCATAAGAGGGATCTCATGTGTGTTTGGTGTGCCTATTATGCAAGCAACATTCAGGTCATCCTAGCATTTATGCTCTGATGCTTATGTTAACTTGCTACATTAAAAGGGACAAATGTTCTCGTCATTTTGGCTTCTTGTGCCTCGAATGCTTACATTTAATCCTGACACCCCAATAACATATGTTATATTCATATTTTCATGATTGCGATGTTAGTGGGAATTGTATAACATACGAGCTTTATTTTATATCCAATGATGATAAATCGTCGAGGCTTGGTAACCAGGCCTAGGGTTGCATTTAACATAGTCTTGCATTACATACTTCATTTGCATTAGCACGCAATTTGATGGTCATTCTATTTATTGTTCGCATGCATCAGATTTCTCTATGGCTGCACAAGTTTTTGGTTCATCGATTTACGCTCCTTAATGGAATACCTGTGACTATCAAGCAAAAACACGCAACACTACGTGAGACGTCAATTCATACATATGCATTCTATCTAAGTACAACATACATCTCATGTACAACATAGTAAAACAAAATAGACAATGACATTTACACAGAAATACTCAGCTCAAAATCTTGTATATATATATCAAAGAATGGGTCAGTACAAAAATGGGGACTACTCGAGCGCAATCGATCAAAAATGATACATGTGGTGCTAGCACACCAATCGATACATAGCCAGGGATCATTATCAAAAATTAGGCACAGAGCATCTAACTTTGTCTCAAACTCTCACCTCCAAGAGGAGCAGGAGGAGCAGGGGTAGCAGGTGGCAGAGGCGGTGGTTGCATATCTGGCTTGATAGGAGGTCGTGCACCTCTAGACTCTCACACGTATTGAGAGAATCGCTAAACTTGCAATGTCTCATCCAGTATCGCTATGCCTGCTACTGCTGGGGCACCTGTCTCTGTGCCTACCCTACCATCCCTAGTGGATTTGTGAAGCATGGGAATGAATGGCTGATCAAAAATGCCTAATATGCAGGCGTCATCCCTGCATCTACTACCTCTGGTAGGTAGTCCCACTGAAAAACAACTAGATTATAGATATCTATCATGGATCACCTTGGATCCATCCGTGGAGACCATCTCTACTCAATATCCTTCTGGAACCTAGCATAGGTAGAGTACTCATGTGAAATATCCTGTGGTTGGCCATACTGCCGCCACACTCGTGAGATCAAGAATCTCTCTATGAAAGATGTAGTCCTGCCCACCAGAGGTCGAGAACTAAAAATCCATGGCACCTCTCTAGGGGCATCATCCCAGTCCTCTGCCTCTCTCTAGGGTTGCCATACAATGGACACTAGGTCATCAAGATGCATCTGCCAGTGCTCAATCTTACCTAGGTAGGCCTAGGTAATATGCCCTCGATATCGGCATATGTAGGGCTCCATAGGATCTTGAGCATCCTCAAAAATTGGCCCACATATGGGAAGATGCTCCCAGGCCTAGATCTGCAATACATAAACTCTCGCTGCCATGGTCTTCTTCTTATGGAAGAAGACCTCGTGCATCTCATGAAAAAAGTGAGCCAGCATGCACTAAACCCACCCAAAGATCTCAGGTGCCTCAACCATCCTACGGAGCATGGCACCCCACCCACACTCCAAACCATGTTGTCCTCTATCAGGACATAAGAAACAACTCAAGAATATAGCTAGCACAGATGCTAGCCTATGTGTCGGTCCATATGTGTGCATGAGCTCATCCCAGCTGATGGCCCTACCCCTCAGTAGCTATTTCTCAAACACAACTGATAGCGCCTCTGTCCCTACTCGGGGCACTGTGTCATAGATGACTCAAGCATTGTTAAAGGGAATCCACAAGATCCTCCAAATGTCCTTCGGAGTGATGGTCATCTCACCCATCGACAAGTGGAAGGTGTTTGTTTCTGAATGGAAATGATCCACCAAAGCTGTGAGTAAGCTGTGATTCACCATCACAGCTGGAATTCGACATAGAGAGGATAGTCCCAATCGAGCAATGTACACCCGATCTAGGTCATCAAGACTTCACAATAGCTCTCCATATGGTAGATAGTGTGATCTGAATGACACATCTCCAAAGACCTCCTGCACGCACAAACAAAAAAATGATAAATGAATGATCAGTATCAAGTCAGAACGAAGCATCAAAATGAACTAAAATCCAATTTTTAAGTGCAAAAATCAAAACTGTGATGGAATTTCAAGTGAAATTCATGAAATCTCGCGCGAAATTCTACCAGTTTCACGTGAAGACATTCTTTATTTGTGCGAAGAATCACGTATTCGTGCAAAAAAAGAGTTGCTCACACGAAGAAACCAATGTTTGCACGAGAAAAGAGGACTTCATGCGAAAATCAAATCGCCTCGCATGAAGAATCTCTTTCTTCGGCGAAACCCAATGCCCCCAGTGTGAAGATCCTCACATCGCACGCGAAGAAACAAACAACCCTGAATCTTCACATGAAGAAAGAAGATCTTCGTGCAAGAAGAGATCGGTCTCGCGCGAAGAAAGATTAAAAAATCCTAAAACATGCTACAACATGCAATAAATGACCTCGAAATGCATGAAAACAATAGTACAAAGATGGGAAATTGATGACTCACCGGTGGTCTGTAGTCTGCTGGCCGATTGAGTCATCTGGAGCATTCAAAACGATGATATCTCATGTTTACTGCCATGTCTCTATCAGAGCTCAAATCACTACAAGACAAAAGCACAAATGAATTGAAAATGACCCCTCAAGCCCTTATATAGGTATTGACCAAATTTTTCAAAGTGCTTAGATTTGCGTGAAAATCACACCACTGGCTAATTGAATTGTTCTGGATCCATTTTCGGGATTGCATTCAAAATCTAACACACCTAAGAGCGTCAAAAAAGTGTTTTAAAATTTTAGGGATCGATGCAATCGAACACTTGTGTAGCCCAAATCTTTCTGATACTTTGTGATTCTTTGAATCCTTTCAACTTTACATTCTCCATATTTTCAAAATTCATTTTGAAAATAGTCAACTCAAGTCAATTATGGCTACATCTAGTCAACTTTTGGTCAAACTTGGTCTTCGCAACTTCACAATCATTTCAAATCAACCCTGAATCTTCTTTAAATCGTTCTAATCTCTTCTAGATTCTGTTGAATCTCAGAATTCTTCTACATCTCATGATATACTGCTTCAAATCATAATTTTGGTGTGTCATCTTTCAATTTCACTCCCGAGCGAGTAGGATGATTACATCATTAAATAATTATTGCTCGAGGCATCTAGTTCCCATCTCATGTCCTTATCATTTGGGGCATCTCATCGCTCGGGGCATCTTGTCCCCTTCTATCAGGCATCTTTGCTATCTATCTTATCTTTTCATCGATTGATCAACCTTATAACAACTCTTCTCAAAGTTCAATGGATAGGTATTGGGACAGTCTAAAGCCTGACTCCTAAGGATCAAGCTCCATTCTGGGGATGATTCTATGACTCATGATTGGACCTTCTTACCTTTTATCAATCTTAGGTGTCTAGGTGTTCTATTTGGATCCTTGAAGGTCAAGCTCTGTTCTGGAGATAATCTTCTAAATGCTATCAATCTTAGGTATCTAGGTGTTCTATCTAGATCCTTGAAGGTAAAACTCCATTCTAGAGATAATCTTCTAAATGCTATCAATATCAGGTATCAAGGTGTTCTATATGGATCCTTGAAGGTTAAGCTCCATTCTAGAGATAATCTTCTAAATGCTATCAATCTCAGGTATCTAGGTGTTCTATTTGGATCCTTGAAGGTTAAGCTCGATTCTGGAGATAATCTTCTAAATGCTATCAATCTTACGTATCTAAGTGCTCTGCTTGGATCTCTTGGGATTAAGCTTTGTTCTAGAGATAGTCCTTAAAAGCTTATCAATTGGTCTCCGTGTAATCAACTTCGGAACCAATCTCATGGTCGCATCATGCTTTCTGATTATCTTTGAATTGAATGTGCTACTTGCACATTCATTCAAAGAGGGCCAAAATATAATACCCCAAAGTTGGCTCATTGCCATGATACCAATTCTGGTCTATTTTTAGCCAATCCTAAAGACCTATTCTAATAGGCAATTCTCATTTTTCTATTCACTACTTGACTTAATTGTCAGATGCAGAAGACCCTAATCTGCATTCATCATATTTCTTATTTAATTTCTATAGTATGTACTCATGTTAGTCGCATTAAACCTATTGATTAATATTTAATTTAATTACTAAGTATTTATACTTTAATTAAATTAAATTATATCCTAAAGGCTAATGTACTATGGAATTAAATTTATTTAATTTAATAAATCTACCTATTTTAATTAATTAAATGAAATTAGTTAATTAAATGGAGAACTTACTTCTAATTAATTAAACAAAATTATTTAATTAAATGGGAAGCCATTCCTAATTAATTAAATGAAGTTATTTAATTAAATAAGAAAAGTGCCTCTAAATTAATTAAAAGATTATTTAATTAAATAGAAAAGGTAATTATGAGAGCATATATCATTTTATTAAATTAAATATTTCACCAAAATCTCTCTTCAGTTCAAAAAGGGAAATTTCCAGTTCACTATTGATCAAAAATAAATTAAATCAGTTAACTCCTTTTTCTACTCAAATTGAATCAGTTTACTCCTTATTTTACTCAAATCAAATCTGTTAACTCTCTTTAATTTGGGAATCTCCCTTTATGACTGAACTTCACCTTTAATCCTGACCATTGATTGAAATCGATCTCAACCGTTGATGGATTCTAGGAAAGTCTATTTAAGAGACCCTTGTCTCTTCATTTTGGAGGAGGTTGAATGAGAATTTGCATCGAATTGCTACTGGATTGTGCATTCATTTGAGCTCCCTACTTTCATATTCATTTTCTAGATTTGATATGCCTACATTTAGTATAATTTCTTTTACATGTTCTTAGATTAAACGTGCATACTCCATTCTAGATTAATCTGCATTCTCATATAGATTAGTCACATTTTCTTTCAAATCCTTCATTCTTATAGGGTCTGGTTGCTTAAACACCTCAAATCTAAGGATATCTGACAAGCAATTCCCTTTAGATAGAAGGCAATAGGTCAATTTGCAGGCTGATTTTTGGATGAACAATCCAATGTTCATTTTAGGATGAATCCACATACAATGACCATGTTGAAGTGTGTGTGTTAGCAGAGGCCACATATTCATGCATACAGAGGATGATGAGGACAAAGAGGATAACTTTCTATTGAATGGAAGAAACCATCTCACTAGAGCCACAGAGTTGGAATAGAGAAGACGTTCCACAATCACACTACCATCTATTCCTGAGCAACCCATTTGATCTACAACCTCTGAGGATGAAATGCAATAATGGATAGATGAGCAAGATGTGGAGAGAACTAATGTCTTTCAGATGTTAGATGTTGATTTTATGTTGGTCAACATTGAATTGGTTAGTGATAAAATCAAAGATACTCTAACCAATCAACATCAATAGGACGATTGGAGTCAGTTACAACCCAAGCCACAAGGACTTCAAGTAGCCCTACCATCACATGTTCATGTTACATTTTGTGTAGACAGGGAATTGTCTACCCCTTTTCCTCCACACACTGAAGGAGAATAGGTTTAGGTAGAACAAGAGGAAGAGCCACAACAAGCATCTATCGAGGAAGTGTTAGAAGAAGGGAAGATAAGTGAACAACCTTAGAAAACTTCCAAAGACACAGAGGTAAGGACTACGGGCTCTATGGATATAGAGACTCTATTGTGGATCTTGCACAAAAGGAGAGGACTCCAAGAAGGGGAGATAAGGTAAAGAACATAGCTTAGCAAACTCCTTCATCCTCAAAAGGGAAATACCTAATAGATCATGTACCAAGATGGTTGAAGAAAGAGGTCATAAGAAACAAAAGGCAATAATTAACCACTAAGGAAGAAGATAAGATGGAATTAATTGAATTCCTAAGGAAACTTGAGTCACCACCAAAGGATGCATGAGCATTAGTCTTCATCATGAGTGATCAAAACCAAGACTTGTTTTCTCACATAGCTATCCCTCCTCTAAATATAGATGTTGAAGAATTGACTCCAAGAGATTATTAAATTGGGTATGTCATGCTAGGAAATATGACATTGGATACTACTAAATTGATGGTAACAAAAGGGATCAAAGAAGTGTTTAGATACTTAGAACAGGATGGGATAGGATTGATAACACTTTGGAAACAAAATGAGATCCTAAAGAGATATCAAGTGAAGTTGTTGGTCCCTTAGATCTTGCAAAAGCTGAAGAGACTTTGAATATGAAACTAGAGAGAAGGGATAGGGGTACAAGCCAATTAGATCCATTTTTGAAAGCTTTTTAGCAATGGTGAGAAGGTTTTGAGGAGAAAGGTTTACAAATGATACAAGGAAATCTCAAGTTTCTACACTATATGTAAGATAATGTGGATAGGCTTGTGGCCATTTTGAATCAAGATTTTGGTTTGATGGATGAAATATATACCTAGAGAAAAGATTTGAAAGCACTTTAGTTGATCAAAGGAAAAAGTTATCGGATGTTGATGGAAGTATATGCAGCAAAGGAATTAGATAAAATCAATGATTGGATAGAAAAAATTGTGAATGGAAATAAAGTAATGGAAACATTACATGAGAAGATTCAGAAGCTCAAGGATCAAACCCAAGAGTGAATTTTGGAGGCATAGAGGCATTATAGTGATATGTGTTTTGACATTTTTGAGGATGATTTCAGGGAGAAGTTAGTAGCTATAGAGGTAGTACTTGGAAAATTTTGAAAAACTTTTGAAGAGGCTGCTAATGATGATGACATTAAGCAAGCATTTAGATTAGAGGAAGCATTATTAGAATTGGATGCAAAACTCAGGGATTTTATAGAGACTCACATTGAGGTGAGCAACTAGTAGTAGAAAGTCAAGGAAAAGTATGAAGCCTTAGATTTTTTAGATGTAGCTCAAGTCACCAAGATCACTAAGAAATTCAAGGGAAAATACCTAGACATAGCTCTAGTATAAAGGGGAACAAACCCCAGAAGCTAGAATTTCAATTTTTGACACTTAGTGAAATTTTGCATTTTTTGATCTTGCTTCCAAGGTGCACAGGTGTGCTAGGTGCTCTAGTTGCATAGGTGTACTTTTTTAGTAGTGTTCTAGAAGTTTTTGAAGAAGTTAGAGATGTGACGATAGTTAACTGGTAGTTCTAAATTTAGAGCTTTCCATGCATCTAAAATCCATTCTGACAGTAGTTTAACTCCTATAGATGCCTAGTGAAGATGGAGCTTTTATTTTTGGCACTTCTAAACACTCCCACATCAACTAATGGCTCTCTCTTTATTATTTTCTCATGTTTTCTTTGTTTTAAGACATGTAAAGGATCATGCATCCAAATAATGATATAAATATGGATGGAGTCCTACTAATAATGATATTTATAGAATCATGCTTTTTTAATATCTTGTATGGACCAAACATCTTCATTTTCAACTTATTATATGCACCCATTGGAAATATTTCCTTCCTCAAAAGAACCATGACTTCATCTCAAATCTAAAATTTCTTTTACCTCCTTTTCTCATCTTCCTTAGCCTTGTACTATGTATTCATCCTTGGAATGTTCTTCCTCACCTCCTCGTGGATGTTTAGTTGGATATTTATTTAGCACCCACCTTGGGATTCGTGATAAGGGTTTAACTACCTCTTGTGCACTATAAGTTGATTGGTTTTATTTAGCATTGAAAGATCAATCTTTTGGTGTAATGGAAACTCCACTCTAACAAGTGGTATCTAAGCTTGATCACAAGTTTTAATCCTTAGACCCTTGGGTAACGCTTGGGGGAAGATTGTTGGAAATTTATTTATCTCTCCCCTTGGAATTTGTGACAAGGGATTAACCACCTCCTATGTACTATAAGTTGAGTGGCTATATTAGGCATTTATAGATTAGTCTTTTGGTGTTCTAGAAACCACACTCTAACATGTTCTTCATATATTTTGTAAAATCCTCCACTTTAGTACTACGTATCCCTCCCTTATCCAAATTCCTCAATTAGAAAAAATTTATGGGACTCCTCCCATATACAACATGGAATGGTTAATTTGTAGTACTTCTATACAAGAATTATTGTACAAAAATTCTCCATGTGGTATAATTGAATCCAACCATTTATCTCATCTCCAACCAAACATCTTAGCAAGTTCCTCAAACTCCTCTTCATAAATTTTGTGTTTCCATAAATCTTTGGATAATGTGATGAGTTGAACTTCAAATATATCTTCAATTTATTCCATAATGTATGCTAGAAATACCCAACACACTTGTTATCTCAATTTGAACCTATACTCTTTGGAAGACCATATAGTCTCATCATTTTCTTGAAAAACAACTCCACCACATGAATAGCATCATTAGTCTTCTTACAAGGCATAAAATGTGTCATCTTTATTAACCACTAGAAAAATTGAATCATTCCCTCATTGAGTCCTTGGTAATCCAAGAACAAAATCCATGTTGACTTCCTTCCATGACTTCTCTAGTATAGGCAATGGTTCATACAACCCTGCATTTTTCTTCACTCATTTATCCATCTAAAATTCAATGCAACTCTATACAAACTTCTTGACATATTTCTGCAACTATGGTGAGTAATAATTCTTAGAAACCAAAGAAATGGTTTTATCTCTACCAAAGTGTTCATCCAATCCTCCACTATGCTTCTCCCCGATGATATTCTTGCTCATAGAACTTCTTCAAATGCACAACTAACTTCCTTTTGAAAAACATATTATTCTATATTATGAAATCCAACCACTTTTTTCTATCAAGTGTAATAGGTTACATGAAATATTTCCAAGCTTCGCCAAAATTGGGATCCTCCATATACAAATTATTGAATTCCTTGAATCCAACCACCTCAATCTACATCTCTTTTTAAAAAATTTGTCTTCTATGAAGAGCATATGCAACTCTATTAGACTTCCCACTTCTATCTTTTAAAATAAAAACATAATTCTATAAAAATTAAACACATTTGAAATTCCTTTGGTTCAACTTTCCTTGACTATTCCAATATTGCAAATCTTGATGATTAGTATTAAAAAAAATCCTTACAAATAAGAAAATGTCAAGACTTCTTCAATGCATGAAATATAACAAAAAATTCTTGAACATAAATAGAATACTTTCTTTTGGAATCATTCAACTTCTCACTAAAATAAGCAGAAGGTCAACCTTCTTGGCTCAAAACAACTCCTGTTGTAGTACCTCTAGCACCAAAAACTACTTGATATACCTTGTTAGAATCTAGAATTACCAAAATTGGTTGTAATGTAACTTTCTATTTCAATAAACTAAAACTCTTATTTTCTTCAACACTCCACTTAAATTTGTTCCTATCCCCTCTCATTATTTCAGTCTAGGGTCCACAAATACTGCTAAAGCCTCTGATAAAATTTCTATAAAAACCATCTAGTCCATGAAAATATATTACCTCTATAGCACTCCTTATCATAGTTCATTCAAGGATAGTATTCACTTTCCTAGGGTCCATCTTTAGACCTTATGTTGAAACTAAAAATCATAGGTCCACCAACTCCTTTACAAAAATACACTTCTTTAGATTTATCAACAACTTTTCTTCCCTCAACTTCTCAAACACCTTATAAATATGCATTATATCCTCCTCCAGTGTCTTACTAAAAATCAAAATATCATCTAAGTAAGCAATAACAAACTTACCTAGCAATTCCTACAATACCTCATTCATGAGTTGTATCAAAGGGCTCAATGCATTGGTTAGCCCAAAAGGCATGACTAACCACTCATAAAATCCATCCCTTGTATTGAAAGAAGTCTTCCATTCATCTCCTTCTTTTATTTGCATCTAATGGTACCCAATCTTTGGGTCTATCTTGGTGAAATATACAGCTCCACTAAAATAATTCATAATATCATCCTTCCATAGAAATAGAAATATGTACTTCATTATGATATTTTTATATCTTGAGAACTATTACACATCCTCCATTATGTATTCTTCTTTGGTGCTAATATTGTTGGTACAACACATGGACTCAAACTCTCTCAAATTAACTATTTCTGTAAAAATTGGTGTACTTGTCTGTTCAACTCTTCACCTTTTGTTGGTGTCATTTTGTGAACTACCTTATTTGGAAAACTGGCTTCTAGAATCAAGTCTATCTAATTATTAATCTTTCCCATTGGTAGTAATCTATCAAGAATATTATCATATATAATATCTAGAAACTCTTCCAACAAATCTACAAATTCAATAGGCACCTCTTCTACCTCTTTTTTACCATCTTTTGGAATTATATCAAAACACATATGCTCATGCTTTATGCCCACTAGGAACTTCTTTCCATCAACAAAACATATTTTGGAAATACTACATGCCTTTTCTTTTTATCCTTCAATGGATTTATCTTATGTTTCACTCCATCCTTTGGCAGAGTGTAGGTATTTACATGACCATCATGTACAACATGCCTATCAAACTACCATAGTCTATCCAACAATATATGGCATATCTTTATAGGTATGACATCATAAGGTACCTCAAATTGGTAGCCTCCAATATTGAGCTTTACTAGGTAATACTCATTAATCATGACCTTCTAGTCATCCTACACCCAAGAAATAAGTTATGGACATGAGTGTTTCTTCCTCTTGAGCTTTAACTTTGTGAAAATATTTTCAAATGCCATATTGTTAGTGCTTCCAGCATTAATGATCACATTATAATAGTTATCTTCACACTTGCACCTTATGCAAAATATGATCCTTCTTTGATCAAGTTCATTCTCACCAACCAATATGATTCTTTGATTAAGTAGTGTTAGCCAAAAATGCCCTCTCACTAGAAAATCAAATTCAAATGATAGGCCGCTCAATGACCACCTAGGGTTTTCAAATTCAAATATTAAAAGGATTCATGAAATAATTTAACTTTGGCTATATCTTTTTTATCTTAAGTCTACACAACCTCTTTAAGTTATACCTTTGAAATATCGTAAGTTACAATCACACAAATCACCCTTTGGGTCACAAAACACACTCGTGGTGGAGTAAGAACTAACTTGATTTCGAGAAATGGAAAGTTAATTGCACTATTTTTGATTCTTCATAGTTAGTTAAGGTTTGACTATGATTCAGACCCCAGCGGTGCAATTCTAATGTTTGTACATGGTTACAAGGATGGAGCAGTTAACCCAGGTTTAAGTGGCAATGTTTCAATTTTCCTTGTATCACATGGTCACATGGGTTAAATAGCAAACTACAGTAATAGTTGCAATCGAGGGATTCCCTTTATTTTTCTTAGTTGCAAGGTTAAGAGAGGAACCTTAGGTTAAAGCAATGAATGATGTGTGGCAATCAAGTTTCAATCTTCAAAGGATCATAGTGGTTAATGAGAAATTTCAAGGACAAGCTGCATAGTAGTGATAATAGTTTACTCACTCAGTCATAGGCATTTGATGTTAGGTGCAAGGAAAGGTGGTGAATCTATAATTGTGTTAGATGGTCAAAGCAAGAAGACTTCGTGGTGTGCAAAAATGGTAAAAGATGATTGGTCCATATGGCAAGGCCTAAAGTTTGATTCTATTTGACTAATAACTCAGCTGATTTGGCATACTTAAGATATAGGAACAAGCTCTTTGATGATATATCTGATCTTTTTTATCTCCTACAACCACTTTAATCATTCTATAGGTCTAATAAATGCAAAAGAGCACTCCATTGTCACCTATTGATCCATCTACTCCACCAAAAGTTAATGGTTGTCATCCCTGACCTCTCAAGGCTTTGTTTGGTGGACAAGTGAATTTCCAACATCTAGATTTGTGCCATGATTAGATATTTTCAAGAATTTTAGTAGTGGTTTCATGTAGTGGTTGTGAACTAACTCTCAGTGAAAAATTATGAGTTATGCTTAAGCTATAAATCACATTTTGTAATTTTTTGAAGGGTATGTTTTGGCATGTACATTGTAAATTCCCTTTGCCTCTAAACTATTCATGATATTTTTCCTTATCTCTTTCACTAATTGATGTATTGTGAAAGATTTGTTTTTCTCTCTTCATTATATTGTGGTTGTCTATCATTTTCATAATTGCATCTCTTTTGACCTATGAATGATATATAAGTGAACTCTCTTTTTCCTTATTTTATTTATTTTTTTGTCTAATCTACATGTGATTGATAGACTAAACAAGTCTGAATCTGTATATTTTTTGGTGTCATGATGGTTTAAATACACATGTATGGGTAGAGATAGGATTGAACACTCTATTTTGGTGCACCACCTCCTTAGAATAGATTAGGCAGTTTGCCTTTTTGTATTCCTTCTCCCCTTTTCCTCTCCAAGTATAGTTAGGTGCACCCTAATAGAAAAGGAAGCCCGCCTTCTCTAGAGACTCAACCTAATAGTTCAAGTCCCACAACTTGGAGATTTTTCTCATGTTTCAAAAGGTTTTCCTTAGGTAAAAACTTTGGACAAGGGTGCAATATTTTGTGACAATAGTTTTTGGCATGCCTAGCGGGACAATATTCAGAAGAATTTCCAAATTCATGCTAAGGAAATAGTGCTACTCTCTATATTTTAGGCCTTCAAGAGCTTCATATCCAAGCACTTGGTAACTCTACTCCATTCCACATATGGTTTCATACCAAAGTTTTATGATTCATGCCGAAAGCTAAAACAAGAGCATCTTCTAGAGGTAAGTTTCAATTCTAGGAGCTTTCATTTTGTAATCTAAGAAGATAGACTAGGTTTGTAACTCTACTCCATTCCACATATGGTTTCATACCAAAGTTGTTATGATCCATGCCAAAAGCTAAAACAAGAGCATCTTCTAGAGGTAAGTTTCAATTCCAAGAGCTTTCATTTTGTAATCCAAGAAGATAGACTAGGATATCTCTATCACTAGTTAGGAGTGCAGCAGTAACACACACCCCTACAAGATCCATCTCAACTCCTCCTATTGTTAGATCTGAACCTAGAATACCATTTTTTGATATGAATTGACCACTTGACTATATAGATAGAGCTCATGTTTTTCCCACTTTTAATGGTACAAGTCCTCTCTTTTTATCCTAAAGACATCACATACCAATATCATAAATCTATGGCTAATTGGGATGGGTTCCCTATGCATGAATTTTGAGGACAAAAGTGATCACCTATCACTTTTAGAGAATCTAAGAACTATCATGATGGAACCCCATGAATATATGATAGACTTTAATTATAGATTTTATAAGACATGGGATAGAATACCTACTGTATTAAAGCCCTACCTTAGTAATGCATTATTGTATTACCTCAGAGCCTTCAATGGTGATATTTCTACCACTCTACAATCTATGGGTGGGGACACTTTTCCAAATGCTTATGAGGTTGTCATAAGAGCATAAAATATCTTGATACAAGGGGGGATGTTAGCTCCAAGGCCTTCAATGCCTTTCTTTTTGGACATTCCCAACCATCAACCCATTGTAGCCCCTATTCCTCCTTCCTCTACAAGTCAACCCCTTGTTGTAGTCCCAATATCCTCCACATCTTGTAATGGAGTTGATAGGATTGAGGCTATGATGTAGAAACTGATACAAATATGGTTAATAATTTTTAGGACCAAGAAAGGAAGATCGAGGACAATAGTGTAGTGATGCAAAATATGAGCAATGAGTTGGTAACTATGAAGAGGAAACAAGCTCAAACTAATAAGCCTCCCCAACTTCAATATCAAGGTCCCATGCATAATAGATCCCTAAACTAGAGTCATGTTCCCTATAATAAAAATAGACCTATCAAAAACACCCAGACTACAAATACCAACCTAAATAAGGCTTTAGTTCCTTAGAAAAATCTTGCTCAAGATCAAGATTTCTTCCCTTCTTGTAACTACTCCTATGGATATTTCATTTGTCAAAAGGTAGAATCTTACTTGCCATTAATTGTACCAGAATAGGTAGTTGACTAGAAACACAATGCTAATAAACCTATTGATTCTTTTTAATAGGGTGGTTGCTCTTTCATGAATCATCAGGTGGAAGAGCATTGTAATGTAAACCAAGATTTCTATGCTTACAATACTAGGAGCACAAGAAGAGCTATTGAATATGCTTCCCCTCCTCCTAATCAGGCCTCAACATCAAGCTCAATACCTCATGTACAAGCAGTGGATTAGAAACATAGTGCTAATCAACTTGCTTACGCTCCTCAACAGCAAAGGAAAAATAATAGCAAAGAGATGTGAATGACCCTCAAGTTGTTCCATCTCAAACATCTACACATGTATCCCCAAGATCTCTACCAAAGTACCTAACACCTCATTTAGTGTGGTAGAGTAGATGAAGAATACAAATGATAATATTTCTATGTGGTATGTCGTTGCTACCATACCTATGCAAAAGAAGCCACTGTAGCACAAATTGGAAAACATTGAATTAAAGGATCAACCATTAAGAGAAGAAAGTGTCACAAGTGTAGTATAACCATCAAGGGAGATAGATTAAACTAAAAAGGTTAGAACTCCTCTATTTTATGTTTCTCTGATCATAGGAGATAAGATATTCCATAATTGTATGATTGATTTAGGGACTCGTAGTTCAATGATGCCTAAGTGTGTAGCTGATGTCTTAGAAATCAAATATGAGCCCATTGTTAGGGATATATTGCAATTGGATGGTAGTACTTTCAAAACTTTAGGAATGTTGAAGTGGCCCTACATGCATGTCCTAGTTGTACTATAGTTCAAGATATATTAGTTGTTGAGGTAAAACCACACTTTTCCATTTGTCTCTCAAGAGATTTCACTAGACAAATAGGTGGTTACATATCCTTTGATTGGTCATACATGTTTTTCAGAACAAGATATGGAAGTACAGCTTCAATCAAAGTAGAGCCCTTAGCCCTTAATCATATTGAGCCCTACAATCCTAATCTCATCAATATGAATTGTAATATCTTGGAGATAAATGAAAATGACATGCTAAATGAGCTCGCCACTTCTCTAATAGAGATACCTAATTTTCTCTTAGATGAATGGGCTAATGCATATTAGTTTGATTCAATACCAAAACCCTAGAGATAGGCCTTGGGACTTATTATATATCAGAAAAGGATGTTCTTGTCCCTAACCTTATGAAGACCAAAGAGGATACACGTGGGATATGGAGCATGTACTTTGATAGATCAAGCAATAAGAATGGATTAGGGGTTGGTATGATGTTGGTTTCTCCTACACTACAAAGATACTACTTCTCATTTAGGCTTCAATTATGTTGTACTAATAATATAGTAGAGTATGAGGCATTGATCCAAGGTCTCCTACTTGCTCAAAAAAGATGAATTCAAGCCTTGAGTGTATATGGAGATAGCAAGCTAGTGGTTAGTTAGGTAAGAAATCAAAATGTCACCAAGAATCATTTGCTCAAGTCTTATAAACATAGAATATGGGATTTGCTTGAAAGCTTTAATGCATTTAACATTCAAAGCATTCCTAGAAAAGAGAATATGCATGTTGATAGAATTGCAATGGTGGGTGTGTCTTATGATGTTCCAAGGGAACTTGAAGATGAAAATAAGAAATAGATTAGAGTGGTGGTTAGGCCTATGATTCCTGATAATAATATTAATTGAAAAGTCTTTCAATCTAATGCACAAATTATAAGTTTCTTGTAGAATGAGGTAGATTTTTCAAATAGAAATTAGTCAAGGCTATATGAATAGGATGGGTACTAGATCATCAATCTCAGTTCTAACAAGTTACCTAATAGTCTCATTACCTTAGAGAGTGCCTTCAATCCTGATGACCAAGTAAGAGATACAGGCATGAGCCTTTTTGCAAACAAATATGATCATATACTAATTGTAGTTGTTGATTGAAGATCCCAAAACATGTGGAAGGTATGTTATGAAACTGAGCAAGAAATTTTTGTTCATATATGTCAAGAGTTTAATGATGTATTTTCTTGGACATAGGATGATTTAAAGGGTTTAGACCCAATTTTGTTTCAACATTCCATAGACTTAGTTGATAATGTTAAACTTGTTAGGCAAAATTAGAGGCCGGTGAATCCCAAGATTGAGCCATTAATGAGAAAAGAGCTATCCAAATTGATTGAGGGAAATATTATTTTCCCTATCAAGAACTCATCATGGGCAGCTAACCTTGTCCCTATTAGGAAGAAGAGTGGAGAAATCAGACTACATGTAGACTTTAGGGATCTTAACTGAGCCTACCTTAGGGATCATCACCCTCTTCCATCCATGGAACAGATATTGTCTAAGGTTAGTTGTTTAGAGAGATTCTCTTTCTTGGATGGATTATCAAGTTATAACCAAGTGTTGGTCAAGGAAGATGATAGATATAAGAATACTTTCACCACCAAATGGGGCACCTATGCCTATAGTAAAATGTATTTCAGACTAACAAATACGAGTGCTACATTTTAAAAGGCAATGGAGATGGCCTTCAAGAAAATGATTGAAAGGTTTGTGTTGGTCTACCTTGATGATATCACAATATATTCAAAGAATGTAGTAGAGCATTTTGGCCATCTCAGACAAGTATTCAAATGTAGAGAGATTGGTGTGTCCTTAAATCCAAGTAAGTGTGTCTTTGCCACTAACCAAGGAAAGCTATTAGGACACATTGTATCCAAGGATGGTCTGACTATTGATCTAGAAAAAACTAAATTCATACTTGCTCTCTCCCTTCCTAGTCACAAGAAAGGGTTGCAAAGCTTCCTTGGAAGGATTAATTTTGTGAGGAGATTCATTCCTAATTTAGCTACCATGGTGAAGCCTCTTATAGATATGCTCAATAAGAACATGGTCTTTTCATGGACCAAGGAAGGAAAACAAATTTTTGAAGAGATCAAGGTAGTCATAGCCATAGCCCCTACTCTCACCAATCCAAATATTGAGAAATATTTCATTCTCTACATCTTGGGTGG
This sequence comes from Cupressus sempervirens, assembly GCA_028749045.1. NCBI lineage: Eukaryota > Viridiplantae > Streptophyta > Pinopsida > Cupressales > Cupressaceae > Cupressus > Cupressus sempervirens. The sequence continues at coordinate 851,292,174 of CM053786.1, read as the reverse complement.
TGAGTCAAGCATTTTTTACTATCTTGACTCAATCAAATGATAAGAATGAAGAGCAACCTATAGCCTTCTTTAGTGAAGGGTTTAAGGAATATGAAGACAAATACAACTATGTGGAGAAGCGAGCCCTTGCAGTCATAAGATCTTTTAAGAAATTTAGACATCTTCTATCCCATAATAAGATTCATTTGATAGTGCCTCATGAAAGTGCAAAGGACTTCCTTTTGAGCAAGGATATTAATGAGAAAAGGGCAAGTTGGATCACCAAAGTAATGGAGTATGATGTGGACATTTAGATCACCAAGTTGGTAAGAGGAAAAGGATTGTGCAAATAGATGGTCTCATCTCAAGAATGGGATGAAGAAGTTTCCTTGGTACTAATAGAATAGAAACAAGTAGGAGATGAGAATACAAAGAGTTGGGTAAACAACATAATGACCTTCTTGTTAGGAAATGTACATCCTCAAGGATTAGATAAAGCTAAAATAAGATAGTTTAGATTGTAGTCGATCCCATATGTCATAGTTGGTGGTATCTTGTTCAAAAGGGACTTTAATGGAGCTTTATTAAGGTGCATTGATATAGATCAAGCTAAAAAAATGGTTAAGGAGTTTCGTGATGGTCCTGATGGTGGCCACTTTTCAACAAGAACATCTACCATGAAGATAATAAGGGCAGGCTACTATTGGCCATCCTTGTTCTATGATTGCCATAGACATGTAAGAAAGTGTGGAAAATGTGGATTCTTTATAGATAAGAAAAGACTTGGAGCTCCCCCCCTTCATCCTATTCAAGTCAATCAACCCTTTTCTCAATGGGGATTATATTTCATAGGTCCCATTAATCCTCCTTCTAGCTCTAGTTATAAATGGATTCTAGCTGCTACAGATTACTTTACTAGGTGCATAGAGGCAATTGCCTTAAAAGATGCTACTAAGAATTTAGTTGTTGAGTTCTTAAATGGTATTATCATGAGGCTTGGTGCTACTTCAACCATTATTTTAGATAATGCAAAGTCATTTGTAGGAGCTTAGATATGTTCAGGGGTTGTAGATCATGACATTTACCTCAACACATCTTCCAATTACTACCCCCAAGGTAATGGCTTGGTTTAGTCCTCCAATAAGAATTTAGTTAGAATCATTAAGAGGACTACTGAAGATAATAGAAATTTTTGGCACTAGAAATTTAGAATTTCCCTTTGGGCTGATAGAATAACACCTAAAAGAACTATTGGAAACTCACCTTTCATGCTAGTAATATGACAGGGAAGCTAGGCTTCCTATTTCATTGGATTCTCCATCCCTGGAACTAGACAATCAATTGGAACTAATTGAAGATGATGCTATGATAGTGAGAATAGAAAAAATGATGGAGTTGGAGTAGAAGAGAAATCAGGCCATGTACACCTTGGAAGCACACCAACAATAGACCAAGAAGAGCTTTGATAAGAAGGCTAAGTTTAGAATTTTTAGTGAAGGTGATATTTTGTTAAAATGGGATGCAGATAGAAAAAAGGCAAGGAGGTGCTCAAAATTTGATGCATTAAGGAGTGGTCCCTATGTGATTAAAGCATGCCAATTCTTTCCAATTAAGTAGGTCTAATGGTGAAATCTTGCCTATTCTATTCAATGGAATATATATTGAAGCTTGCTTTTGATAGAGTTGTTTTTTCATGTATATAGTTAGAATAGTTTTCTTTTAGTTATTTCCTATTTTGTAAGAATTATAGGATGTACATTGGTTTTTCCTCTGGAGTTATAGTTTTGAAGGTTTCTGGTAGAGTTACAAAGGAAGAAGGGCATGTTTTTATGGCTCAAAATGTAGCAAAAGTGATGAAATGAATAGGCTTTCAAAGTTTAGAGATTTCATAGCCCAATGGATTTTTCAATGGTCACCAATCATATGCCAAGCAGACTTGCATACCCTCTAAGTCACTAGAAATGTTAGCCAAAAATGCTCTTCCAATAGAAAATCAAATTCAAATGATAGGCTTCTCAATGATCACCTAGGGTTTCTAAGATTCAAATATTAAAAGGTTTTATGAAATAATTTAACATTGGCTATATCTTTTTTATCATGATTCTATGTAGCCTCTTTATGTTATGCCTTTGAAATATCTTGAGTTGCAATCATGCCGGTCACCCTTTGCTTCACACAATCATGGTGGAGTAAGAGCTAACCTCAATTCAAGTGGCAACAAGGTGTTTGCACTATTTTTTCTTGGTCATAGTGGGTTAAGGTTTGACTAAGGTTCAGGCCCTGATGGTGCAATTCTAACAATCATGCATGGTCACAAGGATGGAGTGGTTAACATAGGTTTAAGTAGTGACATTATGATTTTCCTTGTATTGTATGATCACATGGGTTAAAGAGTAGACTGTAGTTAGAGTTGCAATCAAGAGATTCCCTTTTTCTTTCTCTATCACAAGCTTAAGAGAGGAACCTTGGGTCAAAGCAATGAATGGTATGTGGTAGTTAATTTTTAGTCTTTGCAGGATTGTAACAGTTAATGAGAAATGTCAAGGGAAAGTCGATAATAGTTTACTCACTCGGTCTTAAGCATTTGATGTTAGTTGAAACAAAAGGTGGTAAAGTTGTGATTGTGTTAGATGGTCAAAGAAGGAAGAATTCATGGGGTGGAAAAATGGTAAAAGATGATTGGTCCATGTGGCAAGGCCTTAGATTTGACTCTAGTTGACTAATGACATAGCTGATTTGGTGTACTTATGATAGAAGAAGTAGCTATTTGATGATAGATTTGATCTTTTTGATCTCCTACAACCAATTTCATCATTCCCCAGGTTTGATAAATATAAAAGAACACTCCATCTCTGCCTATTGATCCATCTACTCAACCAGAAGTTAATGGCCGCCATCCTTGACCTCTCAGAGCTTTGTTTGTGGACAAGTGAATTTCCAACATCTAGATTTGTACCATGATTAGATATTTTCCAAAATTGTAGTAGTGGTTCGATGTAGTGGTTGTGAAGTAACTCTTAGTCAAAAAAACTGAGTAATGCTTAAGCTATAAAAGAACATTTTGTAACCTTTTTGAAGAGTTGATTCTTCTCTATTTCCTTGGTATATTTTAGCATGTACATTATAAATTCCCTTTGCCTCTAAACTATTCATGATATTCTACATTATCTCTTTCAGCCATTGATGTACCATGCAAGATCTATCTGCGTCTCTTCAATGTATTGTAGTTGTCTATCATTTGCATAACTATATCTCTTTTGACCTATGAATGGTATAAAAGTGAACTCTCTTCTTCCTTGTGTTACTCATTTGTTTGTATGATATGCATGTGATTGATAGATTAAACAAGTCTAAATCTGTATATCTTTTGGTGTCACAATGGTTTAACCATACATGTATGGATAGAGATAGGATTTAACACTCTATTTTGGTGCATCACCTCCTTAAAATAGATTAGGTAGTTTTATTTTGTGTATGACTTCTCCCCTTTTCCTCTCCAAGTGTAGTTAGGTGCACCTTGATAGCAAAGGAAGCCAACCTTCTCGAAAGACTCAACCTCATAGTTTAAGTCCCACAAATTGGAGGTTGTTTCCATGTTTCACAAGGTTGTCCTTAGGTAAAAAATTTGGAAAAGGGTGCAAGCTTTTGTGACAACAAGTAGGACTTCTCTTTCAACATCTTTAGAATGTGATGATTTGGCTCTTCATCAATATGTGCAACTCTAGCCTAACATATTCTACTATTGGTCCTTCCTTCACACTGGAGACATTCAAAAGTGTTAGATTTAGTTTAGAAAAAATACTTAATAATGTAGAAAAGTCTATGAAGAAATTAGTATCATAGAATAGAAGGAAAATGGAACACTACTAGAATGAATATGATACTATCAGAGAAGTCTTATATGATAAGTATAAGTGAGATTATTAGATAATATTAAGAAGGAAGTTAGGAGTCAATCTAACCCTAGCATCTATGGTTAAGATTAAGTTTAGGGCAATCAAAAATGTAATGATATAAGGGAGTAAGAAAGGAATAGAAATAAGAGAGAGGATTAGAAAAAGTGAATAGAGAGAAGAGTGACAATAAGCATTATAGTGAAGGACAAAGGAACAAGAAAATATTACAATCTTAGGGAGAAGCAATAGATAGGCCAAGTTATCTTATATAATAGCTATTAAATTTTTACAAGATTTGAAGAGTCTTTTGTAGGATTGTTGAGTTTGTCTAATTGAACTTTTGTTAAAACGTCTAATAATGTGAATGCATAGATAGGAAGGATTAAATCTCTTAGTGGAGTGGTCATAATAGGATGAAGATACAATTAGCATTGTATTAGTCACTCTTGAAAAATTGAGTTTCTAGAAAGAAAACACCAATGTATGCCTAATTGGAAACCCTTTTTTACTGCAGTGAAAAAGTTTCAGGTTCCATCCCCATCATAGTTTCTCCCTCTAACTAGCATTTTTCTACAATACCAAAATCTTTGTGTTATGTATGTGAATTCTCTTTTATGAAATTCTGTTTAATTTTATGCATATAAAATTGTTAATGGTTAATTTCTTATGCAATTGGTTAGATTTGGATTATTCAAACAATCTTATCATAGACTATTAGTTAAATAATAATAATTCTTTTGTAGTGATTCACCCCCTCCCCCTCTGAGTACTTAACCTTTCCTACCTATAATTAATAAAATACCCTATTTTCTTCTTCTTCATAGTGAAAATAGGTTCCACAAATACCTCATCTACTAGATCCTTGTCCTCTTCCACTTCCTCTTTGAACTCTATTATTATGATCATGGAAACGATTGTAATTATTTCCCCTTTGGATCTAATTAGTATTTTTGGCCTCATCTTTCTTCTTTTGATGGCCATTGTTTCCTCCATATGATCATCTTCGAGATCTTCCACCATGACCTCTACCACTTTTCTTGTTCTTAAGCTTCTTATTCAACTTTTCCTCAACTTTTAGGGCAAACAACTATGCCTCCTCAATATTGTTCTTTTGAACTAGACTCAATTCCTCCTAAATGCTTGGCCTTAACCCATTAAGTTAATAGGAAACTTTCTCCTTGTCAGCTTCTACATGACCAATTTTTATGAGAACTTGATAGAACTCTTTTGAATACTCCTAAACAGATCTTGTCGCTTTCTTCAACCCTTGTATTTTCTTCAATAGATCAAGATCATAATTAATCATAATGAGTTTTAATTTTAATTTAGCTATCATCTAGTCCCATCTTGTAATTTTATCTTTTCTCTTCTATTCTTCTCTAATTGAATCTCATCCCACCAAATCTTCACATGACCCTTTAGTTTCACCTTCAAAAACTTGACCCTATTAGGATCCTCAATATCTTCATATTCCAAACATTCTTCTAATTCATTGATCCAATCGATCAATTCCTCCATGTTAATATTTTCCAAAATGTGGGATCCTAAAACTTAGGTCTTTTTCCAATCTTGGAAATGGCCCTAAAAATATTTTCCTCATTTAGGTTCAAAACTTAATCTTCTACTTTTGCGTCAATGTGTCCTTCTTCTTCTCTTTTATCCTCATTGTCATCTCTTTTGAAAAGATTCATCCCTATATGCATTTGTTCTTATAATCCTTGCATTTTTCTCTAGAGGGTTCTAAAGCCATTAGGTGTAACACCTCTAACTCTTCCACCATGCTCTATATGCCGAGGAATTTTTGTGCTTTCACTAAAACCCTAGTGAAAATTGCCTCACAATTAGAAATCTACCTACACACTTAGTGCAAACCATGGTCCTAGTGCAAAATGCCACATAGTCAGTGATTTATTTACATACTCAAGAACTTTCACTCTGATACCACTTTATGAAGGATGACCCCCTTAATACCACAAATACATAATAGAAATACAATAATAATAATAATTTTCAAGAACAAAATTGGGCTTTCTATTATCTCCAAAAATGTAGAATTACATAATTTAGAATTATAGTATGCAAATCCACATGGGTACCTTCCTTATAGTCATTTAAAAGACATAATTACAAACTATCACCCAAATTTTTCATAGATAATCTATAGGCCTTCCTTATAAAGGAAATTTTACATCACTCAAGAATGTTCTAGACATCAAACCCTAACCCTTGACGTTGACAAAACCTAAAATTACATATAGAGTCAGCTCAAAATCATTATGATATTTATTTTGAAAATTTTGGTTGGATAAACTTTAGAAGGCCATAACTTATGATTCATTGACCTGATAGGCTATTATAACCCCCTTCTACAATCCTTCACTTATTATCTCTAGGGTCTAATTCACACAAGCTCTAATTAGCCTCACTTTGGAGCTCATCTAGAGCCACTAAGGCCTTCAAAACTAAGGCTCAAGTTTTTATACCAAATTTTCACACCAAAAATATGCAATAACTTCACAAACACTAATGATATGGTAATGAACCTCAACTAGAAGATTGATATGCCCTACATGAACCTACACCTTTCAAATTAGGACATTCCAAGTTTGTATGACCAACTCACTAAGTAGAAAGCCTCCATAAATAATAAATTTGCACTTAGACAACCCTTATTCAAGAAACATAAATAATTTTTTGTTTCTTGATGCAACATAGCTCTTACACCCATGCTCTTGCATCAAAGTATTTGAAAAAAAATGTGATGCTTCACATAATGGAATAGGTGATGGTTTTAGTCAAGAATGTAAGCCTATATATTTCTTTAGTGAAAAATTGAATGAAGTGAGGAAGAACTATTCTACCTTTGGGTTGGAATTTTATGCAATTATTCAAGCATTGAGGCACTAGAGGTACTATCTAGTCCTCCAAGAGTTTGTGTTATTTATTGATCAAATTGCTCTAAAGTACCTCAACACATAACATAAGTTGAATAATAAACATGATACGTGGGTCTCTTTCTTATAGAAATACACCTTTTTTCTAAAGCATAAGTTTGGGAAACAAAACTAGGTTGTTGATTCCTTAAGCAAGCATACTACACTATAAACCATCATGGAAACTGAAGTCATTGGTTTTGCTACTATTAAGAATTTATATGATAGTGATGATGATTTTTGGGAAATTTTATAACACTGAAAGGATTCATCTTCTAGTAAGTCAAATCATGTGAAAGGTGAATCTTTTACAAATAATAATTATATTTTTACAACTATGTATACCAAATACCTTATGCAAGAAAATATTATTAGGCAATTTTACATAGGTGGACTAGTTGGGTGCTTTAGAAAGAAAAATACCATAAAATTAGTTGAAGATAAGTATTATTGGCAAATATTAAGAGGGATATCACTAAATATGTGGTGAAGTGTATAATATGTCAAGTGGCTAAAGGACATTCACAAAATACAAGCTTAAACATACTTTTTCTAGTACTCACTGAACCATGGACTTATTTCTCTATGGATTTTGTGTTGGACCTTCCACACACTCAATGAGATAATGATTCTATTTTTGTAGTTGTTGGTCAATTTTTAAAGATGGTTCATTTTATTGCCTAGAAAAATATGAATGATGAAACTAGGATAGAAGAACCATTCTTCTCATAAGTTGTCCATTTACATGGTCTTCCAAAGATCATTACATCAGATAGAGATACTAGGTTCTTGAGTCATTTTTAGAGGACCTGATGGAGGAAATTGGGGATCAAGTTAAAGTTTAGTAGTGCCTATCATCCTCAAATAGATGAGAAAATATAGGTAGTTAATGAAATTTTGGTAGTTTGTTTATGATGCATTGTTGTGAGAAGCCCACTCACCAAACAATAGGACTTGGCACTACTGCAAGTAGAGTTTACTTATAATAATTTTGTTAATAGATCATTCAGAATTTTATTATTATTTATTGTAGTAACCCTCAAGGTGTTCTAGATCTAATATCACTACCATTGGGAGACAAAATTAGTGACAATGTAGTAGCTTTTGTTGAACACCTTTGCAACCTCCAACAAGATGTCAGACATAAGTTACGATATAGTTTAAGGAGAGCTGCACAATTGCTACAGATGTTATAGAAGATAATAGATATTTATTCAAGGTAACTTGGTGATGATTTACTTAAGATGTGAGAGGATCCTTATTAGAACATATGATAATTCGAAGTACAAAAAGATTTACCCTTACAAAATCATCAAGAAGATTAATTATAATGCGTATGAGGATAGCTTACCAAATAATCTAGACATCTATCATATGTTTCATGTTTCTTATTTGTAAGAATTTCCTATATATTTTCATGAGATGGATGATGGACAAGTAGTGGATTGGAAACATCACCTTCCTAATAAGAAGAAGGAAAAGATTTCCATAATTCTACACAAACAAACTACATCCACAAGGCATGGTCTATACAACATATATTTGATAAAGTAGGATGGGATACTAGAAATAGAGAATATGTGGTTATCTAATCCAAGAGTGATGTAGTTGGATCTAACAAAATTTAACAATTCACAAATAATCACTTATAATAGATGTTTTTCTTTTAACAAGGGGAGAGTGATGCAAGGACTTTTGGGGGTCATAACTTTTGACCTGAATGTGGGTTTTTTCTGAATTTTTTATGATGGCTTCATTAGAAGGAGTTGATTGGTTTCAAATTGAGCTTTTCTCTATTGGTGTCCATTTGAATTTATTTTTGAGAGCCAAAAAATCCATTTAGATCCCTAAAACTAGCTTTCCATATTTTTCTATTTTTATTTCTATTTTCTATTTTTTTCTTGTAATAACTTTGATTGGGTATTTCCAAACTCTAACATTAGTTGGTAGTTTTATTTGTTATATTTTGAGGACATTTTAGTTTAATTTTCATATTTTTAGGATTTATTTTTGGAGGTTACCAAAAATGGAAAACTTTAAGATTTGTAAAAAAATGCCAAAACGTAATTTTTTATTTTTCTAGTCTTTTTAGTTATTTAAGAAGTTGTTGAACATTGTAGAAGGATGGTTGGTGAATGAAAAATTAGTGACTTTCAAAAACTTTGTATTTCATCTATGTTTTTACATCTAATTTCATTTATAATAATATGTTATTATGTATAGATACTTTGATAATGGATCAAGAACAGAACATTGTAGCAGGTATAGAGAAAATATGGAAAAACTATAAGATCTCTTGATGAACCTTTTTAACCTCCATCCTTAATTTAATAATTCACACTTTTTCTCTTTCTTATTTTATTATACATCTTCAATCCCCATATACTTTGCAATTACCTTATACAACCTCTTACTTATCTCACCAATTAACTCAAATATATACAATGACTTTCCATTAGAAACATCATCAAGATTGGCCTTGAGAAATATGATTGATACTAATACATTATTGACCATTATAAGTATACAGATTAAATGTGATCTACTCTAGAAGAAAAAGGGTACTTAAATGTATCATAATAAGTATTTCAATGATTATATAAATAATTTACATGCATCTCAACATTCTCAAAAGATAAACCCAAAGGTAATGTGTACTATTAAATCTTTTCATACCTTAGTGAACACATAAAACATTTTCATCATGCATGCATCCATAAGATTATACAATCACTTAAAACATGTAGGTTATTATCAAATCAAGTTGTAGAAATGTAAACATGAAATGTAATAGATTCAAAAACATGCTTGGCACAATGATTTATGTAGAAACTCAATTTGGGAAAAACCACCAATAACATGCTACTCATTCTCACTCATCTAAAGTGATGACATATGAAAGGCCAACCCTATTAAAGGTTACAATACACACTATTAAATGTGGCATGGTTAAAGGATTTCAATAACCTTATTAGGATTGAATCTTATTAGAAGACTTTAGACCATTCACTTGGAATATCACCTGGTTAAAGGATTTACAAATGACTGTTAGGTCAACCTTAATCCAAAGGATTTACCCTAGACTAATACAATTATTAGAGAGTAATAGTAAGGCTTGATCTGATAGCAACTTACAACTCCATTTGCAAATTACAAATCCCTATTTTAGTCCTCCATTCTACTTGCCTTTCATACACTTCAACTCTAATAGCTTGTTCACCCTTCTAGCATCCATACTCTTAAGCCTTCTTTCTTTGCTTGCCAATGTATACTCTTCTTTTAGGTCACTGAATGAAGCAATAACCTAGACTCCTTCTCTTCCTTAGATTCTTGCACATGAAAACCTTTGCTTCTGACTAGCCATCTCTATAAATAGAGAATTAAGATATTTTTCATTCATTCTCCATTATCGAATTCAAGGTTAAGATAGATTAGGTAGGATTCAATGAATCTACCCATTATTTCATTTCATTCCCTTCTAGAAACTTCTCCTTCAATCCTCTTTATTTTCACCTAAAAACTATTTACCATGAATTTTGTGCCACCAGCTCATCAATCTTATCTTCGACATGATTCATATAATCCAAGAAATCAACTTTGACAACTTAGATTCATCAAATTCATGATCTTTCTAACAATACTAACACTCAACTTTAACTAGCTTCTGGTGCTCTACACATACTGTGTTGCTTGGCATCCATTGCAAAATTCATTAGCACAAACTAAAGTTTACTAGTGCTTGGGATCAACTAAACTTTACTCGACATCAACTATTTCACTTAGCTTGCACTAGTATTGACTTTGCTCAACTCCAACTGATTTTTTGGTTGGCTTGCACTAACTTTTCTCAGCACCTACTATCCACTCGGTCAAGCTTGGTAGACTAACTTTATTTAACTTGTTCTTTTGAACTTTCTTAATGTAACCAACCTTTCCAACCATAATTTGATTATCAATGCACTATGATATCACTATCTTAGCTAATTATTGTACTCCCTTTTCATATCATAACTCAACATTTCCTCTAGATGCTATTGTTACATCATCTTTATCAAATCCTCTTTATCAATTAGACAAGTGATAGCACTTAAATCATATAAGTAGTTGTCTTACCAACAAATAACAGTTGACATTAGTGATAAAACAATGATTGAAACACATTTATCATACTTGTATCAATCTATTTTCAACAAAATGTGCTACCTATTGAATCCATAACATTATCTAAAGTTACATAATGCCATAAAAAGTGCACCCTACTATGGTACATCATTCTTAGCCACTTAGCTCTTTACCTATCCTATATCTGACTTAAAGATATTCATATTTAGTCATAATGAATAATTGAGCTATCCAAAATTCTATATAGACAATAATATCACACTTGTGGAAATAAATCTTCTCATATGGAACAATCATTAGAAAAAATTAAACTAAATAATTGCACAATTCATCTAACCATTTTCACCAAATTACACAACCTAAAATCCCTACGTAAAGTAATGTAGAACCTATTTCATTGTCCTCTAATAGTTAACCTTTATATCAACAAATAATTCATCATAACTTATTGAAAAATAGTTGGAAACTTGGAAGAATGATAGCGAAATGTTTATAGTCATTATTACTAGAACTACAAGTTGCTATAATCTAATATCTAGAAATGTAAACCATTTTCTCATAAGTTCTTCAAGTACTCTTTCCCTTACATTGTATATTAACATTTTTTTGTCTTTCAAATATACTTTATACTATATTAGAATTATCATCAAAACATTTAAAAACTTAATTCCAAACACTTATTATCCTTAAAGATATCATCTGAGTATATCAATCATTAAATATTTATTTCTACATAGTATTATTCAAATATTCTTCACAAATCAATCAATAAAATATCAATCATTGGTCAATAATCCTTTAAACATTCTCTGTCAATCAATACTTATATGAGACACCTTTTTCCAAACTTCATAATCTCAACATTTCTCAACTTCAACAAGCTAACATCAGTGACAACAAAAACCATATAATGTTAACAACTTTTCCCTTAATTATTAATGGAAAAACTAATAAAAATATGTTGAACTTCCTTCTTTCCCATTAACATCAAGGACAAATGGCACAAAATTGAACTTCCATCTACCCATTTCAAGCTACATCCAAAAAACTCAATTTTTACCTAAAATTGTCTTTTTTCCTTAAAATATCTCCTTATTAAGGAGATTAATTTTCTACAATTCCTTCCTACAACCTAGCACCTACATTTGTTCCTCTAAGAGTAGTTAATTACAATGTCAAACTAGGAGATAAATGACACTCAATAATTATTGCACTCATTTTATGTGTCTACTTTCAAAAAGAAGAGGTAATAATCCCTAATTTCTATCTAAGATTTTTACAAGCATCCTTAGCTATAGATTTAGTGAAAACATCTTTAAAAAATCCTGTATAGGAACGTACTCCAACATGAATTGCTTCTTAGTATATTCTTCTTCATTAATAAGTCATACTAGATAGACATGTGTTTTGTCTTTGATTATATTGTTGGATTTTTTGATACATTAATGAAATTTATATTATCATAGATTATCAAAATAAAATCATCAAAGCACCTTTACATCCTTAAGAGTTTGTTCCATCCACATTATCTAAAATCAAAATATGGTGTTACAATATGTTATGTTTTTTCAATAGATAATGAAACTAAATTATTTTTTATTACTTTTCCAAAAGAGAACTCTATCTCCCGAAAATATTGTACAACCACTTTTTCTTCTTTTATCATTTGTAAATTCATTCTAATTAGCATTAGTGAAAAATCACCTCATAAGATTGTCTTGGATTGGCTTGATATCTGGAGGCCAAAAAAATTGCATGCATAATGTTTAGTCTTAAAGAAGTTAGGTATATAAATATACCTACAATAGATCTATACATTTTATAATCATTTTGTGGAGATTCAACATCCTTTCTCATCAACAACTAGTAGCCATAGGGGTTGCAACTAGTTTGGATTCCTCCATTATGAACTTCTTGGAGATCTGTCTAATGCACTTGTATATAAAATAAAAATATTATCTTCTTTTTACATAACTTGAAGACCAAGAAAAAGTGTCATCTCACTAATAAAAGACATTTCAAATTATTTTACATTTCTTCAGCAAAAAATTTGTAAGTACTAATATCACCTCCAAATATAATCCTATCAACATATCCAATCAATGCATGTACTTATCTTCATTAATTTTAAAGTAAATATTCCTTTCTACCATACACTTATTAGAAGTAGGAAATAATGACTGGGGGGGGGGGGGGGGGGTGCGGTTAATCAAAATTTCACAAACTTTTGTCCAACTAAGGATATATTTTACAATATTAAAATATGCACATGTGATTAAACTAAAAATTAAACATAGAAAATAACACAATCTAATGCAATAACACCATTTTTTGTTAACTACGGAAACCCTAGCTAAGGGAAAATTCCAGTGGGGATGGTACCCAAAAAATGATTCACCAATCAAAAGTATCTTGTGAAAGATATTAACCATGTTAGGAGTCTATTATATATGTATAATTTATTAGGACTAGGCCTTGTTAGAATCCTATAAACCCTAGTAGGAGTTGTTATTACAATTACAAAATGTATGCAAGATGAGCCCACTACCTGAAAATGAAATTACAATGATATATGTTGTACTCAAAAGGTATAGATAAATAAACCTTTTGACAATGTTTATTTCTGCAATATTTTATTTGTCCTTTGTAGCTCTTTGCTCACAACATCTTATAATCTAAATTTTATTCAACTCTGTCATTAATTTCACATCATAATACAATATCATTTCAATGTCTAGGACATCACACAATTTTGCATATCCAAAATTTCAATTTGTAACAATTTATTATGTCATGTTGGCCTTGATGTCTTCACACATGTCCCAAAATAAAAAATGGACTTTTACTAAGTTGGGGTTAACATCTAGGATGTCATCTCTAATTATTTAATTAGTTATTTTGGCAAACAACATAATTCCTTAACATAAATTATCATTCCATTCAATATATCTTGCAACTGATAAAACATTAATAACTTTGTCTATATAGCTCATAATTACTTCCACTCTGACATTTAGTATCCATATATGTTTTTTTAATCTTCTCTCAAGTGTGCATGTGCCAATTCTCTTTCTATGAAATTCGAACACCAGAAAGGTGTCTCTGTTGATAATTAACCTTTATAATGCTTAGAAATTTTTTTGACTATTCAAACAAAACCTATGTCTCCATAATACACTAACCGAATATAAATGGTATGTTTCCATAAATGAGAACCTTAATACATTTCCATAATCATTCTTTATCAAATTTCCAACAATTTTTCCCTTTGGAATTGATGGCAACATATGGGAAAATTGGCTAAGTCCCAAAAATTGTAAAATCTCAAAATTGTGAAGTTCCTCAAATGGCCATACAATATTTTCAAAATTGTAGATCATTTATATTATAAACCATATTTAAATTATACATACTCCCCCTTAGTCTATATTCTACCCTATATCTCTTCATATACAATTTTAATACACTACACTAACCCTTCGACATTAATGACAAAGATGAGTCAAAAACTATTTAAAAATCAAAATTTTGAGTCTATGTTCTTTTCATATGTTGGATAGTTTGATATGTAGTTAATTAGACAAAAAAAATTTCAAGTTATTTGTCTCTTTATCCCATGTGTCTTGGACAACTTTTGATATACTCATTAAAAACCATAGTCTGCACTCTCAACTGCATTCAAGTCTAAATATACAAATTTCTCATAAGGTGTCTTATAGTTAAGACATTCATCCAATTGCTTCTAAATGTGACTAACTTTAAAAGTGAGATGATTTCTTAGAAATAAAAATCTCTTGATTTCTCTCTCTCTTCTTATCTCTATCAAACTAATATCATCACTTACTTTCCCAATTCTTCTCTTTAAATCTTTAATTTGTATATTGAGTAGTTGTAACTCAATTACAATGTTCTATACTTTTCTTGTTTTCCTTTTATCTCTTCAGTGATAGCTCTGATGTAGTTGTATAATAGAGAATATTTTCCATACAAGGTATTTCATTTAGTAAAACATCTTCTTAACTCTTTGATGCAAGAGTCAAGAGTCACTAAGTCTTATTTGATACTATTGCATACGTTATCAAAAAATTGTACATCATGACTTACTTGTACCTTGGTAGATGCAACTTCTAAATAGGTGTTGAACTAATTATCAAAAGCTTTAATTACCTCTTCATCTTTTATTTCTAGATCTAACTCAATAATATTTTCTAAAATAATATTTTGTAACTTGTTTTTTGATTTCTCAAGAATCTCTTGAGTCCTATTTATACCTTTTGTCTTTTCAACAATCCTGCTAGTTGCAAATTTTATTAATTGTCAAAACATATCAATCTCTAGATCTCTAGTAGTTGTCAAAGGTACATTTCTCATCATGTTAGCTATGATTGATTCCAATGGTGTCTTTAGTGTGCTAGTAATTTTTGTGTTCGGAGCCTTTATAGGAGTGACTACTTGAATTAGAAAATTCTGACTATCTTTTCTTTCTTCTTAGTCTTCTTTCTCACTAACTTCTATGATTCTTTCTCTTTCCCATTAACTTATTTCCCTGTCCCATCATGTTT
Organism: Cupressus sempervirens; assembly: GCA_028749045.1. Classification (NCBI taxonomy): domain Eukaryota; kingdom Viridiplantae; phylum Streptophyta; class Pinopsida; order Cupressales; family Cupressaceae; genus Cupressus; species Cupressus sempervirens. The sequence continues at coordinate 851,276,682 of CM053786.1, read as the reverse complement.
CTCTATTTTTATCTCTTTCTCTATCTCTGTGTGATTAAGTTGTGGAGCGAATGGTGTTTCCTACACAATTATCCTCCAAAAATTATGTAATAAAGGGTTTAAAGTTTTAAGAACATTAGCCAATGAGGGTAGGTCTTCATCCTTCCTTTCTTCTACTTCTTTCTTCTGATCTCCTTTGTTTCATCACATGAACTTGGATAGCCAATAGAATTTTCAATAATGATGGCTTGGTCCTTAAAAGAATTCTCTATCTCATCAATTGCACTATGAGTACTATCAATATCCATTATATCAACAATAGTTAAATTTTTAGGAATCTCTAAAACTATCACCTCTAATGTCTTGCTAACCTCTACATATTTCATCATTTCATCTCACTTTACCTCTTTGTAGTAGTAGTCTACATTTCTACTACCCTCCTAGCATTTGGCTTCCTTCCTCACTAGGCTTAGGTTCATTTAGAATTATCTAGTCTTTTAAAGTATCTACAATCATAGTCTTTTCCTTCTATCACTACCTTCATAATGATTTTTTTTTTCTTTGTCCACTTTCTTATTGCCTCCCATGATCAAGATTGATCTTTTCTTGTTCCTTAGCAACAGTTCAATACTCTTAATATTCTTTCAAAAATTTCTTCATTTTTAACTTCACAAAGTTTTCTAATCATCCTTTCTCTTTTTTTTTATCCTCTTCCTTGACTCTCCTATTTCTATTTTGTATTCTTTCATCCAGATCATTTGGTATTTGACCAAGAATATTTTTGAACTTTTGTTTAAACAAAATAATATTTTGATTATGGCATTTTCTAACTATAACTTCTCAAAATTATCATACAAATTAAAAAATTTGTTAAACTTTGAAAAATTTCCTTGATTGATGATAAAATTATACACGTTGCATTCATGATTGGGTTTTTCATTGATGTCAACAGAGCAATAAATCTATGAAGACTAACAAAGTAGCTAATAGAGATCTTAGTTGTATGAACAAGGATTTGATTTTCTAGTGATGCACATTCATGGACATGTTCTATACTATACCATAATGTTAAGGTTCAATGCACGATAAAAAAAATTGAAGATGTATGGGAGTTATACCTGAATTATAGAGTAGTGCAAAGATAGAGTATGTAAGAAGTAGTTTTTGATGTTTGCATTATATCTTCTAATAAAGATTTAAGCTAGTGATGCACAGTTAGCTAGTGACATAAGATAGCTTGATGATGACATCAGTGGATGTGCACACCCTAGTGTCACACATGTGAGAATTTCTATAGACTATGCAGTGATAATGCAATTGTAAGTATGAATTAAATAATTATCTTATTATAATTAATTAGGAAAGCCTCAAAGCTGACTCAAAGAATTATTTTGAAGATATGGTATAAATTAAAGATGTTTTCCTTATTTTTAATGAGAAGTAAACATTTTTTATTGAATGCAAAGTATGAAAAGGAGAAAAATATTTAGAGAATATGAGTAAGCGATCCAAGGGATTATTGGATGTAATTTTAGTGATCTACTTACATGATCTAAAGGAGAAGAAGTCTGGTTAACAAGATAGAGAAAGAGGTAGGAGCAGTACTATTCATTTCTATTATTCTATATGGAATAATATAGAGGTCATTTAAATAGTGGGTTCATTGGTCTTTCTCCTGAAGTTGTTTGGATAGTGGGTTCATCTATCTTCTATAACTCCTAATAGTGTTGCCACAATTCTTAATAGGGGTTAGACTCTCCTAACAAGGATTCAAAGCCTCCTAATAGGGACTGATATGTATTGAATATTGTTATAGAAGCCTAATAGGGTCCATCCTCTAACAAGGAATATTTATATTAGTACATCATCTTGTGGGTGCCATCCCCATTGGGGTTTTACCTCTGATCAAGGTTTTCCCTTCTTAACATATTTGGTGTTATTATACATGATTATCTTGTTGTAGTTTCTAATTATATTACTCATATGGTTAACATTTAATAAGGTTGATAATTTTGATATTAGTTGGATAATTGATTCACCACCATAAGCTTAACATCTTTGGGAGATTGATGGAGAACCTTTTCAGAAAGGATAGTCCTAGATTTGATGGGGCCAACTATGAAAGTTGGAAGGAGAAGATGAAGAATCATTTTCTATGAATGGGTCCAGGTTATTGGCTCTTGAAAAAAAGTGAAAAGAAAATTATAAATGAAGAGAAGCTTGAACAAAGTAGCAAAGTGGAGAGAGATATATTCATGTGTAACATAAGAGCTAGAGGATCTTTACTATCAGCTCTTTTGTAAAATTAATACAGTTAGCTAAAGTCAATTCAAACATCTCATAAGATTTGGACAATATTAGAATCTATTTTTTAAGGTGATACACATATGAAAAGAGTAAGATTATAGAATTGGATATGTGCATCTCAAGATGCTAAAATGGTGGAAGATGAATCTATAAGAAGTTATATTGGTAGGATATAAAAAGTTTATGCAGGAATCAATTCATAAGGTCAAACCAAGGTTTCAAAGATTTTGAAAACTTTGACACCACCATTCGAGCAAGTAGCTCATAATATTGAACTATTGATCTCCTATACTAAGAAGTTTTCTGGTGAAATGTTTCTTGGAAGATTAGAAGCAATAGAAGTAGGTCTAAGAAAATATAGAGATCTTATAAGAGTGGAGATAGCTTTCAGTACCTTAAATGTTTGGCCAAGTCTATCTAGAAGTGCAAGTACACGAGGAGATTTTTCTAGTGGCTATAGAACTAGATCTAATTCAGATAAGAAGATTGAAGAAGGTATAGCCCTTCCTGTGAGAAGAGAAAATTATGGTAAGAATATCTTAAAATTTTGGACTTTTAATGAGTTTGGTCATTATGCTTCTAAATGTCCTAAAAGAGAGAAAAAAAATATAAGGGAAATTTTAATCCTAGGAGACCTAGGAACTATTTTTTATGCTAATGAAGAAGAGGAATCTAATGAAAAAGTTCAAATTGAAAGTGATGATGAGCTAGGATTTGTAACTATTAAGGAGGATGATCTTGACAAAGAAATTAGATAAGAAAAGGCTCTAGTTTCTCAAGTTGAAAATGATCTGATTGGATAATAGATAGTGGATATTCACATCACATGACTAGTGATATGAATAAGTTTATTAAATTTAGGAACTATGATGGAGTTATTATTAGAGTTGGTAATAATGAAACCTATCACATTATAGGAATTGGTTCCATTCCTTTAGATGGAAGGACTAACACTGATGATGTTTATATTGTTGATGGATTAAAGTATATTTTGTTGAGTGTTGGATAGTTGATGGACAAATGGTATCAATTGCAATTTACATAAAAGACTTGCACTATCATGTGCAAAGATGGTAAGATGATTGGAACTAGAACTAGGTCCAAAGGTAATGTATTCGATTTGAATCCCACTTAAATGAAATGTTTGGTCACTAAAGTAAATAACAGTTAGTTATGGCATATGAGATTTTGTCATATAAACTTTGATAATATTGTGAAAGTTAGTAGCACATTTATAGTCAGAGAGTTTCCTAAGATAATAAAGCCTACTAATCTTGTTTGCAAAGAATGTATTTTGGCTAAGTAGAAGAGGGTATCATTTCCAAACAAGAAATTCACTACAATAGAGAAGCTAGAAATTGTTCACATAGATTTGAGTGGTCCCACCAAAATAAGAGGATTCTATGGTGAAAGGTATTTCATGATTCTTATTGATGATTTCACTGGAATGATGTGGGTAGCATTTTTGAAAGAGAAATATAAAGATTTTGATAAGTTTAAGATATTTAAGAATAGGGTTGAGAATGATTGGTGTTAAGATAAAGTGTTTGAGATCGGATAGAGGAGGAGAATTCGCCTCTAGAGAGCTTAACATATTTTGTGAAGAGATTGGAATCAAGAGAAAAATTATCTTCACCCAAAACTCCTAAGAAAAATGGGATTGTAGAAAGAAGAAACATATCAGTTTCAGAGGCAGCAAGAGCAATGTTGTTCAAGAATCATGTATCCAAAACGTTTTCAAGAGAAGCAATTAATACAATAGTATGCACTGTGAACAAACTATAGATCAAAAAAGGTATGAGAAAGACCCCTTATGAATTATAGTTTGTACATTCAATATCAATTAAGTATTACAAAATATTTGGAAGAAATTTTTACATTAAGAGAAATGATGATATTGGTAAGTTTGATCCTAGAAGTGATGAAGGTATGTTTCTTGGTTATTTATTGAAAATATAGGCATACAAATGTTTTAATCATAGAGCCAAGATAATATTTGAATGCATAAATGTAAATATTGATGAAAATTTTGAAACTGAGGAAAATATGTTAAATTGCAATTCTAATGAAGAAGAATACAGTACTAGAATTATTAGGAAGAATATTGAAGTTTTCTTTGCGACTAATAATGAACTGTAGAATGATATACAAATTGTTGAGAAAAGAGGAGAATAGAGGTATGAACCAAGAGATGAGATGGAAAATCCTACCTCTAACAAGAACATGAAAATGAATCACCTTCTAGAGAAGATAATTGCAAGCAAAGACAAAGGTGTGATGACAAGAAATAGAGTTAATGAGGAATTATATTTAATTTCTCAAGTTGAACCTAAGATTTTAGATGAAGCATCTAAAGATAATCAAATTTTAAATAATGAAGGAAGAAATGGATTAGATTATGAATAATGAAACATGGGATTTAGTTCCCAGACCTAAAGACAAGAATGTCATAGGAACCAAATCGGTATTCAAAAATAAGATGAATGAACAAGGTGAAGTTGTGAGAAACAAGGCTACACTTTTGTGAAAGGGATCTTTACAGAAAGAAGGAATAGATTATGAGGAGACATATGCAACTATAAACAAAATTGAAGAATTAATAATGTTCTTAGCTTATGCAAAAAATAAGAAGTTTAAAGTATATCAAATGGATGTTAAATCAACTTTCCTAAATGGAGAACTTGAAGAAGAGGTATAAATTGAGTAGCCTAAAGGTTTCCCTCTAACAAAAGACAAAGATATTATATGCAGACTAAAGAAATCTCTATATGGATGAAGTAAACATCTAGAACCTAGTACGCAAGGTTGGATAAATATACAACACAGCTTGGATTTGTTAAAGTTTTGACAAATGGTAACTTGTATTTGAGAGAAACTGAGAATGGTTTGTTGATAATAGTAATATTTGTTGATGACATAATATTTGGAGGTAATGATGAAGCAAGTGAAAAGTTTTCTAAAAAGATGAAAAATGAGTTTGAAATGAGTATGATAGGAGAAACAAAAATTTTCCTAGGATTGCAGACTATACAAAATAGTGATGGAATTTTCATTTCATAAGCTAAGTACTTGAAAGATGTGTTGAATATATTTGCATTGGAAAGTTGTAAGAATCTTGGTACACCTATGAGAACTAGTCACAAGTTATCTAGCAAGGATGAGACACCTACAATTGAGCAGAAGAAGTACAAATCTATGATTGGAGGTTTGCAATATCTAGTCCACATCAAACTAGATAGACAAAATATAGTTGGGATTGTAGCTAGATTTCAAGCTCATCCTAAGGAGTATTATTATGCAGTAGTAAAAAGGATATTCAAGTATTAGAAGGAAACATCTAATTATGGAATATGGTATGATAGATCAAGCGATTTTACTTTATGTACTTATACTGATGCAGATTGGGCATGCAGTATGGATGATAGAAAGAGCACTAGTAGTGGACCATTTTTTCTAGGAGGAATATTGGTTTCATGGCTAAGCAAGAAACAAAACTACATTTCACAAAGTATTGTCAAGGTAGAGTATGTAGCAATAGAAAATTATTGTAATCAAGTTATGTGGATGAAGTAGATGTTGAAAGATATTGGGATTGAGTTCAAAGAACTAATTATCATATACTGTGACAATACAAGCATTGTAAATATGTCTAAAAATCATGTATTGCATTCTAAGATTAAGTATATATCTATTAAGTATCATGTCTTGAGAGAGAAAGTAGCAAAAAAAGAGATTAGATTGGAGTAGGTGAGTTCTAAAAATTAGATTTTAGATATCTTTACAAAACCCTTACCTAAAGATACATTTGAGTACTCGAGAGGTATGCTTGGGGTTATGCACATGCCTATTTCTAAGTATATGATGCAAAGAGTGCATTAGTCTAGTAACATAGAGCCCTATTGTTAGATTAGAGTATTTTTTATGCTTCTTGTATGGGGAGTATCTTGTTGGAAATATAAGAGGACTAATTGAGAGTGGAGGGATGAATTAGTTACTACTAAAATAAATCCCAGATCCCTTAGTTTTCAGTACAATATACAAACTAAAAACTGAATATTGTTGAAGCTTAGTAAACACACACTAATGTTGTAACTCAATAAGTGACTCGGTAAATACTTAACAGATAAAATTTAGATGTTATCTATGATTACCTTTACTTTAACTTAGTTTCAAACACATAAGAGAAAATAGCATGAACACATTTAACACCAGGATTTAACGTGGAAACCCAATTTGGGAAAAATCACCAATTACAACTAGTTGCTATTTTCACTCTTCTAAAGTGAGCCCTATCAGGAGCCAACCCTATTAAAGGTTACAAAACACACTATTAGGTGTGACCCTATTAGAGGCTTTAACCACCCTATTAGGATTTTCCTTGTTAGAGGTCTTTAGACAATTCAATAGAACTACCACCTTGTTAGAGGATTTGCAAATAGTTGTTATGCCAACTTTGCTAAGAGATTTAGTTCACCGCTATAATGGTTAGAGAGTAACAATGAGATGACCTGATTTAAATGTAACTTAATTGCTTATTATAGATATCTATTCTTGCTTGTACTTGATCCTTTCTAATTGAATATAACTTTTTTTCTCCACAAGGATATTATGCTTATCCTTCAGATTTGCTTCCTCTTCTCATCATTAAATCTTTAATAACATCTTCATACTTTACACATCCACTCATACTTTGAAATCACAACTTGACCTTATACTTATATCCTTCATATTGTCAAGTCAACTCAAATACAACTTAGAATAATTAATATTCATCACCTTAGTCAATTGGAATCAATAGATAAATCAATTGATCTTAATATGCCATAAAAAGAAAATCCTTCATTAGCCAACCTAGCTCGGGAGGAACGAAATAAAAAATGATTTCTTTTGTTACCCAATAGAAGCTTGGTTAACACTGCAAACTTATGAAAATCCTTTGGCAACCGAGTGAGCTTGGTTAGCACTGGTTCCATCCAACCTTCCTTCATTAACTAAATGAGCTTATTTAACACTCATATTTTGTATACTTTCCTTCAACACTTGAGTGAACTCAGTAGACACTACCTTTTGAACTAGGAAATCATAGGAATGCTTAGTAGACACATAAAACTATCTTCACTACTCAAGTCAACTCGACATATACTGACTAATAATGATATGACCTTGGTGTAAAATCAAAGAAAATACACAATTAATCAATTGTACACAACAATCTCCCTCTTTGACATTGATGGAAACACAACATGTCATAGCATAATAAAATTTTGGATTTAGAAATGATAACTCCCTCTTTCAATATGAGCTCTTCCTTTCACTGGATTCTTTCTCTATCTACAAAAACTTCTACCAAGTAGAACTTTCTCCCTTTTACAAAAAACTTCACCTTCTTTGAAAAACTTCCCCCTCTTTGGTTCCTTACTTTATTTTGGTTCCAAAAATTTATCATAGATATGATAGTAAACTTCTCCCTCTTTGAAAACACATGCCAAAGATAATAATTTTGTTAATACCAATGTACCTTAAGTATTGATTCATTTGCAATATGTTCTTCCCAATTCTGCACCAATTGATTGATCTTCAACCTAGCTCTTGTTGATGCATCACTAAAATTTATTTAGTGAGCTTCAGATAGGGGAACGACCCCTAGATTACCACTTAGATATAGAAATGCATCCTTAGGTAATGACTTGGTGAATATGTCTACAATCTATTCTTTTGTATTCACATATTCCAATCTGACTTCTTTGTCTTGTACTAACTCTCTTAAGAAGTGATATTTTATAGCAATGTGCTTTGTTTTGGTATGCATCACTGAATTCTTTGATATGTTGATTACACTAGTGTTATCACAATATATGACTATTGGATCCTTGATCTCTACCTTCATTCCTTCCAACAATTGTTTGAGCCAAAAAATATTAGAACAATTAACTACTGCTGCCACATATTCTACCTCTTTTATGGATTTAGATATACAATTATGCTTCTTGATTGTCCAACACACTATACTTTTACCAAGAAAGAATGCTTCACCACTAGTGCTTTTTCTATCATCAATACTCCCTACCCAATTAGCATTAGTAAATACTTTCAGGTCCAAATTGCCTCCAAGTTTGTACCATAAGCCATAGTCTTCAGTACCTTTTAGATATCTCATTATTCTCTTGATTTCTATCATGTGATTTTCCTTAGGATTTGCTGAGAATCTTGCCACTATTCCAATTTCTAGAGCAATATCAGGCCTTGTATGTACTACATACTACAATTTTCCAATCATTGATTTATATGTGGTTTGATCTACTTCTTTGAAATCATCATTTTTGAGAGCTTATTTCCAGTAGACATAGGGGTTCCAACTGGTCTTGAATATTCTATTTTAAACCTTTTTAGTATCTTCTCGATATACTCAGATTGAGTCATGTAGATATCATTTTTATTCTGCTATATCTACAATCCAACAAAGAATTTTATCTCAGCAAACAATGACATCTCAAATTCTTTACTCATTTCTTGTAAAAATACTTCGCACAAGTCATCATTTCCTATAAATAGAGTATCATCAATAAATATTTCTACCAACACAAACTTCTTATTTGGTCCTTCCTTGATATATAGACTACTGTTATCATTTGTCCTTTGAAAGCCAATCTATACCAAGAAATTATGAAGTCTTTCATCCCAAGCTTTATGAACTTGCTTCAGACCATATAATGCTTTGTGTAACTTGGAGATGATATTTTTTTTTAAAGATCTACAAAACCTTCTAGTTGTTCAATGCAAACTTCCTCATCAAGAATTTCATTCAAGAATGTAGATTTAACATCCATTTGATACACTTTAAATCCTCTATGTGTTGGATATGCTAGTAAAGTTTCAACACCTTCTAGTCTTGCTACAAGTGAAAAAGTCTAACCATAATCAGTGCCTTCTTCTTGAGAATAGCCTTTGCACATCAATCTTGCTTTGTTTCTTGAAACTTTTCTATCTTCATTTAGCTTATTTCTAAATACCCACTTTGTACCAATTAAATTTTTATCCTTGAGTCTAGGAAGAAGAGTCCATGTTTTGTTCTTTTCTATCTGTTCTATCTCTTCATTCATTGCTTCAATCCAAATTTCATTTTCCAAAAAATCTTTAACATTTCTAGGTTTAAATTTAGCAAGTAAACATGTACCTTTTAATTTTCTTCTTGTCATTATTCCATCATATTTGTCTCTAATGATCTGATTAGGTGCATGATGTGTTTTGAGATATCTTGTTAAAACAAGCTCTTTTGTATTTCAATGAGTTCCACCATCTTCATCATGAATTTTAGTTTCAAGCATAGGTCCTTCCATCTGTGACTTGGGTCGTTCAAACTTGATTTAAACTAGCTCAATAGCTTCTAACTATGACTCAAGTTGCACTATCTGACCCTCGGTAACCATTAGAGATTTTGGGGACTCAAAAGATGAAACTTCCTTTCTTTTAGATGGATTTGGAAAGGTATCAAGTTTATAATAAACAAATCTTTTGTAATCTTCTAGCTACTTGTTGCTTTCTTTTTCACTCTTTTCTGCAAACTCATCAATTCTAACATGTGCACTTTCTATAATTTTATGAGCAGAAAAATTCAAACATTTGTATCCTTTACTTCTATGGGAGTATCCTAGAAATATACCTTCATCACCTTTTACATCAAAATTTCCTTTTCTAGATTCTTTCAAGATATAACATTTTCTACCAAATACTTTTAAGTAACTTACATTAGGCCTATAGCAATTCCATATCTGATAAGAAGTTTTGTTTAAGTTTTTCTTCAACTGTACTTTGTTCAAGGTATGAACTATAGTGTTGATGGCTTCCTTCTAGTATTTGAGAGAAACATTCTTTTCAATCATCAAGGTTCTTGCACAATCCATGATAGATCTATTTCTTCTGTTAGCTATACCATTTTGGTATGGTTTACCAGGAGCTGATACTTATCTTTTGATTCCTCTTTCAACGCATAAATTATTGAATTCAATGGAGATGAACTCCACCTCTATCTAATCTTAAACATTTCAACTTCTTTCTAGTTTCTTTTTCTACTCTTGCTAGATACCATTTAATTTTTTTAAAGGCTTCTAATTTTTCTTTTAGATACATTATAGTTATCATTCTAGAATAGTCATCGACAAAAAGAATAAAAAACTTTTCTCAACTATAACTCTCTATTCCAATAGGCTACAAAAGTCTATATGAAAAATTTTCAAAACATCTTATGACTGATAGTTTTTTCTTTCGAAACTTGTCTTTCCCATCTTACTAATTTGGCAATTCTTGCAAAGTCCCATATCAAGTTTCTTTAAACTAGGAATACCCCTTAGTCTTTTATGTTTGCTTATCTTAATCAAGTTATCAAAGTTTGCATGACATAACTAGTTTTCTTCTATTTGAGAAATAAAACATGAAAAATCACTGAGATCAAGATAAAATAGATTACCTTTTTCTTGCTTGCCAGCTCCAACCAAATTTCCTTTTCCATCCAGTAGTTTGGCTTGTCCATTGATGAATTCTACCTTGAATCCAATATTATTCAACTATACCACACTCAGTGGATTATGCTTTAGTCCTTCAACCCAATAAGAATTCTCACATATAAGTTCTTTAGTCAATGAAATACATCCTTTTCCTTTTATGTTACAAGGTTCATTATTTCCAAATCTCACACTACCTCCATCATAATATTCCATGTGCTCAATTTTTTTTTGTCTCTAGTCATATGATGTGAACATCCACTATTAATAATCCATATATCATTTTTTCTAACATGAGATATAATTGCCATCATATCTCCTTCATCATCAAATTCATCTTTCACAACAATATATACCATTTCATCTTCACCATTATCAAAATCTTTAGCTATAAACAAAGATTTCTTACCTTTGTTCCTATAGTTCTTGTAGTTCTTGGAATCCTTCTTTCCTTTGTACTTATTTCATTTCTTTTCATTTTTTATTTCATTATTTGAACACCAAGTAGCAATGTGACCAACTTCTTCACAGGAAAACTAGATTAGAGGAAATTTACTTTTTTACTTTCCTCTACCTTTGGAATAATTCCTTGCAAGTAGGGTTTCAACAACTTTAAGATCACTATATGAAATTTCTTCTAATGTTCCTTTGTATTCACTCCCTACTTAACTGGACTTTGATTTCTTACCCTTTTCTTTGATTGAGAGTTTAGCTTTAAAATTATATTCAATAACCTTTGAACTAGGAACATAGTTATCAAAGTTATCTAATTCAAAAGATGTCAATCTTCCAACTAGAGCATCGAAGGATATTTTATCATTTGGATAAAATCTCATCTCTTGAATAGAAAATACTCTAATTGCATAAATAGTAAGAAGAGTTCTAAGTACCTTTCTTACAACTATTTTCTCTTCAATGTCTCCTCCAGATGCTTTGATTCTTTTCACATATTTTGCAATGTTCTCATCTTCTCTCATTTTCATCCAATCAAAATGACCTCTGAAACTTTTAGCCTTAGCTCTTCTTACATTGTCATCTCCTCCATATATTTATTTTAGCATGAACCACATTTCATGAGCTATCTTGTAGTCTTTGACTTCATCAAATTTAGCATAACTAAGAGCAGATGTAATATCAATCATCATTATGTTATGATTCTTCTTTTAAGAAATATCTTCAATTGATAATGTTCCAGTCAAAGTCTTGTATTCAATATCAAGATACTTGCATCTTGAGTCACTAATGGTAGCCAAGTGTAACCTCATAAGTCCTTGTCATGCTGCAAAATTGCCTCTATTCAGCTTGGGGGTCTCTCTTCTATAAGACATCCTGATTTTTAGCTTAGGTCCTTGAAACCTTCTCTGCAAGCACCAAAAGCTATGATACCAATTGTTGGAAATATAAGAGGAGTAACTAAGAGGGAGAGGGGTGAACTAGTTACTACTAAAATAAATCTTATATCCCTTAGATATCAGTGTTGAGATATGATTGAAAGGATCATTATTAAGAAGAGATTGTTAAGAGAGAGATTGTTGAAGAAGACTATGTGTTTCAATCATTATTTTTTTATTGATGTCAAACCTACTATTTTCTGGTATGACAACTACTTCTAAAATTCAAGTACTATTGCTTAGTTGATTGATGAAGAGGATTTGATCAATAAGAGGTAACAATAGCACCTAGAGAAAAGGTTGAGTTATGAGTATGTAATGAAGTACAAGGATAAGTTAAGATAGTGATGATATGATGTATTGATGATCTACTTAAGGTTACAAAATGGTTGAATACACTTAGAAAGTTTAGAAGAACAAGTTTTAAAAAAAAAAAATTCCAAGCTTGACCAAGTGGACAGTAGGTGTTTAGTAAAATCAGTGCAAGCCGAGTAGAAAGTCAGTTGGAGCCAAGTGAAAGAAAACTCTAGTGGATACTAATTAAAATAGTTGATGCTAAGTAAAGTTTAGTTGATGCTGAGCATCGGTAAACTTTAGTTAATGCTGAGTAATTTTATAGTTGATGCCAAGCAACACAATATGTGCTAAGCATTTGGAGATTGATAATGTCAAGTTGTTGTATTATGTTAAAGATTGAAGATTTGCCAAATCTAAGCTAAAAAGTTTGTTTTCTTGAAACTTGTGAATTAGGAGGAAGATAAGGTTGATGAGATAGTGACACAAAATTTGATGTAAACCATTTTAAGGAAAATACTAATGGATTATATGAGAAGTTTCTAGAAAAGACAAGATATGGGGTATATACATTGTATCATACCTAATCCATCCAAAAACCATAATTTGGATGATGGAAAATGAGTAGGAAAATATCCTAATTTCCTATTTATAGGAATGTTTGGTCATGAAGAAAAAGTGGTTGGTGTCATGTATGAGAACCTAAGGAGGAGAAGGAATTAAGGGTTTTTCTTCATCAAGTGACCCAACTAATGAGTCTACAATGACATGTTGAGAAAGAATGCTTAAGGAGATGAATTCTTGAAGGGTGAACAAGTTGTTAGGGCTACAAAGTATGAAGGCCAAGTCGAAGTAAGGATTGAATAGAGATCTATAATCTCAAGATAAGTTGTAATTTGCATTAGATCAAAGATCTACTATTACTCTCTAATAATTGTATTAGTCTAGGGTAGATCCGTTGGATTAAGGTTGACCTAATAGTCATTAGAAAATCCTTTAACTAGGTGGAATTCTAAGTAAATGGCCTAAAGCCCTCTAATAAGGCTCACTTCTAATAAGGCGATTGAAATCTCTTAAGTAGGTTACATTTACTAGTGTGTATTTTAACTTTAACAAGGTTGTCATTTCACAGGGCATCACTTCAAAAGAGTGAAAAGGAGTAGCATGTTACTGGTGGTTTTTCTCAAATTGGGTTTCCACGTAAATCGTTATGTCAAGTGTGTTGATGAATGTGTTGTGTTTCATGCTTTACATTTCTAAAAATTGACTTGTGAAATGTTTTATTTATACATCTAGACCTTGGATAATTGATTCAATCCCCCTATCAGAGTCATCTGCTTAAGAGTACTAGTTTTAAGGGACTTGACGCACAAAGATTGAGATGTCTAAAAGAGAAATACCCAAGCTCAATGGAGATAATTTTCCTACATGGAAAAGTTTGACAAAGATACACCTTGGAGGACTTGGAGATCATGCACAAGCCCTAACTACTTAAGATATGAAGAAGAAGAAAGAGCATAATCAAGTGATATTGGAGATTGCCTTAGCCCTAAGCTATTCTAAATTTGATGATATCAAAGGCTATGACACTATAAATAAAATGTGGGATGCTCTACACACCACCTATGGAGGAGACAAAAATGTTCAAAGAGCCAAATCTAAGAGCCTCACAGGTAAGTTTGATGATATGCAAATAGAAGAAGGTGAAAATATTGCTCAATATGTTGCTAGGATAAAAGAAGTTGTTAGTGCAATAAGAGGAGCTACTAGTCATATAGATGATGATATTATGTTAAGTAAAGTCTTGAGAACATTATTTCCTATTTATGTTATTAGTGTTTCTATAGTTCAAGAATTCAGATGTATTCCAAGGAATGATCTAACCCTTAAGGATCAGTAGCTAGACTCACTACTTTTGAGCTATATAACTTTGATAATTACAAACTTGAGAGTCTTGAATTTTCATTCAAAGCCAAGTTGTTATTCAAGGACTCTAATGATGTGAAGCAGAAGAAGAAGAAAAGAATGATAAGATATGTATCTAGTAACAGTGATATAGATGAGGAAGATGATGAAAAATTGGAAGTGCTACTAGCAAGAAGATTTCATAGAGGTAAAGGCAAGTTCAAAGGTAAGTTACCCATCATTTGTTTCAATTTCAATGAGGTTGGTCATATTTTTGCAAGATGTATATAGAAGAAGAACTATACAGATGGGAATAAATACAAAAAAGAGGAGAAGATGACAAAAGAGATTACAAAGACAAGGGCGAGAAGTCAAGCTACATTGGTGAAGAAGAAAGAAAGGATGATTCCAATGAATCTGATGATGAAGTGGTATAGGTTGCAATGGAGGACGAATCTGATGAAGATGAGATAACTACATTTGTGACTTGTCTTAAAAAAATTGATAGATGGATCATCAATAGTGTATGTTCACATCACATTATTAGAGATAGAAGTAAGTTCATTACGTTAACTTATTATGATGCAAATCGTGTAAGATTTGGTAATGATGCACCATGTTTGATAAAAGGAAAAGGTTTTATCAAACTCATAGACAAGATTTCATATGACAATTCTTACTATGTTGAAGGACTAAATTATAATTTGTTAAGTGTGCCACAATTGAATGAATAATCTAGGATGCGAGGTTGAATTTGGAAATAAAACTACCAAGATATATGACACAAATGGGAAATTGATTGGAAAATGTGATCAAACTAGAAGTAATCTATTCTATCTTGATATAAAGGATGTTGCTTTTTTTGTTGCAAAATTTGATGATGTATGGCTTTGGCACAAGAGATTATTTCATGTTAATTTTGATAACTTGATTAGTATCATTAACATGAAGAAAGTTAGAGGTTTTCCCAAGTTGAAGAAACCTACTAATGTAGAGTGCAAACAATGTCAGCTAGGCAAAATGAGCAAAGTCAAGCTTTGAGAGTAAAGTTTACACCTCTAAAGAAATACTAGAGATTGTTCATACTGACTTGTGTGGACCAATTAAAGTGAAAAGCTATAGAGGAGATAAGTACATAATGCTATTTGTTGATGATTACTTTAGGATGATGATAGTTATGTTTTTGAAATAGAAATTTGATGCTTTTTGAATGTTTAAGTGATACTTGGCCAGAGTTGAGAAAGAAACAAGTAAAAGTCTAAAATGCTTGGGATTAAATAGATGAGGTGAATTCACTTCAAATGAGTTTGAGATATTTTGTAATGATAGAGGAATCAAAAGACATACATCTGCTCTTAGGACCCCTCCACAAAATGGAATTGTTGAAAGGAGAAATAGGTCTATAATGGATTGTGCTAGAACACTTATGATGGAGAATAATGTTGCTCTATAATACTAGATAGAAGTTGTAAGTACTGCTATATATACCTTGAATCATGTGCAAATCAAGAAAGGTACTCATTCAACAACTTTTGAACTATGATATGGATATCCACCTAATGTAAGATACTTTAAGGTATTTAAGAGTGTTACATTCTTAAAGATGTTAGGAATGGAAATCTTGACACAAAAAGCGAAGAAGGTATATACTAAAACTAACAAAATTATGGAAAATGAAAATGTGAATTATGATGAATTTACAGAGGTAAATGAGATTGAACCTATGAAATAAGTAGAAGAATAAAAATCATTTGTATACTTTTATGAAGGAATGTTTGCTGAAGAAGATGCTACAAATCAAGTTGCATATCAATAGCAAGTATCAGTAACTGTCAATTCCGATCTTATAAATGTCAAGTTGTATTCAATAATTGAGCTGCATTAAGATGTTGAGTTATAGAATGAAGAAGATGCACATTCTAACTCTAAGATTAGTACACATGAAAGAGATATTGAGATACCTAAAATATGTACATAATGATTTTGAAGCTAAAAGACAAAATGTAGAAACAAGAGCTGAGCCAAGATTATCTAAATATGTCAGAAGACATCATCCTACTGATCAAATTGTTGGTGATAAAAATGTTAGGCCAATGACAAGAAATAGATTGAGAAGTGAATCATGTTTCCTAAGTATGAAGGAATGGAAAATAGTAAAAGATGCATTAGAAAATGAAGATTAGTACAAATCCATGGAAGAAAAGATTGAACAAATAGAGAATAACAAAACATGGAGTCTAGTTCCCAGACTAGAAGAAAAAAATGTGATTGGCACCAAGTGGGTATTCAGAAACAAGCTAGATGAAAATAGCAAAGTCACAAAAAAAAAAGCAAGATTAGTTTGCAAGGGATATGCACAAGAAGAGGGAATTGATTGTGGGGAGACATTTTCTCCTATTGCTAGATTAGGAGTAAGAACACGACTTTCTTATGATGCATACAAAGGTTTCAAAGTTTATCAGATGGATGTTAAATCTGCATTTTGAAATGGCATACTAGAAGAGGAAGTTTACATAGAATAGCCAAAAGGATTTTTTGATGATAACAATAAGAACATGGTATGTAGACTACACAAAGCCCTATGTGGATTGAAGCAAGCACCAAGAGCATGGTATGAGAGACTTCATACTTATCTTGTGAAGATTGGATTTGAAAGTATTGATGATGGCAACAATCTATACATCAAGAAAAAAAAAGGCAAAGGTGTTTTTTTATCTCAAATATTTGTTGATGATATCAAATTTGGAGGACAAGATGCTTTATGTAAGGATTTTGCAAATTAGATGAAGCAAGAATTTGAAATTTCTATGTTTGGAGAAATTAAATTTTTTGTAAGACTGCAAGTATATTAGATGAAGTATGGTATATACATCACTCAGTCAAAGTATGTCAAAGAAATATTAAAAACTTTTAGATTAGAAGATTCCAAACCTGTAAGTACACCTATGGTGATAGGACACAAGTTGCCAAAGAATGATGATTCAACTAAGGTGAATTAGACATTGTATAGGTCTATGATTGGCAAATTGCAATATGTAGTACATAGTAGACCTGCTATTGTATTATTTGTAGGGATAGTTGCAAGATTCTTTGCTAATCCTAGGGAGAATCACTTGATGGATGTGAAGAGGATATCTAAAAGAAATATAAGAATTTGGTCTATACTACAAGAAGAATGATAAGTTTTAATTGAGAGCCTACACTAATGTTGATTGGGCTAGAAACATTCATGATAGAAAGAGTGCCAGTGGAGGAGCATTTTTATTAGGCAACATACTAGTTACATGGACAAGTAAGAAATAGAGTTATACTTCACAATCTACTATTGAAGCTGAATATGTTGTTGCTACTGCAAATTACACAAATATTGTATGGATCAAATAGCTACTCAAAGAAATGAAGGAAGAAATCATAGAACTAGTAATACTCTATTGTGATAATACAAGTGCTATCAATATATAAAAGAATC
Source organism: Cupressus sempervirens (assembly GCA_028749045.1). Classification (NCBI taxonomy): domain Eukaryota; kingdom Viridiplantae; phylum Streptophyta; class Pinopsida; order Cupressales; family Cupressaceae; genus Cupressus; species Cupressus sempervirens. The sequence goes on along the minus strand of CM053786.1, from coordinate 851,258,839 downwards.
TAGTGATGCACACAAAGATAACACACATTGCAATAAAATATCATTACTTAAGAGAGTTAGTTCAAGACAAGGAGGTGAAGATGGAATATGTCAACACAAAGGAGCAAATTGTTGATAGCTTCAAAAAACCATTACCTAAGGATGCTTATCAATATCTAAGAGGTAAACTAGGGGTGATAACCCTATCAAAGGCTATTTAAGAATGATGTTCATATAATACACATTAATGCAGAGGATCTTACTTTAAGATCTTCCTACAGTAATAATAGAGCTAAAATTTCAAATCAGTCACAAGCAAGGTGACAAAGAGAGAAACTAAAGAAATTGCAAAATCTTATAACTACATGTTTTAAGATGACAAAGTTTTGGTATGTCTTTGGCATTGGTGTTAAAGAGGGAGAGATTTTCTTATCAAGAGTTGCCAAAAAAAAGAGGGAGAAAGCAGATTGAAACTATCAAAGAGGGAGAGATGTGCTGATCAGAAAGAGAGAAAGTGTAATCATAGAGGGAGAAATCTTAATCTACCTAGTAAGAGGGAGATACAAGAAGGAACTCAAAGGGATTTATAAGAAAGGGTTTTGTAACCTAATTAGAAGATGGAATTTGTTGATAGAGGGAAAAAATTTAGTACAAGTTTTCTTTTTAGTATTGTCTTACTATTTTAACTCAGTCAGATTGGATTTTTTCTTGAACAAGATGTCCATCACTTGATTGACTTGGTTGATTAGTTTGGTTTGCCATCAATTCCAAATGGGAAAATTGTTGAGATATGATTGAAAAGATCATTGTTAAGAAGAGATTGTTAAGAGGGAGATTGTTGAAGAAGACTATGTGTTTCAATCATTATTTTGTCATTGATGTCAGATCTACTATTTTCTAGTATGACAACTACTTAAAAGATTCAAGTACTATCAATTAGTTGATTGATGAAGAGGATTTGTTCAATAAGAGGTAACAATAGCACCTAGAGGAAAGGTTGAGTTATGATTATGTAATGAAGTACAAGGATCAATTAAGATAGTGATGACATGATGTATTGATGATCTAATTAAGGTAACAAAATGGTTGGCTACACTTAGAAAGTTTAGAAGAAAGATTTAAACAAAGTTTTTCTACCAAGATTGACCAAATGGATAGTAGGTACCAAGAAAAGTCAGTGCAAGCTAAGCAGAAAGTCAATTGGAGTTGAGTGAAAGAAAATTCTAGTGGATGTAGAGAAAAATAGTTGATGTTGAATAAATTTTGGTTGATGCCAAGCATCAGTAAAATTTAGTTGATATTGAGTGATTTTATAGTTGATGTCAAGCAACATAGTATATGCTAAGCATCAGAAGAATTATAATGTTAAGCTGTTGCATTATGTTAAAGATCGAAGATTCACCAAATCTAAGCTGACAAGTTTGTTTTCTTGAAATTTGTGAATTAGGATGAAGATAAGGTTGATGAGTTGGTGACATAGAATTTGATGTAAACTATTTTTAGGTGAATTCTAATGGATTCTAAGAGAAGTTTCTAGAAAAGACAAGATATGGGATAGATACATTGTATACTACCTAATCCGTCCAAAAACCCTAATTTGGATGATGGAAATTGAGTGAGAAAATATCCTAATTTTCTATTTATAGGAATGTCTAGTCATGAAGCAAAAGTTATTGATGTCATGTGTGAGAACCTAAGGAGGAGAAGGAATTAAGGGTTTTACTGCATCAAGTGACCCAAGTGATGAGTCTATAATGGCATGTTCAACAAGAAGACTTAAGGAGATGAATTCTTAAAGGGTGAACAAGTTGTCAAACCTACAAAGTATGAAGACCAAGTAGAATTGAGGACTAAATAAAGATCTATAATCTACAAAAGAAGTTACTGTTACTCTCCATGCAATGTATCAGATCAAAGCTCTACTATTACTCTCTAACAATTGCATTAGTAAGGTTGACCTAACAGTCATTAGAAAATCCTTTAACCAGGTGGCATTCAAAGTGAATGGCCTAAATTCCTCTAACAAGGTGATTGAAATATCTTAACTTGGCCACATTTAACAATGTGTATTGTAACCTTTAACAGGGTTGACCTTTCATAGGGCATTACTTTAGAAGAGTGAAAAGGAGTAGCATGTTACTAGTGGTTTTTCCCAAATTGGGTTTCCATGTAAATCATTATGTCAAGTGTGTTGATGAATGTGTTGTGTCTCATGCTTTACATTTCTGCAAAAATATTTGATAGTAACATACAAGTTTTAGTAAATACATAATGTGTGCATGCATGAGCATGAATTTTTTATGGGTTCACTAAGTTGTGAAAAGGTTTATTTATACATCTAGACCATGGATAACTAATTAACCACCACTCCCAATTATTCTAAAGTAATTCCAATAGTTAGTACAACATGCAAACTAAAAAATTGAATATTGTTGAAGCTCGGTAAACACACACTAATGTTGTAACTTAGTAAGTGACCCGGTAAATGATTGACATATAAACTTTAGATGTTATCTATAATGACCATTACTTTAACTTAATTTCTTATTACAGATCTCTATTCTAGCTTGTACTTGATCCTTCCTAATCAAATATAGCTTTTCTACTCCATAAGGCTTTTCTACTTAACCTTCAAATTTTCTTCCTCTTCTCATCATTAAATCTTCAATAACATCTTCATACTTTGCACATCCAATCATACTTTGAAATTACTACTTGACCTTATAATTACATCCTTCATATTGTCAAGTCAGCTAATACAACTTAGAATTAATATTCATCACCATAGTCAATTGGAATCAATCGATAAATTAATTGAACTTAATATGCCATAATAATAAAATCCTTCATTAGCCAACCTAGCTCAGTAGAAACTAACTCAGAAATTATTTCCTTTGTTAACCAATAGAAGCTCAGTTAATACTACAAACTTGCAAAAATCCTTTGGTAACCGAGTGAGCTCGGTTAGCACTAGTTCCATCCAACTTTCCTTTATTAACTGAGTGAGCTTGGTTGACACTCAACTTCTACATACTTTCCTTTGATGCCTGAGTGAACTCAATAGATGTTGCCTTCTAAACTAGGCAATCACAGGAATGCTCGGTAGACACAAAAAACTGTGTTCACTACCTGAGTGAGCTCAGTATATATTGCCTGATAATGATATGACATTGGTTTAACATCAAAGACAATACATAATTAATCAATTGTATCCAACATATCTATGATGAACTCAATCATTGAGGACTCTTAGTATTTGGTTGAATAGTGTCTTTTAACACTCGAGCTTGTTGTAAATTGAAGTAGTAAATTGACATAATGAGGCCTTTGTCATTGATGTCAATCAAGGATAACTTTAAGAAACCCCCCTTTGGAAAAATGTATAAAACCATGGTGAATCCAACATTATTTTATGGGAAAAAAATTAATTTGTATTGGCAATTTTTTTTCAAAATATGATAAATTTTAATTTTATTGGCAATTTTTTTTCCATCATATGAATATTTTGTAACATTGTGGTGAATCTTTAATTGTTTTAGAGAATTACAACCAAAAGTAAAAATATATAGAAACCACAAATGTGTATCATCCAAGATATAATAACCTCTTTGTTGATCTCAAATTGGTTTTGACAAGTAAGTGCCAACACACTTAAGTCATTTACTTAGTTCATGCCAAACAAGTAAGACATGTCAAGCACAACGTGTAAATATTAGACCATGTTAAGATAGAATGAGTGCTCAGTAACTCGTGTGCTTAGTCACTCAAGTTTCGAGCAAATAGACCATGCTGAGTGAATCAAGTGCTGAGTAAATAGTGGATGTCAAGTAATGTAGGTGTTGAGTCATAGTATTTAGAATAGTGCATGTCGAGCATCAGTGACTTCATATGCCAAGTGAAATAGTTTCAACATATTTATTTTTAATGGTACACACAACTATGTAAACCATTTCAGATTTGACTGAAGGATAGATTACGATCTTTTGGAGATAAGGATGAGTTTATATTTGGATTCCCTATGCAATTACATGTAGCCAATAAGATAAAGAGAAGGTTTAAGAAGAAAAATGGATGAATCTTAGCCATAGATTCATACCTAATCCTAAGCAACCTAAGTCTTCTTAAGGAGGAAAAATCCTTAAACTCTTTATGAATGGATGGAAGGGTGAGTGATCAAATTAGAGGAGCAAACAAGATAGTTTGCATGCAGAGCATTCAAGGTGACATAGAAGTAAGAGTGAATTGTAGAATCAGTTAGAGAATAATAGAGGATAGAGAGAAGGATATAGCATTGGAGACATCTAATCATGAAGGATCAAAAGGATATTGTGTAGAGGTGATCTTTCATCAAGCAAGCAAGTTCCAATCGCAGGATACTATGCTGAGACATTTAATAGTTGATTTTAGTTAAATCTCTTAACAAAGTAGTCCTAATAGGCTATATGAAATCCTTTAATAGGGTGATTACTTAATTGTAAGTTGAAGTCCTTTAGCTAGGAAAACTTATAATAGGGTGTTGAAATCCTCTAACAAGGTGAGACCTAATAGTCTTTGTAAGCCTTTAACAAGGTAGACCTTTCACAGAGTAGACCATGATTCATGGTCAAATCATTGTAACCTTCATTAGATACACTTTATTACTATAGTAGTGAAGATTTGTGAGTGTCATCCCCACTCCAGTTTTATCTTCTCACTTGGAGGTTTTCTGGGTAATCATATCTGGTGTTATATGTGTGATTCATTACATGTTTACATTATTTAGACACATATACTTTACATGTTATTTTAGTACATTAATGCATGTGATGAATGAATGGTGAAAGTTTTATGGGTCCTACTTTAAAATCCTAATTCACCCCCCCTTCCCCTCCCCTCACTCTTAAAATTTTACTCTCTTCCCATTTGTAATTCCAACAATTGGTATCAGAGCCTTGTTCTCTAAAAAATAAGCTTTGCAACTTTGAAGATAGATCTTGAAATAGAAGTGATGTAGAGCCCTTATCACCACTGAAATTGGATCCTTCAACCAAGGCTAAAAAAAAGGGCTCTAACAACTTGAAAAATACTCCAAGGGGTGATTTAGATTCATTTAGACAAGTTCCATATCCATCTTCATTTTGGACAACTTGGGCAATGTCCAATTATATAATGTTAACTAAGACCACTCAACATTCACATGGGCACACTACCCAAAGAGGTTTGAAACACCTTCCCAAGATAATAATTACTTATAAAATATTGAAATATGGTTTCCCATATATAAATCACCCATTCCAACTGTTAGATGTGAGTAATTTTGAAGGTAAATTGTTGTTGCTGTAATTAGGCCTGTTAAGCCTAGTAGCCCTACTAGATTGAAATTTCAAGTTTTCTTCTTATTCCTTCAAATAAACCAAAAAAAAATTGTGAATTTTGAGTCCTCCAAATGAGGCACAAAACATATCAAAATGGTTTTAATAGGGTTGACTTCTAAAGGTAAAAAATTTGAATTCACCGAGTTGGCCTAATTGCCCAAATAGGTCACTTTAACAAAGGAAGTGGATCAAATACTTGTTGTATTCAAAAAATGCTGTTTGAAAATGGAGTGGGAATGGAAAAAAAACAAATTACCAAGTTACAAACCTTGGTTTCAACCCTATCTTCAAATATGGAACATGCTGCAATTTTTAGACTTGGTGGCCACATGGAAATGTCTACCTCAGATCATCAAACCCTCGATCTTTCCTACTATTTCCCTAAAAATGGACATGAAAATATTAATGTACATTGGTTTAAAGTTCTTCACACAAAATTCCATGAAATTCCAATGGTGGTTTAGCAAGATAAAGCCATTTCTTCCTCAAACCCTTAGTAAAAACGCTCAAACAAGTCACCTTTAGTAAAATGTAGATTTCTCCTTCCTTCGGGTGAGTTGAGACCTCAAAATTGAAGCATTAGAAATATAATTAAAATCCATATCTCATTTAATTACTTTAACTACATTTTGGTGTCCTTACATTATGGAAAAATGACTTCAACCACAAATTACAAGAAAAATCATAGTTTTTTATTGATTTGAGTGCACAAAACTTGCATACAACCTCCACCTCTTCTCTCCAAGGTGTGAATTAGAAATATATAGACTCCCCAATGGTTATAAGCCATAATTTGAACCAAAATTGGTGGTTGGGGGGGAAGTTTCATAATTAAACCAAAAGTTGTCATGTTTGCTTGACAACTTATGACAACTTTTGGGACAATTTTTGTCCCTAAACATCATTAGACCTTATATGATTCCAAATATTCTTAAAAATATTTTAAAAATCCTAAAATGAATCCAAGACTCATAAGACCTAATTACCATGTACCAAAGGTTGTTTATAACACACCTACCTAGGGTATTGGCTTACAAAGTGGGGTTAATTTATTATGTGAAATCAACATGAAAAAACTTTAAAACTTGAAAGAAATCATACATCCTTAAATGTTTGCTTTTTCAATGGTCCCTTGCATTGGATTTGAGGATGCCTTTACATTAAGAAATCTACAAGCTAGGAAAGACTAACAACTAGGAGATTGAAACACATCTCCTATTACATCAACTGAATGAGGCAAGAGAGGAACTAAAGAAATCCTTGAAGAGAAGGAAAGAGATTGCTATTGCAGAAAATGACACACTATAAAAAGAGTTAGACACTAACAAGCTATTTGCAGATGGTAACTCCAATGAATTTGATGCAACAATTGTAGATCTAATGGAAAAGAATAGAATCTAAGCTGAGGAAATCAGAAATCTCAAGCTAAAGCAAGAATCACAAGCTATACTACTATGTGAGGTGATTGAACAAAAGAAGAAAGCAATGGAAGACAAAGCCATGATTGAAGAAGACAAAAGAGTTTTGGCAAATATATTGAAAGAAAAGTCAAAAAAGCTAACCAAGATCTCCAACATGCAATTAGATACTCTAAGTCAAATGATGAATGCCAACTATGAATTGAATGTCAAGGACATTGAGATAACTACATTGAAGTTGCAAAATGAATAATTGTAGAGTGACCTGAAAAGAGAAAAAGAATTTTCTAAAAATCTAAACAAGCCAATTAAAGCCATCAAATACTTTGAACAATTAGTGAGGTCCCCTAGATCAAAAAAAAGATACATTAGGATTGGGCTACACAAGCACTAAAGAAGAAGAATCATCCAAAGCTACTAAAGAAAGGAATAACAAAGGTAAGAATTCCAAACCTACTTGTCATAATTGTGGTAAGTAAAGGACATATTGCTAATGTGTGTAAGAGCAAGAATATAAATTAGAATGTCAAATTTAAGATCATGACTCACTATCATAAGTACAACAGGCAAGGTCATCAGGCACATGAATGTAGAACCAGGACCATGCACAAGCAAAGATTTGAAGGATATTGGTACAACTGTTAGAAGTATGGACATATAGCCTTTGAATGTAGGTTCAAATCCATGTAGTCATCAAACAAGACAAAAAAGGTAAGAAACAATGGAAATTTTTATAATTAGCATTATAATACAAGATATACCTCTCATTATTGTCAAGATTATGGACATATTCCTAAGAATTTTATTAGGATACACTTCAATAGTAACTACAAAAGGTGGTTGAGTTAAACTACATGTTTTAGCTATTTGAAGACTGGTCACATTAGTAAGCATTGTCCAATAGGTCAAAGGCACCAAGTTGTGAATTTGATAAAAGGAAAAGGTAAGGCAGATGTTGAGCACATTAGAGATGAGATGAACAAGACATGGAAAAATAAGGATTATTGCAACATATCAAATGGAGAAGTGATCACTTCACCCAATGGGTTAGGTGATCACACCTCATCAAACTAGGCAATCAAGAGGTATATGGGATTGATATTCAAGTGTTATATCATACATCAATTCCAAAGGAGATAGTACTAAAAGGACTAAAATAGCATGAATAAATATGCAAGATGTTGTTGACAATTTAAGTTAATTCTTTAAGTTTTTCATGTTTTTGCCAAGCATGAAATGTTTCATCTGTGTGCTGAGTGGAATGCTAGTTGATGCCAAGCTACCAAGATATCTAGTTGATACTGAACTCATAGTAGTTGCCAAGTGGTGGAAATATCAATGAATACTGATTGATTCTAAAATTGGTTGATGTCAAGCTTACAACTGTGTAAGCACTTAGCATTAAATGCAAGGTTTTTGAAGGGTATATGATCATTTTTTTCTCATTATTCATCATTTCAAATTCAAGCAAGAGGAAGTAGAGAAAAAGGCAATTCAGAAACCTATCTAAAGCATTTACAAAGAATCTAGCAATGATCTCACATTAGTTTATTAGATTTCAGAAGGTATTTATCATAAGCCTAGCTACGTAGTTTACTTTTGCATAAACCCTAGTTTGAAAAAATTACATTTAGTTTGAAAAATGTTGAACGGAAGGAAGTTTTGAATGTTTAGCTTGTCAATAATGAACTTAAGAAACCTATATTTAAGGTCATTTCTGACATTTCCTATAAACAAGATCCTTCTGGCACATTGTCAATGATCCTGCCAAACATAATTATGGTGCGAGATGTGAGGAAGTGTTACAATTGCAAAATAAGAGGTGTAGGAAACATGGAGATTAGAGATGCATATAAAAAATTGTGTGAGAATGGTGTTTTCAAAGAGAAATACAAAATTTTTGAGAAAAAGGGTTTGACATGAGCCCTAGATTTTTTGAATGTGTTTAAAATTGAGTGGATAAGAATTGTGCTAAGTAGAATTCATCATGGTTCTTTATGGCTAGAGGGAGGACCTATCAAGATCACCAAGAGAATAATTCATAGGGTAACTTACTATCTAACCCTAGATTGGCCAAAGACACTTAGAAGTGACTCCAAGGAAGTAATTGAGAAGAACATGGGAGTAGTTTGGAATAAGAGAGGGATGACTATAGATACCATCACTGATCTACTACTAAACTTTTTTGTAATGGTAATCTCTCATAAATTCTATCAATCTAGTAGATTTAATAGTGTACCTTGCATAGTTGTGGATGTTGGCTACAATATTGCAAAGAAAGATCATACATATGATCTGGCAGAGTTACAATTACAACAACTGATGGAAAATCTTGGAGCTATCAAGAAAACCAAGAGTGCACAATGCAAGTTTGGTTCAATATTGATTTGCATGTTCTTTTATGTACAGAATACATTTCCCTCTTTTGGTACTATAGGTTGGAAGACCAACAGGTCAATTGTAGTGCAAATCAATGAGTTCATTGAGCAGATGGGAGAAAACTTTGAAACTTTGATGACAAGTTACTTTGAAGATCTCAAAAATCAATGAAGGAAACAATGAGGATACTAGTTTCTTTGGTTGAACAACATTATAATGACATATGCTTTCTTGTTGAAGCTGATTACACTTTTGTGCAAGATGCCATACCAAGGGTAAGATAGTTAAGGCCACTTGGGTATGAAATAAATGTTGATGAAGCCTCAACAACCATCACTACACTACTAGCAAAGAAAATAGATAAAAGTGCATAGATATTTGGCAATTATGACATGGTAAATTCAAAGATTATCATGGAGTTGAAAACTAACTCCACACTCAAGTATAAAGATAAGTTAGTGAAGAAACTAAAAGCCAAATTTGGAGAAGGTGTAGAGGAGGGAGAGGATGAAGAAGAAGATGAGGAGGAGGAAGAACAATAACAAGAACCTCTAGCTCTAACCCAAGGCATGGGAGAAGACAAGGAAGAGGAGGAAATTGAATGTGCTAAGGGAGAAGAAGCCAAGGAAGCACCTACTCCTGCCAAGCTAAAGAAGAGAAAGGCTAAAGCACAACTAGTGGCAAAAGCAAAGAAAATTAGCAAACCTAGCCCAACCAAGCCCATGACACCTACCACTAGAGCCAGTACACATGCCACAACTTAGAAGGTCAAGGAAAAGACCAAACAAATAGAGCAAGGTGGCCAAGAGTAGAAAAGACAAAGAAGAAAATATGTGACACAACTAGATTCAGATGAAGAAAGGACAAAATCATATGAAAATAACCAATTTAAAGTGGTAAGTCACAATCCTTAATCTAATCTTAAAAATTTATGTGAAAATATAAAAAGCAATGTAGATTTATCTAGTTTGAAACATATTGATTTTGATAAACTTGAAAAAGAAGAGAAAAATCAAGTGGAAGAGGCATTATATTCCAAGATGTCAAAATTTAATAACACTCCACTAGAATTTTCCAACACGATACCAAAAAGTTTATATGATATTGTTGAGCAAAAATGGCATTACTGTCTAAATTTGGAAAAAGAAATTAGAGAAATAAAATTAGCTCAAGTAATGCAAGAATTGACAAAGGGAAAGATAGCTAAGGCTATCAAGAGGTATGTAGTTAGGTTTACACCTAAATATAGAGCCTTTAGCATTCTTCAAAATAAAATTGAAGATGTGGTCAAGAAATCAACCCAAATATGGAAACTTATCTATAGGTTGACCACTATGAAACAAGGAGAAGCTAACCCTTCAGAGGGTGAACATGATGATAAACAAGATGATAAAGATAATCACAATGATGATAAGAAAGATGATACAACTAGGGAAGAAATAAATAAGAAAGATGATGAGAAGGAAATATTGTTGAGCAACAACAAGATGAATAGAGTGTGTAGGACACACAAATGTTGAGTGCCAATCCCCCTCATGACACAAGTGTAACAAATAAGACTATAACTATTATGGATTTTTCTACTGCTTCAGCTCAAATAATCAATCCACTTACTGTAGAAGACCTAAAAAAAAGATTATAGACCAATCTACACTATAAGCTAAACTCTATGAAAATCCAATTTTGGTCATTGTAGAAGAATTGCAAAAGGCAGTAACTAAGGTCACAAGGAAAAAGGTGAATACACAAGAACCACCTTCTATCATCCCTTCAATTACTAATGTACAACCTTCAGTTCAAAAAGTAATAGACATATCTACCAAGGTTGAAACAAGTGTTAAAGATGATACTATTAAGAAGAAGCAAGCAAAAGGGGAAGATATTACAGGACAACAAAAAATAGGATAGATAGATGCATCTGTACCTAAAGCACAAGAACTAGGTGCTATTCAAGTCATAATGATAGATCAAGGCAAGTATGAAGAACATGAGTTAATACCTAAGGTGAAGAAACAAGAAGCCATCCAAGCATTGGTAACTCTACCAATATCTGCCACTCCTTCTACACAGGTTCTTTAGAAGTCAAGCACGGAAGCCATTCCATTACAAATATCAATGCCAAACCCTAGCTCATCAAAGGTTGATAAGGTAATTCACTATGGAGACATAAATCTTGATGAAGAAATTGTAATTCCAAAATTTGACTATGACACTATGACATTGGAACAAATAGGCATTTTACAATAGGCCTTAGAAAAGAAAAAGCATCAAGAGATGCTCAAGAGAGAACATAGGTAGAAACAAGCACTAAAAGACATTAAAGACATCTTTTTTGATGCCTTTAGCCTTCCAACTCCTAAAGAGACTAGGCCACTGATAGAAAAATTGATAGATATAGTGGAAAATATTAGTAATGAAGATCTTGATGCTACTACAAAACTTTTAGAATGGTCTGAGGAAAAGTTTCAAGGTACAATTAATGAGAAAATATCTAGTGAGATAGCACTAACTCAAGTTGCATTGGCAACTAAAGTTAAAGATGTAAAGAAGGTAATTGAGAATATATTCTCACTATACATAAAGCCATGTGATCCTACACTCTTCACTCAAGAGAGCATGAGTCCTATTTTGAGTCTAGAGAGAAACATCAACATACCAGGTATTTAGCTACCTCAAAACCCATCTCAAAGTGAGAAGCATTTTAGAACATTGCTTCATACACAAATTCAATTAGCTATACTAATAGTAGATGAAGCTAGAATAAGAGACAAATTGACATATATACAAGCATCCCTTACCCCACACATGGAGATACTACACAAGGAACTAGGTTATGCAAAGACTCTACTAAAGAAGGACCCCAATATTTCTACTTTAGATGGCCCAGTGCACCTTGCTATCAAGCTTGCAATCCAAATCAAGTCATTGGATGTTGCATGTGACAACTAGGATGTAGCCCTCAAGATCATAATGGATGTCCATAAATCCTTTTTGGACAAACACACTATAAGTGTATAGACCATTTGAAATAAGTGTCAAAAAGGGGGAGAATAAAGAAAGAGGGAGATATAGCAATAAATAGGGGAGAATAAAGAAAGGGGGAGTTATAGAAATAGAGGAAGAATAAAGAATGAGGAGATACATCATGACAGAGCATATCAGATGAAAGAGTATCAAATACAACAAATTGAAGTCAGAGAGGAGCACAAATTTTGGATACAAATCAAATACATTAACTTAGGGGGAGTTATCAATTTTGAATTATATAGGTTATTGCAAAATTTTGAAATTTTCAAAATTTTGTAAATAAGACAAGTCATGGATATGTTATGCTTAAGAAGATTAAAATTGATTATGTATATTTAAATATATTTGACACTCATGTCAGAGGGGGAGATTTTTGATCTTAGATTGGTTTTGACAAGTGAGTGTCGACAAACTTAAGTTATTTACTCCATTCATGCTGAACTAGTAATACATGTTGAGCAAAACATGTAAATATTAGACCATGCTAAGTTGCAATGAGTGTCAAGTCACTCATGTGACAAGTCACTCAAGTGCTAAGTGGATAGCCCATGCCATAGGATTCAAGTACCAAGTAAATAGTGGATGCCAAGTAATGCAGTTTCCAAGTCACAATATATAGAATAGTGCATGTTGAGTATCAGTGAATTCATATGCCGAGTGAAACAATTTTGACATATTTTTTTTGTAATAGAAAAAATAACTATATGAACCATTTCTGAGCCAACTTAAGGATAGATTACAATCTTTTGAAGATAAGGATGAATCTATATTTGGATTTCCTATGCAATTACATGTAGCTAATAAGATAAAGGGAAGGTTTAAGTGGCAAAATGGATGAATCTCAACTGTAGATTCATACCTAACCCTAAGCCACCTAAGTCTTCTTAAGCAGGATGAAGCCCTAAACTCTTTATGAATGGATGGAAGGGTGAGTGATCAAATTAGAGGAGTGAACAAGATAGTTTGTATTGAAAGCATTCAAGGTGACTTAGAAGTAAGATTGAATTAAAGAATTAGTTAGAGAAGAACAAAGGATAGAGAGAAGGATACAACATTGGAGACATCTTATTAGGAAGGATCAAAAGGATTCATGTAGAGGTGATATATCATTAGGCAAGCAAGTGCCAATCATAGTATCTATGTATAGACATTTTAATAGGTGATTCTGTCAAATCTCTTAACAAAGTAGTCCTAATAAGCTATATGAAATCCTTTAACATGGTGCTTACTTAATACGCCTTTAACAGCATAGACATTTCATAAGGTAGACCATGAATCATGGTTAAATCATTGTAATCTTCATTAGATACACTTTATTACTGTAGTAGTGAAGATTTGTGGGTGTCATCCTCACCCTAATTTTACCTCCTCACTTGGAGGGTTTCTGGGTAATCATATCTAGTGTTATGTGTGTGATTGATTACATGTTTATATTATTTAGATGCATATACTTTACATGTTATTTCAGTATATTAATACATGTGATGAATTAATGGTGAAAGTTTTATGGGTCCTAGTTTAAACTCCTAATTCAACCACCCATCCCACCCCCCCCCCCCCCCCCCCAAAGAAGTTTGCTCTCTTTCCACTTTTAATTCCAACAATTGGTATCAGAGCCTTATTCTCTAAAAAAGAAGCTTTGTAGCTTTGAGGAAAAATCTTGAAATGGAATTCTAAAAGCTAGGAAAGACTATTGAGAATCAAGTGATTGAAATGCATCTCATACTACATCAACTGAATGAGGCAAGAGAGGAACTAAAGAAATCCTTGAAGAGAAGGAAAGAGATTGCTATTGCAGAAAATGAAACACTATACAAAGACATAGACACTACCAAGCTATTTGTAGATGGCAACTCCAATGAATTTGATGCAATAGTTGTAGACATAATGGAAAAGAATAGAATCCAAGTTGAAGAAATAAAAAACAGAAAGCTAGAGCAAGAATCAAAAACTATACTACTATGTGAGGTGACTGAACAAGAGAAGAAATCCATGGAAGAAAAAGCCATGAGTGAAGAAGACAAAAGAGTTATGGAAAAAAAATTGGAAGAGAATTCAATAGAGCCAACCAAGATCTCCAACATGTAATTGGATACTCTAAGTCAAATGATGAATGCCAACTATGAATCTCCTAGGAATGTATGGGGGAGAGATAGTTATTAGGGAGATTTAGAAAGATTCATGTAAGAAAGAAGGAGGAATATCTCTACGGGGGAGATATATAGCATGAATAACTCTGATGTATGGTATGTTTTTTAAATGTGAACATTTTTTTCTAATCCTAAGAAAATGCATAACATAGTTGTGTTTTAGATGTTTTCAAATTTGATTTATTAAGAGGACTTGAAAAGTTGAGAATAGCAGCAGTAGTAGTAGAGTACTATTTGGTATTCTTGGAACTTAGATGTTTTTCATCTATGTTTCTAATAATGTAAAAGGAGGAGATTGTTAACATGAATGTTGATGATATTCCTTTGGGGGGAGTATCTTAAGAATTGGAGAGTATTGACATATTGTATTGATGACTGTGTTTGTTATTGATGTTAACATAGCAATAAACTTGTGAAGACTGACATAGTAGCTCATAGAGATCTTAGTTGTACAAACAATGGTTTGATTTTTTGGTGATGAGTATTCATGGACATGTTTTATACTATTTCCTTATAATAAGGCTAAATGCACAAAAATAAAGTTGAAGACATACGAAAGTTATACCTGATTTATAGAGTAGTATAGAGACATAGTACCTAAGAAGTAGTTTCTAATGTTTGCATTATATATTCTAAAAAGATATAACTGGTGATGCATAGTCATCCAATTATATAAGACAGTCTAATGATGATTTTAGTGGATGCACAAGCCCTAGTGTTGCACGTGGGAAAACTTGTATAGATTGTGAACTAATATTGCTATTGTAATTATCAATTAATTAATTATCTTATAATAATTAATTGGGAAAGCCTCAAGGCTGACTCAAGGAATAATTTTGAAGATATGATATAAAGGAAATATGTTTTCCTTGTTTTTAATGATAAGTAATCATTTTGTATTAAATGTGACGTGTGAAAGGGAGAAAAGTATTTAGAGAATGCAAGTAAGAGATCCAAGGGATTATTGGATGTGAGTTTAGTGATTTGGTTAGAAGAACTGAAGGAGTAGAAGTTTGGTTGACATGATAAAGAAGGAGGAAGAAGTAGTACTATTCATTTCTATTATTTTTCAAGGAAATAATATAGAGATCATTTGGATAGTGGGTTCATTGATCTTTCCCCTGAAGCTATTTGGACATTGGGTTCATCTATCTTGTACAACTCCTAGTAGGATTGGTACAACTCCTAATAGAGGTGGAATCTCCTAATAGGGATTCAAGGTCTCCTAACAAGGACTAATATGTACTAAATGTTGTTATAGACTCATAATAGGGTCCATCCTCTAACAAGGAATATTTATATTAGTACATCATCTTGTGGGTACCATCCTCATCAAGTTTTTCCCTCTGGTCAAGGGTTTCCCTAGTTAACATATCTGGTGTTATTCTACATAAGTATCTTGTTGTAGTTCCTAATTATATTTCTCATATGGTTAAAGTTTAATAAGGCAGATAATTGTGATATTAGTTGATAACTGATTCACCCCTCCCCTCCCTCTCCTAGTTATATTGGTGGACTATATATTCTAACACTAATCTAGATGATCCTCTTGTTTTTGTACTTGTAGAGAACTAAAATTTTACTATATTGATATCTTCCCCTTCCATGGGTTGATCTAAAGGTGGTAGAATAAATGGTGGTGTTGGTGTAATTTTTGTATATGGTGCAATGGGTGAATGTGTTGATGGAACTGCAACTATAACTCCCATAAAAGATCCACTTTTAGTTGCAAGTGGCTTGGAAATCAAGACCTTGAATTAACCGCTAGCTCTTGTATCTTTTAATCATTTCATTTATTCTTTGAATTCTTCTCTACTCATGCTTGTTTCTTTGAGTAATTTATTAATGTTCTTATCAAATTTTGTCTCAACATGCTCAGTGTAAAGATGACCTTGCACTTCTCTTAACTTTTCCTCATAGGTGTCCCATGTAAGATACTCCTTATTTCTTTATGAAGAAAGGATTATCATTGAATACCCTTATATTATATCCTTAGTCATCTCATAACCCATAGGATCAATAAATTTTACTCTTGGCTCAATTGCTTCCATACATGTCACATTAGTTTTTATCATGAAGCATAACACATATCAATATTTCTCCACTATAGTAGGTCAAATCCTATATCTTTATTTCATCTCAAACTAAAAATCCATCATCATCTTAGAAATTTCTTCAATTATTTTGTCATTAGGATGCTTCCTAGAGTAGTGAGTGTTCAATTCCATTGTACTCTTGTGTTTTCCCATTCTTAATTCTAAGGCATACTAGGAAATTTTCTTATCACCTGAAACAATCAATGTGTCAATAGTGATTCAAATTTAAATATTGTGTTCAAGTTGAAAATTTCTCATTCACATCTCGTACAATGGGTATTTCTATTCTTTCAAACTCAAACCTTTACTTTACTAAAAATATGACTGTGCAAGCAATAAATACCTTTAAAATTGTAAAACTAGGGCTTCCTTAAATTTGCTTTCAATTTGCTTTAAGAAACTTCAATTATTCTCTCAAATTCACTTCCAAAGACTCCTCAACTCTTTGCATGATCAAATGGTGTCATTCCCATTGATTTTAACCATCAAATCCAACTCAGTTTGATTTTGAATTAAATGCAAAGGTATGCAGGGCTCAATAACTAAAACTTATTCTCAGGTGTTTCATTTGTCTTTTTTTCTACCCAAATTTGTGTACTCACTAGTGTCTTTTCTTTAACAAATATTTCATTAAAGCTCTCTACATATTCTTGTTAGAAATAGGAAATATTGAGAGTGGGGGTGAATCATTATTTTACAATCTTTTGTCCAACTATGGATATCATTAACAATATCAAAACATTTACATGTGAATATATTAAAAATTAAACATAACACTAACACATTCTAGAAACTCATAATGCTATTATTTGTTAATTAGGGAAACCCTAGCCAAGGGAAAACTCTGGTGGGAATGCCCACAAAATAATCCACTAATCAAAAAGTATCTTGTGAAAGATATTGACCTTGTTAGGAGTCTATTACATATTTATAGTATCTTGTTGCTTGTTAGAGGACTCAACCTTGTTATAAGCCTCAACCCTGTTAGGAGTTTTTATTACAATTACAAAATGTATGCAAGATGAGCCCATTACCCAAACATGTAATATGCAATAATATTTTGTACACAAAATTTATAGATACAAAAACCTCTTATCAATGCTAATATCTTGAATGTTTGAGTTGACCTTTGTAGCTCATTGTATTATCTTTACATATACTACTTCTTACTTTTTTTAACATTAAATTTGTATCACAAAATAATAGCATTACAATCTCAAAAGAATTTGAGAACTTGGCATCTAAAGTTCTTTCCTTTATACCAAGTTATTCTATTATGTTAACCTTCATGTCTTCACACATGTCTCAAAATATAAAATCACAATTCTCTCACTTAGGATTAACATCTAGGATACCATCTCTAATTAGTAAAGTAATTTTTTTCTAAACAAAATAATTTCTTAACTTAAAATATCTCTATCTTGTTTTACTTATGCATGCGTACAATCACCAAATCCTTAATATCTTTGTTTGTACTACTAACAAAGACTTGTGACATAGGTAAGGTATCTTAACACTCTGTACAATCTCCAAGTAAGTGTGCACATGCCAAAAATTTGTGTGGGAACCACACCAAGAAAAATTGTATCCGTGTTGATAGATAAACTTCATAATACTTAAACAATTTTCTAAGTCTTTAACCAAAAATTATATCTTTATGATATGCTAACTTAATACATAATATATGTTTCCATAAATGACAACTCCACACTATCTACCATATTTACCTCTTAGATTATTTTCCAACAATATAATCCTATGGCATTGATGGAAACATATGGGAAATTTGACTAAGTCCCAAAAGCACAAAAAAAAAAAAAAAAAATTGTGAAGTTCTTCATACGATCATTACAAAATTACAAAATGCTGATAATTTCCTATTTATATCATAATTACATCCTTATATCTCCTTATACAATATTCAATTTTTCATACAATCACTCCTCCTTTGACATCAATGAAAAAGGTGAGACAAGAACTGTATACAAGACAAAAATTTATTGTTACCTATTGACATTATAGTCAAGTTTGTTATTAGTAACACACACTTATTCAAACATATAGTATCTATTATGCTTATTGTATAGTCAATAGCATTAACCAAGAATTTTAGGCTTTACTGAGTTCTACAGTTGCTATCAAGTTCAAGAAATAGTATTCAATTTGCACCAAGTAGTTTCTACCAATATGGTGATCATTAGTGTAAATTGAGCTTCTTAGTGTTTACTGAGTGTCTCAGAGAAAATCGAATTGTGTAGTGCTTATCGAGTTCACAGTTAGAGTGATGTGAATCTAATGTTGATTGAGCCACTTAGTGTTAACCAAGTGATTTATTTTATACCAAGCTTGTAGTGATAGCATTGACCAATCTATTTAGTGTGAATCAAGTGATTCATTTTATATGTTGAGTCTCATAGTATTCACCGAGTCATTAGTGTAGACCGAGTTTAAACTACTTGGAAGTGATCAATATGGATTGAGCTTATACATCTACCAAATGCATGATGATGCCAAGTATTGATAGTGGATGCCAAGTATCACACCCTCACTAACTTAGTCTTTAGAACTTGAGTTCTTGTAGTTGGGCTGACTTTGTGTATTTTGTATAAACTTGTACTGTAGTCAACTTTGTTGATTTGTAAATTAGATTGGTATATATGTAATGCATTGTATCACATCATAAGGTATGAAATATATGATACGTAACAAGTAGAGAAGAGAAAAAGTATGAAATATAAAGGCTACAACAATATAAGGAGAAACAAAGATTTATCTATCATAGCAAGGTGATCATTACACTCAAAGGAATCCTATTCAACAAACCAAATTGTAGATCAAAGATCAACCACTGTTCAATCTTAATAGGTGGATCAATTAAATCCTTTCAAAAGGTACACTTAATAGTCTATTGTGAATCTCTTTATTGAGTGCATAGTTCATTATATGTTTGTGTATCCTTTTGCAAGGTGGACCTAGCAGTCCTTATTGCTCCTAACAGAGAAGATCATTAGAAGCAACCATTATAAGCCTTAACATGCCAACTTTATATTGTAGTACTAAAGCTTGTGGGTATCATCCTCAACCTAATTTTATTTTCTATTTGGAAGGTTTGTGGGTCACCATATTGTGTATAAAAGTGTTATGAATGCTTTATGCTTTCATTTTTGCATGCATGCAATTAGATCAGAATTCACAAAAAGACTTAATTGGTGAAATAAAGGATTAATTTTTATTAGTTATTGATTCACCCCTCCCCTCTTAGTAACTTAGCCTATCATATATATTTCCAACAAATGGTATCAAAGCTTTGTGGTTCTCAGGAAAGAAAAATAATAGCTTGAGCAAAGATTAGAGGCTATGGAGGTATTCAAACTTGACAAGGCTATTGACAATGAAAAGCTAGATTTGGAATTGGCTATTGGACAACTCAAGAAAGAAAATGAGAAACTCTCTCAATCCTTGAAAAGAAGAAAAAATATTGCAATCCAGATGAATGACACACTCTACATTGAAGAAAGAATTGAAGTAAATGACGTAATCAAGAACTATTAGAAAAGAATGGTGCACTTCAAGAAGAAGTAACAAATCTAAAAAGAGAGCAAGAAATTCAGTCAGTAAGATTGTGTGAAGTCATGGAAGAGAAAAATAAGATAAAGAAGAGATAGAAGGAAAGAAAAATGATTTTCAACACCTATCTATTTAGCAAGCAGACTTCATTAATCAACTCACCAATGTAAATGAAAAAATCATGAATCTAATATCAGAGAATGAAATATTACTGAATGATTTAAACAATGAAAGGAAAACCAATGTGAGGATGATGAAATATCAAGTAGACATGGATCAACTAAATTAGAAAATCTAATATAGACAAAAAGGAAAAGCAAGAATTGGATATACAAAAGAAGGCGAATTGTCCAAGCAAGGAGCTCAGAAGAATAAAAAACCTACTTGCAATCACTATGGTAAGATATGTCATACATCAAACAAATGTTGGAGCAATGGGAAAGCTTAATTCAATGGAAAATGCTACAATCGTAATCAACATGGTCATAAAGCTAATGAATGCAAAGAGAAACCTAAGTTTGAAGGTAAATATCACAAATGCAAGAAGCATGGACATAAATCTCCTGAAGCAAAACTAAGATATTAAACCTAGTAGAATAGATTGAAAAGCTATATTTAGTTGGGGCTATAACACTTGGTTAAATCTCATTACTGTGGAGAATTTGGACACATTGGAATGAATTGTGTAAAATATAACATGAGGACAAGAGACACTACCAAAAGATGTTTCACTTGTATAGAACTTGGTCTTCTTGCCAAGAATTATATGAATACTAGAAGAATTGAAGATGAAAAGAAGGAAAAAGCTTATAACATCAAAAAGTAGATGAGATAGCAATGGATTCCAAAATCTTCTAAGAATGCTAGTCCAAGCACTGAAGCTATTGTCAATCAAGAATTGGGTGACTCAAGCATTTCCACTTGATCTCCCACAAGAAAAACTGGAACTAGGATTTTGAAGTAGACATCTTACATCAGTTCTAGTCAGTAGAATGAAAGATCCATATCAGCATTCAAGATGCAAAGGGCTCACTGAGTGTTCAAGAAAATTTTAGTCATTGCCAAGCAGGTCGGGTTTCAAAACCCTTCTGAGCAAGGTTAGGAGTTAATAAAATTATTATGTGGACATTGAGTCATGGATGACTCTCCTGAGCTTGAATGACAAGGAGATGAAAGATTCCATCAAGAAGAATGAAGAAAATATTAGCTTAAGATTCAACACTTGTCTAATTTTGATAAATGGCATTGAACATTGGGTAAGGAATGCAAACAACACATGGAAGAACATTTATAATCTTCACAAATAGAGTGATTTTTTTGTTAATGTCAATGACAAGGAAGGGGAAATTAATGATGATGAGGTAGCACATTATGATAATGTTGATGATGAGGAATAGGAATAGGAAGCTAATGAGGACAATCTGCCTAATATTCAACACATTGAGGAGACTAACGTAGAGAAGATTGCAATAGCAATCATAGCCTCACTTCCTCATTCTCTAAGAAAAGCATTGAAAACATAAAGCTGAGAGAAAGCCACTATAGAATTGATTGTGCCAAACATTGCAAGAACAAGTACTCAATCAATATTTGCACCTATTTAGCTCAGAAATTCATTGACAGAAGTGACAAGAACTTCATCTACCAAGCAACCAACACTTCCTTTTCCATTATTTTTGGTCACACAAGGTATTTCTTCAATAAGTGTAGTATCTATATTTTTTGCTAGTCCTACTATTTCCATTCCTAGGATAAAAATAATAAGTGCAAGAATAGTTGAGACCAAGCCTCAACTGAGTAAAAAAAAATTGAGTAAAGGCAAAGAGAAGGAAAAAGAAATTGATCTTGATGAGGAAATAGTCATCCCAAATTGGGATATCTCCATTCTTAATCCTGATCAAATGCACATAATAGGAGAACCTCTTTAGAAGAAAGCCAAGAAATGCAGGCTTGGAGAAGAAAGGAATAAAGAATTTCAAGTGCTTGAAGATGCTAAGAACATTCTAGTAGAGGCACTCAACACAGAGGTTGATACTTCTCAACCAATTTTGGTTTAGTTGATAGAGGTAGTCTAGAAAAACAATCAAGATTTGAGTAGATAGGAGAAATTATTGTAAAGAGAAGAGAAGAAATTTGAGAATAAAGTATTGGAGCTAATTGCATAAAATATTGCAATTCATGAAGTAGTTTTGTCTACTATTCTAGGCTCATTACAGACCTCTTGCAACAATGTGACTTCTTTATTTTGTAAACTCTATGATACTTCAAATTTCACTAAGAAAATTAAAGATAAACTTTCAAAGGTTGATCAAGATCTAAAGGAAAGTGCACAATAGTTGCAACTTGACCTAAGTTACAGGTCTACCCACTATACAAACATAAAAAATTTAAATGATATGTAGGAAGAATTACTAAGAGAAGAAGCTATGGTAAGAGCTACACTGGTAGACATATAGGGAATGATTCTCCCAAACATGGATGCATTGTAGAAAAATATTGCACATGCTAAAATGCTCATCCATGATAAAAACTTCTCCATTACTGACCACATGATAGAACTATCAGTAGAAGTTTAGGTTGCATTGCACACATGCAAGGTGTTACAAGAATATTGGGACAAGACAATGGCATTGATTCTAAAGGTACAATCTAATTTCTTGTCACATTTTGGTATTAGTATATAAAATACACCTTTGGAATTTATGTAAAAAATGGGGAGAAAATGTATAAAGCATATTGTAAAAATTGGAGAAGATGTAAATGTATATAACATGTAAAGCATAATATTCAAAGGAAGATGTGAGAAGATGTATAGTATATTGGATATATATGTATGGTATATTTAATAACATGTAAAGCATATTATAAAAGGAAGATGTCAGAAGATATATATATATATATATATATATATATATGGGGTAGCATCATCATATTATACTCATGTACAGATATTCAGAGAAACATCTCTTACAAAAGCAATTTTGAAAATCTCAAAAATAGAGTACTCTACCGAGTTGAAGACACAAGATCAAGAATAAAAGGTGTTTTTGAACTTGTTGAGAATTTAATTTTGACTGATAAGCATTTCTGTCACTAATTGCAAAGGGGGAAGTTGTTGACATTATAGTCAAGTTTGTTATTAGTGACACACACTTATTCAAATAGATAGTATCTATTGAGCTTATTTTTTAGTTAGCAATATTAACCAAGCAGTTTAGGCTTTACAGATTTCTACAGTTGCTACCAAGTTCAAGGAATAGTATTCATTTTGCACTAAGTATTTTCTACCAAGATGGTGATCATCAGTGTAAACTGAGCTTCTTAGTGTTTACTGAGTGTCTTAGTGCAAATTGAGTTGTGCAGTGCTTACCAATTTCATAGTTAGAGTGATGTGAATCTAGTGTTGATTGAGCCATTTAGTGTTAACCAAGTGATTTAGTTTATACTGAGTTTGTAGTGATAGCATTGACTAAGCTATGCATTGTGAATCAAGTGATTCAGTTTATATGTCAAGTTTCATAGTATTCACCAAGTTACTAGTGCAAACCAAGTTCAGACTAAATGGAAGTGATCAATATAGACTGAGACTCTATGTCTACCAAATGCATGATGATGTTGAGTATTGATAGTGGATGTCAAGTATTAGAACCTCACCAAGTTAGTCTTCAGAACCTAATTTTTTGTAGTTGGCCCAACTTTGTGTATTTTGTGTAAACTTGTATTGTATTTTGTTGATTTGAAAATTGGATTAGTATATATGCAATGTATTGTATCACATTCAAAGGTATGAAATATATGATATGTAACAAGAACAAAAGAGGATAAGTACAAAATACAAAGGCTATATTAGTATATGGAGCAACAAATATTTATCTATCACAGCAAGGTGATCATTACACACAAAGAAATCCCATTCAAAAAACCAAGTTGTAGATCAGAGATCAACCACTATTTCATCCTAATAGGTGGATCAGTTAGATCCTTTCACAAGGTAGACTTAAAAATCTTTTTTAAATCTCTTTACCAAGTGCATACTTCATTATATATTTTTAAATCCTTTTGCAAGGTGGACCTAGTAGTCCTTATTGCTCCTAATAGGGAAGATCATTAGAACTGATCATTGTAAGCCTTAACATGCCAACTTTATACTGTAGTACTAAAGCTTGTGGGTATCATCCCCACCCTAGTCTTACTTTCTATTTGGAAGGTTTCTGGGTCACCATATTGTGTGTCAAAGTGTTATGAATGTTTTATGCTTTTAGTTTTTCACCCGTGCAATTGCATCATAATTCACATGAAGAATTAATTGGTGAAATAAAGGATTAAGTTTTATTAGTTGATGATTCACCCCTCCCCTCTTAGTAACTTAGCCTATCATATATATTTCCAATAGTTACCTTCATTATTCATGTTGACAAGTAGTTTAACAATGAGATAAAATCAGTTAAACTATTTGTTAAGATGATTGAACCTTTATTCCATGCTCCTTTGATTGAATCTAATATTGTGATGAGTGTGCATAGTCCATAGGATGCCAACTTTTTTTCTTGGAAGTCTAGATAAGCAAATTGCTCATATGATGTCTTCATCTTCAAGTAGTTATCCAATTGTTTCTAAACTATATTTATCTTCAATTTTATATGTTCTCTCAACAAAGAAAATATTTACAGTATCTACTCCTTAGACTCTTCCAACAATCTACACTCATCCCATATTTTGTTGAGTCTTTGTTCCAAGTTATTTACTTGAGCATCTACATTATTTATTTCTTTTACCACATTTTTTAACACATTTTTTTCCCAAGATCTTAGTGATGAAGGTTTGAATATAGTTATGTGATAAAGCACATTTCTCATAAAGTTATTTTTCTTCATGCACACATCTTCTCAATTCTTCAATAGAAGTTTCTAAGTTAGCTAAGTCATATTTGACATTTTGGTAGACCTGTCTAAATATGTTTGCATCATGATCAGCTTGAGATTTGACTATAGATACTTCAAGAATAATTTTATAGTGATTACCAAATTCTTCTAAGACTTTTTCTACCTTCTTCTCTGGGTTACTCTCATTGACATAAATATTCATCAAGATTTCAATCTCCCTTGTCATATTTTCTAGAATCTCTTGGGTTCCTTTTATTCCTTTTCTTTTCTCAATAAATTTTCTTATAGCTAATGTGGATAATTGGCTAGTAATTTCTATTTTAGTTTCCTCTTTCAAAGTGGTGTAGTACTCATCATGCTTACAATCAAAGTCTTTAAGGGTGACTTTGATGAACTAGATACTTCTCTTCTCGTGTCCTTGAATGGAGAGAAAAAATGAATCTCTTCTTTTTGTTGCACTACCTCCTTTATTACTAAATTTACTAAATCTTTTTCTTTATTCTTTATCTTTGTTTCACCTTGTTGTAGGGGCTTATCATTAGTAATATCCATTTTCTATTATGATACCTCTACTTAGTGACTACTAGAAGTTTCCTTCTATGTCTCTATATGCCTTAATTGTGGTGAACATAAAGATGTTTCATGAATAGTTATCTTCCAAGTATATTGGAACTTCTTATCAATATTTCTAAGTTGGTATGTCAATGTAGTCAGATCCTCCTTCTTATTGTTCTTATCCTCTCCTTTTCAAATTCTTCATTTTTCTTTTCTTATTATTCCTTCTCTTCATTATCAAATCTCATGTATCCAACCAAATTATCAACAATAGGTCCATAGTCCTTAACAAATTCTTCTAATCCATTAGTAGTAGTATTGGTACCATCAATATCCATTATGTTTGTACCAATTTTGATTTATGGTGCAACCTCTTCATCTTTCTGTTGGAAATATAAGAGGAGTAACTAAGAGGGGAGGGGTAAATCAATTCAAATAAAAAAAAATCATAGATCCCTTATATGTCAATACAAAACATAAACTTTGATGAAATTGTTGTTACTCTATTAACAAATAAGTACTCAATTAACACTAACAATGTATTGTAACTCAATAAACACTTAAATAACAATTGTTACTTGGTAAATACTAAACATGTAGAACTTAAGATATTAATTATGATTAACCTTAATTATCTTAGTTTCACACACATAAAATAAATAGCATGAACACAAGTGACACCAAGATTTAATGTGGAAACCAAATTTGGGAAAAATCACCAATTAGAACTAGTTACTAATTTTCACTCTTATGAAGTGAGCCCTATTAGGAGCCAACCTTGTTAAAGGTTACAAAACACATTGCTAGATGTGATCTTGTTAGAGGATTTAATCACCCTATTAGGAGTGGTCTTGTTAGATTTATTTAGACACTTCAATCTAGAAATGTCTTCTTGTTAGAGGATTTATAAATAGTTGTTAAGCCATCTCTATTAAGAAATTTAATTCACTGCTACAATGGTTAGAGAGTAACAATGATATGACCTAATTTTTGATGCAACTATATTGCTTATTTCAAATCTCAATTTTGGTTCAAATACTTTATCCTTTTTGATCGGATGTATCTTTGTAGCTGCTCAAGGATATTCTATTTATCCTTCTAATTCTCTTCCTCTTAGCATCTTATTTTCTTTCATCCATTTACACATATTCAACCATCAACTTAATCTTATACTTATATCATACATAATTTCAAGTCAGCTTGAATACATCTTAAAATAATCAATATTCATCTCCTTAGTCAGCTAGAACCAACAAAGAAATCAATTAAACTAAATATACAAAAATAATAAAATCCTTCATTAGGTAGGCACTAACTCAAAAATAATTTTCCTATGTTAACCAAGAAAATTGGGTTAATACTGCATCTTTGCTAACTTCCTTTGGTAACCGAGTGCGCTTGATTAGCACTAGTTCCATCCAACTGTCCTTTGTTAAATAAGTGAGCTTGGTTAACACTCAACTTTTGCTAATTTCTCTTTGATGCCTGAGTGAACTTAGTAGACATTGTCTTTTGAACTTGGCAAATAATGGAATGCTTGGCAGACATAGGAAATTATCTTCATCACCTGAGTGAGCTCAGCATACACTAACTGGCAAAGATATGACATTTTGTGTAATATCAAGGACAATATACAATTGATCAATTATTTTCAACACTTACATCTCAAGATCTTATTTTTCTTCTATTGAAGTAATAAGGGTTGTTGGTGTTTTTACACTATTAAGCAACAAAATAATTACTACCAAGATAATAAAAATCACAACAACCTAAGGATCAGCTACTTCCCATAAAAAGTCATATGTGCTTTAGATCTAGACCCAACTTCAACAAAATCATGAGGGATTTTCTACTCTCTTGGCACTACAAAACCAAGGAAGGTGCACCTGAGGGATAAAAGTTTTACAACCTAATACTACATGCATATTTCATTCATTACATGGCATTTTATAAAAATACACATCCCTTATAGCAGATTGGTCACAATTCTTCTTAGATCTAAAAATAATTCTAGGCAATAGCAACTAACTAAGACTCAGAGATCAAATGTAAATAAGTGCTAACTATCGTTGACACTCTTCAAATAATAAAGTAAAATTGATTAAATTTTAAGCTTGATGCTTATTCATGGTTTCTCCATATGTAGACCGAAATAGTCAATTAGTGCCTCATCCATTGAGATTCAGAGTCTATCCAATTTCTTGACCTAATTGACTACATTACAATAAATTCTATTAACAATTCTTATTGAAACTCATTCTTACACATATCCTCCCTATTACCATGGAAATCCTATCATGTTCACTGAATTATTTACCTAATTCATTGAATTGAGAGCAATAGTGAAAGTGATATGCAACTTTTCTATGCAATTTCAAGATAACTAGGTAATAAAAATGAAGACAAGATTTAGAAAGAAAAGATATGGGCATAGTTCATTGTTGTATTAATTTCCTTTGAAAATTGTATAACAACTAGAATAGAACTCAAAATGATTCAAGACAAGACATTAAGATCCTATAATATTAATGTATTCTCATATACTTGTACAGAAAATACTTCATAAAGTTTGCATCAAGGATTGGATAGAACAAACTTAGTAAAATTAAAATTATTCCATATATGTCCTCTTGTACTGATAGATTGATAGTCACCATCAGTAGTCATGTTGTCAAGTCATCACTCTAAGGCTTTGCTTTGGTAACTACAATTGGTTGCTTTTCCTTTTCCTCTTCTACTTTTACTGATGTGTCAATTATCTTTACTTCATCTTGTTCCATTTCATCATCATTAGTTTCACCATATTCTAACTGCTTTGGATGAACTAATTTTGTCATCCAATTATCAAAAATTGTGTCCGCTGGCCAATCAAAGTGTAGAATATCATGCTACTTCTTCATCACATACTCTCCTAATTTATCAATCTTAATAAAATCTTGCCTCAAAGAATCAAAGAGTAACTAAACTTTTACAACTTCTTCAGTTGTGGCCGCCCACAATGTATTTCCCTTTTCATTTATTACCTTATTTATTTGAAGGCACCATAAATCTTTTAGTTGTTGGGCCCATTCATCTTTATTCTTCAATTTTTCCTTTCTATCTGTGGCATGTGGGAAGAGTTCAAAAGTAACACTCTTATACTTATCTAGATAACTTATGATTCTTCTCTACAATGCAACTCTCTTATCATCAAACTCTAATATATCATTGGTCAAATCATAAATTTTCTCAATATACTCATAGGATAGACTAATAATAGAAAAGCACAAAGAGTAACATCTTGTTAGTGTTTTGAAATGTTGCAGTTTCAAATTACCCCAATGAGAAATAAGATACATCCAGGGGTAGCTACTTCCCATCTTCAACATACCATTTTAGACACCAGGCCAACTATAAGGGTAGACCTTTCTTCTACTCCAGACTCTGCAAAACCTAGGTGAGTGGACCTATAGATTCTTCATATGGTACCAATTGTCAAAAGCATACAATGAATCTATACAAACAAGATAAAACTCTTAATCTTCTAGCACTTATGCAAAGATCTTAGACATGAAATAGTTAATAACATGGCTGAAGAAATTGATAAGTTAAGTGAGGGAATCCTTTCTATGTCTTCAACATTAAAGGGAAATATATTTGACTAATGATGTTGATTTTAGAAAAACCCTAAATATGCAGCAGTAAGAACAAGTTGATCCTATAGATGATTAGTGCCTTATCTATTGGGAAATTCCACAAATTACACAAATACACCTATGATACCAGTGACATATTCCATACATCAAGATATTATATCTATCTTATCACTTTGTGAATTAGATATTGGTGTTCACAAAGACCTTATTATCATGAAATATCCTTCTCAAAATAGCCAGCAACCCAATCAAATGCATCAAGCATTTACTTGGCCCTTTGTTCCAACAAAAAAACATATCATGCATACAACCTTAAGGGGATGTAAATGGGTCTCAGTTCTTTGTCTCTAAACCACATAAGACTGTAGATTATAGAGATAGAAGACTAGAATAAGAATGAAACTAAGAGATTCCTACTCATTTGTACTCATTTCTTTGAAACTATACATTCAAATGCATGGAAAACAACTCATAAAACCACTAAATAGATTAGAACTATATTATCTTCACTATTGTTGTTCAGAAAAGAGTAATATGCTAAAGAATTTGGTATTAGAGTGATGAAAACACATCAAATTTGGAACCCTGGTCTCACAAATCTGAGAAAACTCAAGATTGAAACACACATGTTATCATAGCAATGAGTAATTTTCTCCAAAATTGAAACCCATCATCTCACAATGAAAACTATCAACATGGTATCACAATAGTGAGAAATTTCTCTTCAAAACTAGAACCAACATGGTATCACAACATTGAGAAATTTTCTCCAAAATTGGAACCAACATGGTATCACAGCAGTGAGTAATTTTCTCCAAATATGGAACCAACATGGTCTCATAGCAGTGAGTAATTTTTTCCAAAACTAGAACCAACATGGTATCAAAAAAGTGAGTAATTTTCTCCAAAAATAGAACCAACATGGTATCACAGTAGTGAGTAATTTTCTCCAAAACTGCAACCCATACAATGGATGAGAAAGAGAAAGATATAGAAGAAGAATGGAAACATGGATCTGATCTCAAAATGACATGTGTCCACTTGAATATCCATTCCATGCTATTGTAAAACATCTCTTATCTTTCTACCCATCAAATATGATTTGGTTTTCATCATTGCTTTGTAACAAACCAAAAATATCTCTTTCTTAATGATGAAAAACCCTTCTATTACTAAAATATCTGAAATGCATCATGAAATG
The DNA here is from genome assembly GCA_028749045.1 of Cupressus sempervirens. NCBI lineage: Eukaryota > Viridiplantae > Streptophyta > Pinopsida > Cupressales > Cupressaceae > Cupressus > Cupressus sempervirens. The sequence goes on along the minus strand of CM053786.1, from coordinate 851,228,595 downwards.
CTGATAATACCTTGATTTAACTAACTTGGAATAAAAAAAACTTGCCCATAACTAATTTTTACTCCCTTTTGTTGATCTCAGATTGGTTTTAACAATCGAATGTCAACACACTTAAGCTATTTGCTAAGTTCATGTCGAGCTAGCAACATATGCTAAGTGTAATATATCCAAGTGTTGAGTCATTCAAATGCTAAGAAAATAGATAGTGTTGAGAGAGTATATGTGCCGAGTGAACAATAGATGCTGAGCATGTTCAAGTGCTAAGCAAGATAGAATTTTAGTAAGTGTATAGCATCAACAATCAATAAATGTCGAGCAACATAGAATCAACATAAGAGTTTGTGTCTTCACAAACTATGATGTAAATTATTTTTGAGCCAACATATAGAAAAATCTTGAAGCTTTGAAGATAAGATTGAATCTATTTTATTCCCTATGTAATCAACATGCAACCAATGAGAAAAATGGAAGGAATTGAGTAGGAAAATTGGATGAATCTCAATCGTAGATTCATACCTAACCCTTGTAGACACCTAAAAACCTTTAAAAAATAAAGTATTTTTATTTTCTAAAAAATTTCTGATGACATCATCATTTATTAATTAATTAATTATTTAATTTATTTATTTATTTTTATGCCATTAAATCCCTTTATCTTAATTAAAAATATTTAATTAAGGAATCCCTCCCAAAAATGTTTAAATCTTATTTAAACATTATTTCCTTATTTATTAATTATTTAATTAATAAATTGACCAAAAAACCCAAAATTAAAAAAAAAATTATTTTTTGCCCAAAACTTGGCCAATTTCCTTAAGACCACTAACCTCTTCCAAAATTTTCTAATCCTTCTTTAATTTTGATTAAAGGCTAATCCCATCATTTCCTACCCCTAATCCCAACTCAAAATATTTAATTAAGATTAAATATTAATCCTCGTGTTTATTAAAAAAGTTTTAATAAATATCTCCTCAACCCAAACCCTTGAAATAAATAAAACTTTATTTATTTCTTAAAAATCTAATTTATCCTCATCCTAAGAAGTTCTAGACTCTTCTAGAAAGTCTTCATCCTCATCCGAGGAAGTTCTAGACTATTCTAGAAAGTCTTTATCCTCATCCAAAGTCTAGACTCTTCTAGAAGATGTCTTTAAACCTAATCCTAATCCCCTCCTAACCTTGTCACATTCTCTAAACATGGGTTAAGACTTACTAACCCAAGCCAAAGTTAACAAATATCTCCTCCTTCACCCACCCTCATTAAATGCCATCCACTTGCCTATCCCTAAGCTAATCCTAAACCATCCTAATCCATCCTCTAATCATTTGCACAATCCTAAGCAAGCTTAAAACCTTCCTAATCAAGCCCAAGTCAAAATTCCTCTCATCTCCTTCAAAATATCCCAACCATAAAACTTTATGAAGCCCACTAGGCCATAAATGACTCTTCCAAGCCCTTTTATTGCTCTTACAACCCATTATGAGGGTCTTTATGAAGATTTTATCCCTTGAGCCTCCTTTGTTGACTCATCCTTCCCCTTTCCTCCATCCTCTCACCCTGTGACATGTGTCACTCCTTGATTGGCTGTAATGAAGCACAATCCATGTGCTCTCCTCTCATGCAATCTGAGGCCTCCATGATCTTTTTCCCATCCTTGCATCTTAGCCCTCAATCCCTCAAGCCTCTTGCTTATAAATTGGATCCTTCCCCTTTGCAAAACAACACAATCCATGAAGTAAATTCGTAATTCCATTTTAAGAAGCCATTTTACATCAAAACCATACACTCACACCCAAATTCCAACTCCATTTGAAGCCCTTTTTGAAGCATAAAGCTTGAGCATACATCCTATCTATTTAGACAAAGCTACTCAACAAGAGAGCTTCTCATTGAGAGAGCCCATTAATGGCTCGTATTCTCAATTGAGAGCTCATCTTAGTCTATCTTGAAGTTTATGAATTTTGTTTAGTTTGTAGAAGCTTTATTTAAATTTGGTTTCTATTAGCATACTAACATTGCTCATATACAACCCTAAGTCATGAAATCCTTTTAAAGGAGAGATGAAGCCCCATATTTCATAGAGTGTGTGAGAAAGAATACATGTGAGGAGATGATAGAAAATATTTGAAGGAAGTGTAAGGGGTGAATTGATCAAAGTTTAAGATGACTTAGAAGTAGATTAGAATTGCTAAATCAGTTAGCAGAACAGTGGATCAAGGTTATAGGATTTTCATATTAGATCAGATAGGATCGAGATGAACTAAATAAGGATCTGAAATCAATAATATCATATTGTTAGTGTATCAGGTCAAACATTCTATTGTACTCTCTAAAAATTGTTACAACAAAATGAAATACTATGGACTTAGCTTGGTTTAACAACCATTGTATAAAGCCTTTAACAGGGTGACATTCCAAGTGAATGTTTTAAAGTCCTTTAGTGAGGCACACTTTTGATAGGGTGTTAAAATCCTTTGATAAGGTAGGATCTAACAATCCTTTGTAAGCCTTTAACAAGGTAGACCTTTCATAGGGCAAATCATGAGAATGGTCAAAACCTGTAACCTTAAAAGGTGAACTTTATTTCTACAGTAGTGAAGAATTATAGGTGTCATCCCCAACCCAATTTTACCTTCTAATTTTTGAGGGTTTATAGGTAATCATATCAAGTGTCAAGTTTTTGTGTGGATGGATTTTCTTTACATGTTATTCCTATATGTTTATGCATGCAATGTTTAAAATTTGAAAGTTTTATTGGTTAGAGTTTAGTACTTCTGATTCACCCCCCTCTTAGAAGTATACATTTCCCATTTGTAATCCCAACAATTGGTATTAGAGCTTAGTTCTCATCAGGAGAACCCTTACAACTTAGAAAAAAGATCTTAAGATGCAAGTTTATAAGTTAGGAAAGACCATTGAGAATTAGGAGATTGAGATACATCTCTTATTGCAACAATTGGATGAAGCCAGAGATTCCTTGAGAAGCTCACTAAAGAGAAGGAAAGAGATTGCCATTGTAGAAAATGACACTTAATACAAGGAGATTGACACCACAAAGTTATTTGTAGATGGAAACTCATCTGAATTTGATGTAACAATTGCAAATCTCATGGACAAGAATAGATCACAAGCTTAGGAGATCAAAAATCTCAAGTTGGAGCAAGAATCACAAGCAATACTACTATGTGAAGTGACTAAACAAAAGAAGAAAGCCATAGAGGATAAGGACATGATTGAAAAACACAAAAGAATCTTGTCAAATAGATTGGAAGAAAAATTAGTAGAGTTTTCTAGGATCTCAAACATGTAGTTGGGTACCCTAAGGCAAATGATGAATGCACATCATGAGTTGAATGTCAAGGACATTGAGATAACTACATTGAAGTTACAAAATGAACAACTATAGAATGACATAAAAAGAGAGAGAAAAAGTTTGTTGAATGTTTCAAAAAGCCAAATGAAGCTATCAAGTTCTTTGAACAATTATTGAAATCCCCTAGATCCACCAAAGATACATCAGGTTTGGGCTATACAAGCACTAAAGAAGGAGAGTCATCCAAGACTGTTGAACAAAAAGAATGACAAAGATAAGAACTCTAAACCTATTTTTCATCATTGTGGAAAGAAAGGACATATAGTTAATTTTTTTAGGAGCATGAATGCTAGTTAAAATGCCAAGCCAAGGAATATGATCCATTGTTACAAGTGCAACAAACAAGGTCATCTAGCACATGAATGCAAAACAAGGACCATACATACAGCAAGATTTAAAGGATGTTGCTACAACTACCAAAAGTTTGGACACAAAGCCTTTAAGTGTAGATCCAAGACCACATGGTCATCAAACAAGGGAAGAAGCTATGAAAATTCCTACAATTAGGACTATAATACAAGAAATAGTTGTCACTACTATTGAGAGTATGGAAACATCCCTAAGAATTACATAAGAACACATTTCAGTGGAAGCTACAGCAGATGGTAAGTCAAACTACATGCTTTAGTTGTTTGAACACTGGTCATATCAGCAAGCATTGCCCAATAGGGACAAAGGTACCCAACTCAGAGTCAAACAAAGGAAAAGGAAAGGTAGATGTTGAGAACATTAGAGGAGAGATGAATAAGACATGGAAAAGGTAAGATGGAAGCAACTAATCAAATGGAGGGATCACTTCACCCAAAGGGTCAAGTGGTCATACTTCATCCAACAAAGCAAGAGAAGGTATGTGGGACTAATATTTAAATGCTTTATCATACATTCATTCCTAGAATAAGTTAAAACTAAAAAGGATAGATTAGGATGAAGAAATATGCAAGGTTAAATCTTCAAAGATTTTCACATTGTTGCCGAGTAAGGAAAGTTGCCTTCAGATATCGAGTAAAATCCTAGTGTGTGTCAAGCTGCCAACCAAAGCTAGTTGGAGTTGAGTGTGTAGTTGCTATTGAGTAAAAAGAAATTCCTATTGAAGATGAGTAATGGTAATTCCTATTGTTTTCGAGTGAAGTAGAATTTGCATTGATATCGAGTAAAGTAGAAATAGCATAAAGAACCAAGTGTACTATTGTATATGCACTAAGTATTAAATGGTATGTATTGAAGGGTATAAGGTCAATTTTTTGATCATTTTTTTCATCATTTGAACATAGAGAAAAGAATTAGTAGAGTAGAAAAGAAAATTTCAATTTAAGAACAAAGCATTTGAGAAAATTCTAATGGCAATCGAGTGCAATTTCATTGATCTAAGGTATTTCTCAAGTGTCAAGTTATGTAGTTTCAAAGTTTGTTAAAACCCTAGATTACAAAATTGGCCTCTAGTTCTAAAAACCCTAAGGATAAGGAACCGTTCGAAGTTTAGTTAGTTAGTAATGAGGTCAAGCAACTAGATTTTAGGCCAATACCTAAAGTTGCTTACAAAAATGACCCTACTAGTGCACTATCCATTATTCAACCAAAAGTTGTAATGGTATAAGATGTTAGAAAATGCTACAATTGTAAGGTTGGAGGGACTGGTGATATGGAAATCCATAATGCCTACGATAAACTATGTGAGTATGGGATATTGAAAGAAGAATTTAACATTATTGAGAGAAAGGGACTAACACATGCCCTAGATTTCCCTACAGTCTTTAAAATAGAGCGAACTAGAATAGTTTTGAGTAGGATTCATGATGGTTGTTTATGTTTAGAAGGAGGATCCATCAAGTTTTCAAAGAGAATCATACATAAGGTGACAAGATATCCAACCCTTGAATGGCCAAAGACCTTGAGAAGTGACTGAAAAGAAGCTATTGAGAAGAACACTGGGGCAAAATGGAATAAAAGGGGCATGGTCATTGACACAATCAAAGCTCCACTTCTAGAATTTGTAGTGAGCGTCATATCTCATAAATTCTACTAGTCAAGCCAACTGAATAGTGTGCCATGCATTACAGTTGATGCGGGATACAAAATTGTTAAGAAGGATCATACATATGATCTAGCAAAACTACAACTATAGCATATTATGGAGAATTTGGGAGCAATAAGGAGATCTAAAAGTTCTTAGTTTAAGTTTGGATCAATTTTGATATGTATCTTTTTCTATGTTTAGAATGAATTTCCTTCTTTTGGTAAGATAGGATGGAAGACCAATAGGTCTATAGCTGTACAAATAAATGAGTACATAGAGCAGATGGGAGCTAATTTTGAAACCATCATGACAAGCTATTTTGAGGACTTTAAGAAGTCCATGAAACAAAGACTGAGGATTCCAATCTCCCTAGTAGAGTAGCACATCAATGATATATGTTTCTTAGTTGATATTGATTATACTTACATCCAAGCAGCAGTACCTATAGTGAGATGGCTAAGGCCATTAGGATATGAGATAAACGTTGATGAGGCATCAATAAAAATCATAGCATTTCTTGCAAAAGAAATTGACAAAGTAGAAAAACCTTTTGGTACCTATGATTTTGCAAAGTCTAAGGTGTAAATGGAGTTGAAAATTTCCTCAACTCTAAAGAAAAAAGATAAATTGGTTAAGAAGCTTAAAGCCAAATTTGGAGAGGGAATTGAAGATGATGAAGATGAAGAAGATGAAGAAGAAGAAGAATAGGGCCAAGAGCCACTTTCCTTGACACAAGGCATGGGAGAAGATTTTGAAGAAGAAGAAGGTACCAAGGAGGAACAAAGTAAGGAAGCACCAACTAAGTCAGAGCCTAAGAAGAGAAAAGCTCAGATACAGCTTGCAGCTCAGTCCAAGGGCAAAAAGACTACAAAGCCAAGCCCAGCCAAGCTAGCCACAAGAGAAACTACAAGGGCTACCACCCAAAAGGAAAAAGAGCAAAAAAAAGAGAAGAAGAAGGCTACTAATAAAATAGGTCTAGTGTAGATGAAGATAAGAGGAAAATATGTTGCACCACCTAACTCTGATGAAGAGATGATCGAGTCAAAACACACAAGCCAATATAGAGTGGTAAATCATGCCACCAAGACTGATTTAGAAAATATTTGTGATAATATTAAATATAATGTAGACTTAATTGGCTTGAAGAACATTGATTTCAATAAGTTAAGTAGGGAAAAACAAAACATGGTTGAGGAATTAGTCTATACCATGATGGCTAAGTTCAAGAACACCACACTTCAACTTGATAATTCAATGCCTAAAGATTTATATTCTATTGTTGAAAATAAATGGCATTATTACCTCAACATGGAAGATGAAATAAGAGAGTCTACATTGGCTTGAGTAATGCTAGAGCTTACTAAAGGCCAAATAAAAAAGGAAAATAAAAAGCATGCTAGCAAATTTGCACCCAAATATAGAGCCTTCAGCATTCTTCAAAATAAGATTGAAGATGTTGTCAAGAAGTCCACTCAAATGTGGAAGCTAATAAATGGCTTAACCACTATTAAGGAAGGACAAGAAGATCCCTTTGAGGGAAGAAATAATGGAGAAGGGGAAGAAAATGCTAAGGAAGGAGAAGGTGAGAAGGAAAAGATAGATGACACAGTGGAGGAGGGAATACAAAAGAAGATAATATGGCAATTGTTGAGGAGTAGCAAATAGATCAGAGTGAGCAAGAAATGCAATTACCACCACTAAGCCCTCCACATGATAGAAATACACCTATAGAAATAATCAAAGTGAAGGATGTTCTTGACAGCATAGTTCAAAACATCAACCCACTCACTATAAAGGATCTAAAGAAGATCCTTGACCAATCAACATTACAAGCCAAGTTGTGTGACAACCCAATATTGATCAGTGTAGATGAGTTGTAGAAAGTAGTAGTTGACCTAACCAGGGACAAGGTGGCCACACAAGAAACATCACCTTCCATCCCTATAGCTAAAAGTGGACAACCTCAAAAGAAAGAACCACAAGATACATCAGTTAAGGTTGATACCATAGTTAAAGTTTCTACAATTACTAAGGATCCAGCAAAGGAACAAATAGGATAGATGGATATGTCTATTCCTACTACACATGTACAAGATGCACCACCACAAATAATAATTATTGATAAAGACAAAATAGAGGAGAAGGAGATTCCAAAGGAAAAGAAGCAAGAAGCAATTCAAACCTTGGTAAATCTACCAACTACTGGGACTCCTACAAGAATGTCTTATTCCAAATTTTAGCACCAATCTCGAGCTCCACAAAGGTTGCAAGGGTACTTCACTATGGAGACCCAACATTAGATGAAGAAATAGTCATTCCAAAGTATGACTATGTGACCATGAACATAGACTAGATCAATGAGATGTAGGAGGCATTGGAAAGAAAGAAAAACAAAGAGATACTTAGAAAAGAGTACAAGAAAAGAGAAAAACTGATTGAGATAAAAGACATCTTTCTAGATGCATTCAACTTGCAGGAACCTGATGAAACCAAGGCAATATTGGAACAACTATCAAAAATTGTTGGACAAGTGACCAATGAAGACTAGGAGACAAATGTAAAACTCATGGAATAGTCTAAGAACAAATTTCAAGGAAAGGTAAATGAGAAAATATCTATTGAAATAGCACTACCATAGGTAGAGCTAGCAAAGAAAATTAAAAAGGTGAAGACAATACTTGAGAATATATTCTCATTGTACACAAAATTGTGTGATCCTTCAATCTTCACACAAGAAAATAGCCAAAGAATAATGATCTTAGAAAGAAATCCAAAAGTATCAAGCATAAAATTTCCAAAAGATCCATCTCAAAGTAAGAAGCACTTTCATACAACGCTTCACACACAAAAGGAACTAGGTGCATTAACAACAAAAAAGGCTAATAGTAGAGCCAAATTAGTTCAAATACAAGCTGCCCTAACCCCTCACATGGAGATTATCCAAAAGGAACTAGCCCATGTAGAAAATGTATTGAATAAATATCCCAATCTTTTAACATTAGATGGCTTAGTTCACCTTGTAGTAGAGATAGCAGTACAAATCAAATCCCTAGAAGTTGCACTACAAAATTAGGATGCTGCTCTAAGAATTATGATGGAAGTAAATAAGACCTTGGAAAAATACTCAATCAATGTATAGACCCTTTGACATAAATATTATAAAGGGGGAGAAATTGTAAAAAGGGGGAGATATATCAAAAGGCCAAAAGGAGAATAAATCTGCAAGAGGAGACATGTGAAAAGGGAGAGTCAAAATAAAATAAAAGAGGGAGCCAAACAAATAGAGTAAATAAAGAAGAGTACAATGCAAAATAGCAAGAAATAGGGCATAATAAGACACGTCAGATAAAGAGTACCAAAATTTAGAATAAAGACAAGGAGTATCAATTGTGGAAAATCACTCTACTCAAAGAGATTTTGGATACAAAAAAGGCACATTAACTCGAGGGGGTTATAAAGTTTTGAGGTATATAGTCCTTCACAAAATTTTGAATAGTTTTTGAAGTTTTTTCTATATACCAAACAAAATATATATTATACTCAAACACATTAGATTCATCATGTATAATTAAGTGTTTTTACCAGTCATGTGAAAGGGGGAGATTGTTGATCTCATATTGGTTTTGACAATTGAGTGTCAACACATTTAAACTATTTGCTAATTTCATGCTGAGCTAGCAACGTATGTTGAGTGTAATATATGAAAGTGTTGAGTCATTAAAATGTTGAGAAAATAGACAGTTCCAAGTGAGTATATGTGCCAAGTAAATAATAGATGTCGATCATGTTCAGGTGTCAAGAAAGACAAAATTTTAGTAAGTGCAAGGCATTAGCAATCAACAAGTGTCGAGCAACACAAAATCAACATAAGAGTATGTGCCTTCGCAAACTAAGATGTAAACCATTTTTTAGCTAACATATTGAAAAATATTGAAGCTTTGAATATAATATCAAATCTATTTGATTCCCTATGTAATCAACATGCAACCAATGAGAAAAATGGAAAGAATTGAGAAATAAAATTGGATGAATCTCAATCATAGATTCATACCTAACCCTAAGTCACAAAATCCTTTGTAAGGAAATACAAAGCCCCATATTTCATAGAGTGTGAGAGAGAATGCATGTGAAGAGATGATAGAAAAGATAAGAAGGAAGTGTAAGGGGTGAATTGGTCAAAGTTGAAGGTGACTTGGAAGCAAGTCAGAATTGTAGAATCAGTTAGCAAAACAAAGGATCAAGATTACAACATATTCATATTAGATTAGATAGGATCAAGATTAACTAAATAGGGATTTGAAATCAAAAATATCAAATTTTGAGTGTATTAGGTCAAACATTCTATTGTAGTCTCTAACATTTTTTATGGAAAAATGAAATCCTATGGACTTAGGTTGTTTTAACAGCCATTGTATAAAGCCTTTGATAGGGTGACATTCCAAGTGAGTGTTTTAAAATCCTTTAGCTAGATACGCTTTTGATAGGATGTTAAAATCCTTTACCAGGGTATGATCTAACAATCCTTTGTAAGCCTTTAATAGGGAAGGCCTTTCATAGGGCATATCATGAGAATGGTCAAAACATGTAACCTTAATAGGTGAACTTTATTGCTACAATATTGAAGAATTGTGGGTGTCATCCTGATCCCAGTTTTAGCTTCTTATTTTGGAGGGTTTCAAGGTAATCATATATGATGTCAAGTGTTTGTTTGGATGCATTTTCTTTACATGTTATTCCTATATATTTATGCATGCAATGTTTAAAAGTTTAAAGTTTTATTGGTTAGAGTTTAGTACTTCTGATTCACCCCACCCTCTCAGAAGTATACATTTCCCATTTGTAATCCCAACACCTTTTGCATTCACTAGAAATCAAATCTAAATTGCCCCAATTGAATGAAACTAAAAATTGAGTGCTTGGGACAAAACCTTGCATAACTTGAACTAGTGGCCTCTTGTGCAAAGATAAACTCTAGAAACAGAAAGTTTATTGTTTCACAATTTTGGCGATATATAATAGTGCCATATTCACTTATTAGAAACTCCCAAGATCATAGTTTGAAAGTTGAGCTCTTATCAAGGCTTTGAAACTTCATTTTGGCATATATTTGACCTTTTCTAAAGTCTTAACTATAGAATTAAATCAAATTTTATTTAAAACTCCTCAGGTACAATTAGGAAAATAAATAAAATTTTATAAAATTTTATGAAACTTAATTGCTTGCTCCCTTTTTCATCTGGGTCAAACCTATTTGACCGACCTTACCATGTGTCAAGTTTTCATTCATTGATTCTTACATAGTCACTTGACACCTACCACCTAGGTGACACATGTCAATGCTTCACTATTTACCTATTATGCCATGTGGTTGCCACATCAAGACCATGTCATCAGTCACTATGTCATTATCCTAGTCAACATTTGTCCATGTTGTCGTGACATAGTAATGTCACAACACATGGCATTTTCAGACATGTCAATAACTAGTTAGCATTTCCATGTCATCACCCTATCATCATCCCACCTTATTCTACCACATCATCGATCTCTATTTTGCATGACTAGTCAACATTTTTCCATGTTATTGTGACATAGTGATGTTGCAACATGTCACTTTGGTCCACATTAGCACCTTAGGAAGCCTGCCATGTCTAGGTCCTCTACGATTTGTCAATTTTTGATTGATCCATCTTGGTCTAGCTAGCTCCATGTGTTGCCAATTGTCAGTATTTGGTTTGTCCTTAGGTGCATCATCATTGCTGATGTCACTAGTCTCTATGTCGCTATACTTATCCTCCTTGCATCTTTCCTTGGCAACATGGCGACAGCTGTCTAATCTACCATGTGGCATGATCCGGTGCATTTGGTCTATTCATTGGCACATTATTGGATAATTTTTCATTCTATCACCACACACTATGGCTTGTCATCACACAATCAGTTCTCAAGTCCACATCATGTTGATGACATCTTCCTCTTAATTGGCTTGGTTGGTCAAAATTTACTCCAACTTGTTAGCGTGTGGAGTCATGAATATGAACTTTCATTGCCTTTTAAAAGGCCCATGTCTTAAAGACAATATGTAATATGTTGCCAGTATATTTAAATAACAAAAGTTCCTCCACACACTTAATGTGGGGCTAAGCCTATTCATTGTTTTTCTCTTACTCCTTCTCTCTCAGCATCAACATGATAGAAAGGGATGGAAAAAAAACTAATATGTACATTTTGTCATTCTTCCTCTATTCTATTTATCACTCAACTCTTCTCTTTTCCTCATACCCCTCAAATGTTGCATGCATGCTTCATCTTTTATCTCTGGCACCATGCTTCGACTCGTGACTTTCTTCAGTTTGTGTGCGTTTGACTTACACAATTCCTTATATGTTTTTCATGGGCTCTTACCTAAAAAAAAACTTTGATGCATCCTACTCTAAACTTTGCAATGTTGAACAATGGAACAATAGTAAACAAAAAACTTTAAGGGATTTAAAATCAGATGTGAGGTTTCAATTGCAGACTAGACCTCCTATCGATGTTTGACACTTAGGCAAAAATGCAGGTTTGGAAATTGCTCAAAATGTAACTTCATAGAATGACTTGGAATGACAATTTATCTTCATGGAATTTATGGACATACTAAATGCAAGGTTTTAGAAACACTAAACACATCTTAGGCCTCAAAAGGACAGCCAGGTACATATGCATCAAAAAGTGCTTATAGGGCTTGATTTTTTGAATGGTACTCAAAATTAGGGCTTCAATTTTGAGTCCCAACAAGGGCTAATGATTATGTTTCTCCCCCTTACACCGTACTCTCTTTCTCTTCTCTAGATTCAAGAATGTATTCTTGTGTTGTCCTTGAAGGTTCTACAATTTCTTTTTGTCACATCTATGTAGGCTTTGTAGATGGGATCTTTAAGGATTTGAAAAATAAGTGCTTTAGTATCCTTTATTATTTCATCTCTAAATCCTTCCATAATCCTTATCACTCTCATCTTGTCCCTAATAAGTGGACTAAGTAAATGCACTATTATTTTTAACTACACATTTTTTATTACATTGTAACATCTATGAATAACCTCTTTCCATAATGCTTCCTTTTCTTCTTTTATCCTCAATCTTTCCTCATTAAGTCTTTCATACATATCTTTTGGAAATCCTCCATGAAGTGTGAGAATTGCTTTCTTATAATTTATTATATATTGAATCATTATCACATCTCAATTTATTTCTACATAAATTGGATACCTGTCATAGAATTACTTCGACTTCTTAATTTTTCCTTCATTTAATATAGAGTCATTTAGATTATCAAATCTAGGCTTCCAAGTAGCTTTTTTTTTTTATTCACTCTTCTTCTTGTTTTTGATGCATAGCTTTAGGAGTGAAAACATGACCTCTCATCTTTCTACCTTTATAAGTGTTGGAAAATAAAATTGGAACAATTGTTATTTTTTCACTGATGTCAAACCTAATGGTAAGATAGATTGTCAAACCTAATGGAAATATATTTTCAAATAGTGTAGAGTTTCATATTATTTGATTGATGAAGAGGATTTGAAAAGAAGAGATAGCAAGGTAAGCTAGAGGTTTTGAATGATATGAAGTTAATTACCATAGAATTACAATAATCACTTGATAATTTAGTCACTAATAGGATAAGTTATTGTGTAATCATTACATGATGTAAAGAAGCTAGATGAATTTATGTATGATAGAAATGGCAAGATTGAGTTAAACTCTAAGGATGACTGAGTATCAGTATTGGTCGGTCAATGAAGCAAGTAAAGTAGAAGATTAAAGAACTTAAGTAGAAGTTGAATAAAATAGTTTAAGTTGAGTAAGAGTTATTTCCAAGAAAGTTGATAAAGAAACTTTAGTAGTGACGAATCATAGTAATGGTTGAGCAAACCAATTGATCCCAAGAAAAAGAATAATGTAAGTTGAGATATTAAATGATGACCAAGTAGAAGAAGATAGTGATTGGTGAGTGACAAAAAAAGTTACAACTTGTGAAAAATTTGAATTTGAGGCTAACATGATTGGAATTTTGGATTAGTCAAAGTGTGTGGATGATAATAATTTATGATTTGGAGTATTAAATGCATGAAGAGATTTTTTTATGCAATCAAATGCATGAATTTGATTAGAAGTTTCTAGAAGAAGGAAACCATGACTATGAAAGGATTCAATTAATCTGACCTAAACCTAAGATCCATAGTGATGTTTATGTGGAAAATATTGAAATTACCAATTTAAGGAAGCATAAGAGATTTTTCCTAAGTTTTATTATTATTATTTGTGATCTTAAGGAGAATTTGTGATGAGCAAAGTAGTAGACGAGAAATGCAAGATTATTTGTGAAGTGTCATTACTTGAAGGGATTTCAAGTAGATCAATGATGAAGATGATAATGTAAGCTAGTTAATGAACCAACAGATGAGCAAATGGAGATCTAAATTTTCAAATTGATTTGTACTTTACACACAACATATTGTTACATTCTAATCATTGTAGCAGTTGAAAATCCTTTAATCAAGGTTGGCCTAAAGTCATTTTGTAAATTCTTTAATCAAGGTAAAATTCTAATGGAATGATCCAAATTCCTCTAACAAGGCCACTCCTAATAGGGTGATTAAATCCTTTAACATGGTCACATTTAATAGTGTATTGCATAACCTTTAACAGGGTTATCTCTTAACTAAGCTCACTTCAAAAGAGTGAATTTGGTAGCACATTACTTGGTGTTTTTTCCCATACTAGATTTCCAAATTAAATCTTGGTGTCAAAGTGTTATTTGCACTTGTGTATGTTTATTTATGTATGCTTATTTTTTTAAAAAAATTACTGGCAATCAACAGACACACATAAAAAAAACAAAGAGTTAAAGAATGATAAATTGTTGATGACATGTTGTATGGATTGAGTTGTCATGTTACATAGATTAAGTTGTTAAAATTTGTTAAAAGCTGAATGGGTACATTTGGACCTAAGGATAAATGATTTACCCCCCTCTTAGTTATTCTAAATCATCATAACAATTGGTATTTGAGCTATGGTTATTTTAAGGAAAGATTAAAGGAACTCAAATCAAAGATCAAGATGTACAAGAGAGAGATACCTACGTTGAACAAGGAGAACTTCCTAACAAAGCAAAGAAAGATGAGATTGCACTTATCTGGGATTGGGGATTTCACATTATACTACCTAGAAAATGAATATATTGAGGTACCAAGACCTATGATAGTTGAACAAATGAAAGAGAAGAAAAAGAAAAACTAAACATTGATTGAACTTACGACAGTCCTGAGCTATGCAAATTTTAATGATGTGAAAGATAAACTTCCTATTATCTATTTTAAATGTAACAAGTTTGTTCATACTATAGCAAGATGTCCTAATAGAGATGACAAAGAGAAAGGGAAATATTCCAAGTATAGAGGAAGGAGAGACAACAAGATAGATGAGGTAACAAAAATTACAAAGACTACAAGGATAAAAGTAAGAAATTTGATTACATTTTTGAAGAAGATGGTTCTAATAGAAACCCTAATGATCATGATGAAGAAGTTGTTTATGTTGCAATGAAAAAAAATTAGGATGAAGATGATAAATTTTCATTATTAGAATGATTTAGAACAACTAAGAGGGGTGGGGGGTGAATTAGTTATTCTCGGATCTAAATGTACCAATTAAACTATTGAATACTTCAAACAACTTAGATCTATTCTTTGATCCACTCGATCTCTATAAAAACTTATCAGTAACATAAACTTTTAGTTCATTGTACGAATAATAACCTACTTGTAGAATGTAAAAAATAATCTCTAAAACATCTCAAACAATAATAACACTATTGTGACACTAGGAGTTAACATAGAAACCCAATTTGGGAAAAAACACTAGCAGCATGCTACCAAAATTTTCACTCTTTTGAAGTGAGCTTTGTTAGGAGCCAACCCTATTACAAGTTACAATAAACATTATTAGGTGTGACCCTATCAAAGGATTTAATCACCCTATTAGGAGTGGTTTTTCTAAAGGACTTAAGAACATTCTATTAGAATGTCACCTTGATTAAAGGAGTTTAACTAATAAAATGGTTAGAAAGTAACATCAAGTTGATCTGATAAATAAAATCCACTTTGAAAATAAATATCATAATGTAGATCATCTACTAACTCATTGAATGGACTTCATTCATGTCTTCATCACTATCTCTAATCTTCTTGGAAATCCTTCAAGCAATCACTCTTCACCTCATCTCTTCTATCTCTTTGTTACCTTCTTCTCAAGTCTTCCAATCAACAAAATTAGAAAATTTTAACCTCTTTTGGTTAATCCTTGTGCCTCCTTAAATAGGTAGATTTGATCTTTTTTCACTTTAACATCACTATTGATCTTAGGGTTAGGTCATATTCATAGAATCCTTCCATCATTTTGTTTCTTCCTTTTGCTTGTAGATGCTTCTTAAAATTTCTCTTTGGATGCATGCCTAGAAATGTTCAAACATTGTTTCTTGATCATCAAATTATCTAACTCATCAATATGTATCTTTCATGTGCTTTGACCAATCTAAAAATGTATGTCAACTAGGAATCTTGATTTCCTTCAAAAACTATCAAATGCTGACACTCAATCAAGACAATGTTCCTCGGCCTTGATCATCACTAGATAACCTATTCATCACTAAGATATCTTGCTTGGCTTCTACTATCTTTCCTTGGTCTAATTTTTCTAATACTAAGTTTTTACTATTTCTCAATTGACACTATATTTTTTAAGCTTCTATTATTCACTCGGTTAACACTAGCACAACTTGGCTTCAACCATAAGTTCCTTAATCTTTAGCTCTTTTTCTTAGTTAATCCTACAAATTTAGTCTTTCATTGATCATCTCAACTAATCTTAAGCATAGCTATCTTATCCACTTAGTGTTATGATTAAATAACACATTATCTTGTCGAATTCCAACTGATCTAGTACCCATTGTAGTTCCACATAACTCAACATTTCCGCTAGGTCTTTTTTTTATCTCTTCTTTTCAAATCCTCTTCATCAATAATCTTGATATGACACTCTACTCATGTACCAATTGTCTCACTAGTAAGGTTTAAGATCAATGAAAACATTGCAATTATTCTAATTGTAGTTTCCAATAATCTCCCACTTTGGCATTGATGGCAATACGTCTAGTTACTATTTAATCCAAAATACTTGACTTACTTCAATCAACTCCCTCTATGTTCAATAATAGATCTTCATCAATATCCTTAGTTTCATTCATATTCTCATCTAAGTCTTAAATAATCTCCCCGATCTCATCTTTAGTTTCATTCTGATTCTCATATATGCAACACCTCTATCATATCATAACATGATATTCCTCTTCTTATATGGTAACTACACAGGTAACTACTAGACAATATCTCCCTCTTTCATAATAGTCATGGTAACTACTTGAATTCTCTCTCTTTGACTTAAATGCCAAATACACTTCAACCTCTTCAATTAACATTGTCTCATATAGCTTCAACATGTAGATAGGTCCTTGTCAGTTTTGTAAACTATACTCTCCCTTTGTCATCTTGCTTATGACTAACTCAAAATGTAGTCCAAGGTTCAAACTTGTTAGTGTTCTTGTAATGAAGTCTATGGTCCTCTTTTCCTTTTAGATGTCTTAGTATTCTTTTCACTATCATCATATGGTTCTCTTTAGGATTTCTAGAAAATATAGAAACAATCCCAACTACTATTGCAATATTTTGTCTCCTATGAACAACATGTTCTAACTTTCCAATCATTGATCTAGACAAGGTTTAGTTCACAACAGAAAAATCATCATTCTTTGAAATTTTATGTCTAGTAGCAATAGTTATACCAGTTGCTCTTGAGTCTTCCATTCTAAAGGTCTTCAATATCTCCTTGAAATACTTAGATTGTGCAATGTATATACCTTTATTCATCTGATATACTTCCAAACCAACAAAGAATTTGATCTCTCTAAACATAGACATGATCTCAAAATCTTGCTCATTTTACTTGCAAATAATTGACACAATGAATCTTGTCCTCCAAATATGATATCATTCACATATATCTCAGCTAACAATGTTCCTTTTTTTATTAAAGAACTATCTTAACCATTGATTTTTTCTGTTGGATTGGTTGTTGGTCTTGGTTCTTTGGGCATCTATTTCCTTTTTCAAACTTTTTTTTTTGGTTTATTGTTAGGTTCTAGATCATTGTAAAACTTGGTTTGAACTTTGTCCATTTATTTTGTAGGTTCTAGGTCCTTATAGAACCTAGTCTTGACTCTTTCAGTTCCATTTCCTTGTAAAACTTGGGGGACTTTTAATGTTTTATCCTTTTTTGTTGTTGTAAGGGGTTTTGGGTCCCCTCAAAACCTACTTTTATCATAATCTAAAAATATTATTCCTTTTCTAAATTCAATCTTCAAGCATAGATTACCATTATCATTTGTCCTTGCAAAACCAATCTTTACCAAATAGGTGTGGGACTTTTGATACCATGCTCTAGGGGGTTTTTTTTCAATCCATACAATGCTTTTTTGTAACTTGCATACCATATACCCTTTATTTGGGTCAACAAAAACTTTAGGTTGTCCAATATAGACCTCTTCTCCTAGTATTCCATTCAAAAATGCAGATTTGACATCCATTCGATATAATTTGAATCCTTTGTAAGTAGTGTATGCAAGCAGAGTTCTCACTCCTAATCTTGTAATAGGATAAAATGTCTCCCTATAGTCAATACCTTCTTCTTATGCATGATCCTTACAAACTAGTCTTTCTTTGTTTCTTATGACTTCACCTTCCTCATTCAACTTGTTTCTAAATATCCATTTTGTACCAATAAAATTCTTATCCTTTGGTCTAGATATCAATGTCTAGGTCTTTTTCTTGTCTATTTTATCCATCTCTTCATTTATGGCTACAATTCAATATTTATTCTCAAGTGCATCCTTGACTTATTTAGGCTCAAATTCAAACAATAAGTTGGTTATCACTCCTCACACTTTTTCTTGTCATAACTCTTAAATCTTTGTCTCTAATAGTTTAATTTATTACTTGATGTCTTCTCACATATTTTTCTAATGTAGGTTTGGGTATTCTCACTTATTCTTTAGGTTCATCTTTTAGATTATATTCATGTAGCACTTCTTGTATCTTACCTTATTCTTCTAGTTTTTTGGCAATTACTTGTTGATGCTTGGCAGTCTCTTCCTGACACACGGCACCAATTGCCTAATACTTGACACTCTACTGATTTACCTCAATATGCATTGGTTATTTTTGTTTAGCATCCTTATTTTTAGGTTCAAGTAAAGTTTTGGGCTCTCCTTCATCTATGTATTTTAAATTTCTTTAATCTTCAAGTTCCTGTTTGCATTCAACTTCATTCTTTTCTACATATTCATCAACTTTCACATTTGCACTTTCCACAACTTTGTTAGTGTTAGAATTAAAACACGTGTATGCTTTTATTTTAGTGGAATACTCTCAAAATATGCCTTCATCACTCTTTGTATCAAATTTTCCATGTCTTTTATCCTTTAGTATATAACATTTTCTTCCCAAAACTTTGTAATATTTTCCATTAGGTACATATCCATACCATAACCCAATGGGTGTGATATTTATACCTTTATTGACTTGTACTCTATTCAAGGTACAAATTGAAATACTTAGGTGCAACATTTTTCTCACTCCTCAATGTCCTAGCATAGTCCATGATCGATTTGTTCCTCCTTTCAACTATACGATTCTATGGAAGGGTCCTCAATGAAGACATCTATCTCTTGAATCCTTTATCATAACAAAATGTGCTAATTTCTTAGATATGAATTCACCTCCAATATTAGATCTTAAACACTTCAATATTTTACATGTTTCCTTTTCAACTCTAGCCAAATACCACTTAAACATTTAAAATGTATCAAATTTTTCTTTAAGAAACATTGCAATCATCATTCTAGAGTAATCATCAACAAATAAAATAAAATATTTTTTACCACATTATATTTCTACTCCAATACATATTCAAAGGTTAGTATGAACCAACTCTAAAACATCATCAGAGGTATAGGTCTTCCTCTTGAAAGTAGAATTTATCATTTTCCCCAATTGACATTGTTTACACATCACATTATCAAGTTTCTTCAATTTTGGTAAACCTCTTACTCTCTTCATATTTCTAATGCTTACCAAATTATCAAAGTTCACATGACATAACCTTGTATTCCATAACCATCTATCATCAAATTATGCAGACAAGCATGCATCATCAGATAACTCTAGATAGAACAAGTTACCTCTTGTTCGATCTCCACTTCCAATCAATTCTCTTGAACCATTGTAGATCTTATCCATCTTTTACTAAAATTAAACTTTGTAGCCTAAATTGTTCAACTGGGCCACACTCAAAAAATTGTAGTGAATTCCTTCAACCCAATAAGAATTATCACATCTAATATGTTGATATAATATTGTCTTAAAGTGAAGAACATATAATGGAACACTCATTTTTTTAGCAAAGATGCCAAACATGCTACATACTAGTGAGAAAATTTCTTTTTAGTCTAAAACTATCATTTAGTTTATTGATGAAGAGGATTCGAAAAGAGGAGATAACAATAGCACCTAGAGAAAGGTTGAGTTATTTGGTATGTAAAAGAAAAACTAAGACCAAGTAAGAAATTGATACTATACTGTATTATTTATCTACTTAAAGTATGAAATGAAAGATTACTCAAGTTAAGACTGGAAGAAGGTTAAGTAAGAAAAGTATCTACCAAGCCTTGTGGAGCAATCAGTGTGAGCTAAGCAGAAATCAGTGGAAGTCAAGTAAAAAACAAGAAGTGTCGAGCAAAGATGAAAAATAGTGCAAGCTGAGTGATTATTAGTATATGTCAAGTGAAAGTTTAGTTGGTGTCGAGCATCAGTAAAATTTAGTGTTTTTCAAGTGACTGAATAGTATAGATGTCGAGTGATAGCATATTAATGTCGAGTGCTAGTAAATATGTTAAATCAATGATTTGACACATCTAAGCTAACTATTTTATTTTCTTGAATTGTGTGGAGTGTGTGGAAGATAACTATGATGAGTTGATGGCAAATAATTCAAGGTAAACCATTTTGAGGCAAATTCAAGGAAGATTGTAGAAGAAGTTTCTAGATGAACCAAATGGAAAAGTGGGTAGATTCATTGCATCCTACCTAACCCTAAAATGAATGATTGTGGTTAAGTGGAAAAAGATCTAAATTCTCTATTTATAGAGATAGATGGTCAGAAGCAAAGGTTGGCATGTGCGAGAACCTAAGGAAGACAAGGTGGATAGGGTATTGCTTCATTTAGTCACCAAACATAAGTGCTTGCAGTTGGCATGCAAAGCAAGAAGGCTTAAGAGTATAAATCCTTGAAGGGTGAACAAGTAATTAGAGCTTAAGCGTGTGAATGCCAAGAAGAGTGGAGGACTAAAATAGAGATCTGTAATCTCAAAGTGAGTTGTAATTTGTTATCAAATCAAGCCTTCCTGTTACTTTCTAATCATTGTATCAGTCTAGGGTAAATCCTTTAGATTAAGGTTGACCTAACAGTCATTTATAAATCCTTTAAATAGGTGACATTCTAATGGAATGGTCTAAAGTCCTCTAACAAGGCTCACCCCTAATATGGTGAATGAAATCCTTTAACCAAGTCACATTTAATAGTGTGTATTCTAACCTTTAACAAGGTTGGCCTTTCATAGGGTATCACTTTAGAAGAGTGAGAATTAATAGCATGTTACTAGTGGTTTTTCAAATATTGGGTTTCCACGTAAAATCCTTGTGTCAAATTGTGTGAATATTCTTTTATTGTTTCATGTTTGTGTGTGCAAAGTTGTTTTGACTTAGGACAATAACCTACAAAGTTTATGTATTGTATGATCTAATGGATGCATGTGTGATAAGGTTTTATGGATATGGGTCTACTAAGAATTAAAAAAATTATTTGTACATCTAGATCTTGGATAATTGATTCACCCCCCCTATTGGTTATTCTAAAGAATTCCAACAAATCTTGTTAGCCAATCTCATTGATCCTTTACCTTTCACAAGACATGGTGCATCATTACCAAAATTAACATAGCGTCCTTTATATTATTCTAAGGTTTCAAATTTACTTTTAGCACCTATCATATGATTTGAGTAGCCACTATCAATTATCCATCTATACTCTTTACTCACATATGGAATAAGTGTAGTTTTCTCATTTTTATCATAATCATCTATTGTTGCAACATAAACAACTTCTTCATCATGACTATTAGAATCACTATCATTTTCTTCTTTACCAATGTAACAAGACTTCTTACATTTATCTCTGTAGTATATGCATCCTTTATTGTCTCTCTTGTCCCTTCTTCCTTTCTAATTTCTATCTTTTCTTTTGGCCTTGTCATACCTATCAAGACATCTTCTAGCAATATTACTAACTTTATTAAAGAAAAATAGATTATAGGAAGTTTACCTTTGAATTTTCCTTTTCCTCTTGGTAACCTTCTTGTCATCAATGCTTCAAGATCCTTAAGATCATCATCAAAAGATTCACTCTCACTAAACTTATGCTTTCATTCATTCCTCTTAGACTTATGTAATACCAATTGTGACTTGACTACCAACCTGACTATCCAATATTAAACCATTTCTAGAAGTACATTTTAGTTCTTCTATTATAGAAACTCTAATAGTATAAATAGGAAGTAATTTTCTTAGTATCTTGCTGATTAGAGTCTCGTCACTAATCTTTCCTTATAGATCTTCTGATAGCATTCACAACATATTTGATTCTTCCAATACATTGAGCAATTTTCTCTCATTCTACCATCTTCATGCCATCAAACTTTCCTCTCAAGCTTTATGATTTGGCACTTGGTACAATTTTATCTCCTCCATGGATCTTTGTCAATTTTTCCCAAATCATCTATGCGGTTTTATAGTTTTTAATGTCATCAAATTCTGAGTAACTTAATGCAGATGCAATCTGCAACAATTAATAATTATGCTCATGTTTCTCCTTTATCTATAGGGAAGTCAAATGTGTTGGCACTAATATGTACTCATGATCCAAGAAGTGTACTATTGAATTTCCAATTCCAACAATGTGCAACTTCATCAAACTTTTTCATATAGGGAAATATTCCTTGTTTAATTTAGGTACCTCCTTTCCATACATCTTGATCTTTAGCTTTAAGTCCCTTCAAACTTTTCCTTGGGAGCACCACAACCTCTGATACCAATTGTTAGAATGACTTAGAATATTTGAGAGAGGGGGTGAATTAGTTATCCTTAGGTTTAGATGAACCAATTAAACTTTTGAATACTTCAAATAACTTAGATCTGTTCTTTATAAAAACTTATTAGTAGCATAAACTTGCAGTTCATTATCCCAATGATAACCTACTTGTAAAATATAAAACATAAATAGTAAAACATGTCAAAAAATATTCACATAAGTGTAACACTAGGATTTAAAATGGAAAACCAATTTGAGAAAAACACTAGTAACCTAATGTTAGGAGCCAACCCAGTTAAAGGTTACAATACATATTGTTAGTGTAGATGCTCAAAAATGGTTCACATCTATAGTTTCATCACTTCTTCATACTAATTCTTCCCATTTTCTCATTCTACTAACTCTAATATTTTTGCCAAATTGATCATACTTTATCATTTCTATCTTCTTTCACATCAATTTCATGTCATTTCAAAATCATATTAAATAAACTCAAAACCATTTCAAATCAACTTAGAATCACCCATAAACAACTTGGAACCATCTAGAATCAACCATAATCATCACAAAATGTATCAAACATCTCAAATCAATCATCATCTATCTAATCCTAGGCATTGTTGTGGCTTTTAGTGCCTTGGAAACCTATCAATCTATCAATCTTATCAATCTAACCTTAGTATTGTCATGGCTCTTAGTGCTAGGTCAAACTATCATTCATGTCATCCAATCTTTGGCATTGTCAAGGCTCTCAATGTTAGATCATGACATCATCAAACCACTTTAATAATATTGACTGTGTCTGTTGATATTATTATGATCAACCTTATCAATCAATCTAGATCCTATAGCATTTTACAATGCTAGTTAGATATTACATATCAATCAATTCATGTTATGTGTCCTTGGCATGTTATCAGTTTCAATCAATAAATCAATCAATTTGACCATGGATTTGGTCTATCTATCATCATCCTATTCAATTCGTATCATCATCACATTTCATCAAAGGATACTGTCGCACTTATTTAATCAATTTTGGCCAATCATTTATTAATTTTCTCTATAGGATTAAATAACCGATAATTTAATCATATCATTCTTACTAATTATTCTTCCTAATTATCATCCTCAATTAAATAATTTTATTAATTAATTGATTCATCATTCACAAACCATGGAAATTATTAATTTCCTAAGTCATATTTTCCACCATTAATTCCATTTTTTTACTAATTTCTATTTTGTGGAATAAAGGATTTTTAATTCAAATATTCCATGAAATATTGACATCATCATGACACTTGGGTATGACACCTCGTGGTTTCTCCATTGACACATGGCTAAGATATGTCATAATCCAAGATTCTTATTCTCTTACACACATCCATATTTGTCTTTCTTTGTCATAGATTCTTGGCTTTAAGTGGGCTTGAGGTGTCTTATGATACATCATAGATTCTCTCCCATCTTTAGCCAAGTTTGACTTGCATGCATCATAGAATCTTATACTTGGCATCTTGTGTCATATGCATCATGGATTCTCAAAGGAATCTCTTGCCACATTGCATATCCAAGGTGAAAAATCCAATGCTCTCACCTTGTGTGTTGATTATAAACTGAGCAATTCTTCCTCTCATTTCTAACCCTAATTCTTGAGTCCTTGAGTCCCTAGTTTTCTCATTTTTTCACTCTTTCTCTCACATTCAAATCACAACTTCAAGTATTCTCATAACATTATCATCACTATAGGCTTTTGTTCAACATTGTGTGCATTATAGGAAATTGTGGAGCTACATCACATGGAGAAGAAAGAAGGACATGTCAGCTACAAATAAAAAAGGGAGTTTTGACATTTTTTTGCTTTCTTTTTTTATTTGGCTTTCATGGTAGACTAGAGGTTGTTAATGTATGATCATTGAGTTTGTGATTTTCTCATAGTATGTTAGAAATTAGCCTATTTTCTAGGTCCTACAGTTAGATGTGACCATGTTAGAGGATTTAATCATCCTATTATGAGTGGATTAGTTAGAGATCTTAAGAATGATTGTTAGGTTAACCTTGATTAAAGGATTTTAATTAATACAATGGTTAGAAAGTAATAATAGGTTGATCTAATAAATACAACTCACTTTATAAATATAGACCACAATGTAGCTTAGTGCTAACTCATTGACTAGACTTCATTCATGTCTTCATCACTGTCTCTAATTTGTTTGGAAAATCCTTCAAGAAATCACTCTTCATCTCACCTTTGCTCCCTCTTCACTTCCTTCTACTCAAGTTTGTCAATCAAGAAAATTAGCAATAGCTAACCTCTTTAGGTTAATCCTTATGCATCCTTAAATAGGTATCTTTTATTTTTGGTCACTTAAACATCATTATTGATCATAGGGTTAGGTTAGATTTATCAAATCCTTCCATCATTTCATTTATTCCTTCTCCTTCTATATACTTCTCAAAAGTTCTTTTTAAACCCATGCCTTGAAATGCTCAAACATGGTTTCTCAATCATCAAATTCTCTAGCTCATCAATATGTATCCTTCATACAATTTGACAAATTTGAAAGTTCTACTCTGTTGGCTAGGAATCTCAATTTTGTCCACAAACTATCAAATATTGACACTCAATCAAAATAGTGTTCCTTGGTCTTGGTCATAACTAGATAACCTTACCATCACTAAGTTTTCTTTCCTGGCTTCTACTATCTTTTCTTGGTCTAACTTTTTTAATACTCATTCTTCACTGGTGCTTAGTTGACACTATATTTTCTAGGCTTCTCTTGTTCACTTAGTTTCCACTAGTACAACTTAGCTTCAATTATAAGTTCCTTAATCTTCTACTCATTTTATTGATTAAGCCTATGCATTTAGTCTTTCATTGACCATCTCAACTAGGCTTTAACACAACTATCTTCTCCATATAGTGTTATGATTAAACAACACATTATCTTGTTAAAGTCCAACTGATCAAGTGCAAATTATAGTTCCATATAACTCAACCTTTTTACTAGGTTTTCTTGTTTTTCTCTTCTTTTCAAATTCTCTTCATCAATCATCTTGATATGGCATTCTACTTAGGTAGCAAGTGTCTCACTAATAAGATTTAACATCAATGGCAACATAATAATTTTTCCAATTGTAGTTTCCAATAGATGTCTTGATAGAGATGGCAAAGAGAAAAGGAAAGACTCTAATCACACAAAAATGAGAGACAACATAGAAAACCAATGTAAAAAAAATTACAAAGACTACAAGGATAAAGATGAGAAATTTAGTTACGTTGTTCAAGAAGATGATTGTGATAGTAACTATGACAATCATGATAAAGAAGTTGTTTATGTTTCAATGAAAGATAATTTTGATGAAGATGAGAAAATGTCATTAATTGCGCATGTGATTAAGAATGTTAGATAAATAATTGATAGTGGTTACTCACATCATATGACTAGTGATACAAGTAATTTTTACAAGCTAGAATATTATAATAGAAGTAGTGTTAAGTTTGATAATGATGCACCTTGTTATGTAAAAGGTAAAGGATCAATTAAACTAAATGATAAGACCAATTGTGACAATGCATATTGGATTAATGGTTTTAAATATAACTTTTTGAGTGTGGAAAAGTTGATCATTTCAGGCTACAAAGTTGATTTCAAAAAAAAGAAGGCAAAAACTTATATTCTACTAGTGAACTAGTTGGAAGTGGAGAACAAAAAAGAGGTAACTTTTTATATCTAGACTTATCTAAAGATACTTGTCTATTTGCACAATTTGAAGATGTTTGGATATGGCATAACTGAAATTTTATGATTTAGTAAGCATTAGTAAGATGAAAAGAGTTATAAGGTGTTGAAGAAGATTGATTGATAACAAATTGTTTCAATCATTATTTTTTCACTGATATCAAACCTTCTATTTTTTGGCAAGATAGCTACTTACAAGATTCAAGTACTATCACTTATTTGATTGATGAAGAGGATTTGATCAAAAGATGAAACAATAGCACCTAGAGGAAAGGTTGAGTTATGTTATGTAAAGAAGTACAAGAATCAATTAAGACAATGATAACATGATGTATTGATAATCTACTCAAAGTTAGAAAGGTTGGTTACACTGAACAATTTTAGAAGAACAAGTTTAAAAAATATTGTCTTCAAAGCTTGACCAAGTGGATAGTAGGTTCTGAGAAAATTTAGTGTTGGACCCGAGTAAAAGTCTATTCTAGTGTATGCCAAGTAAAACAGTGGATGTCGAGTAAAGTTAAGTTGATGTCAAGCACTATTAAACTTTAGTTCATGTCGATTGATTCTACAGAGGATGTTGAGCCTCAAAAGAAAGTTAATGCCGAGTTGCTGCATTACTTGAAAAATTGTAAATTTGATGGATCTGACCTGACAAGTTTATTTTCTTGGATTGTGTGAACCGGGTGGAAGATAAGATTGATGAGCTGGTGGCACATAATTCACTGAAAAGAATTTTGAGGTGAATTCAAAGATGATTCAAGGAGAATTTTCTAGAAAAGATATGAAATTAGGGGTAGATTTATTGAATCCTACGTAATCTATCCTAACCCTAACTTGGATGATGGAGAATGAATGAAAAAAGATCTTAATTTCCTATTCATAGCAATGGTTGGTCTAAAACAAGGGTTGTCATATGTGAGAATTTAAGGAAGACAAGAAGTCAAGGGAATTTCTTCATCAAGTGACCTGTTGGCTCCTAATTTAATAGTTTTGCAAACAACCAAGAAACCAGACAAATGCATCTAAAGTTAGCAACTTTCTATGATGAATGCACCTAACTATAGTCTTGGGTCAACTATAAGGCTTAACTTTTTCTTCACTTCAAGCTCTGCAAGACCTAGGCGGGTTAACCTTGAGGTTCTAATGAATGATACCAGTGCATTTAAAACATAAATCTGAACCTATTAATGCAAATGCAACCCCTTATATCTCCTGATAACTCATGAAATGACATAGATCTATAGTAGCTAAATGCAAATCTATGAATCACATAAGTTGAGTGAGGATTAATCCTTTTTAGCCCACCACAAAACATGAAATACTGAAATGATTTGATTAATAATGTTGAATTCAACAAAACCCCTAATATGCAGCAGCATGAACAAGTGATCCTAGAAATGATTAGTGCCTTATCTATTGGGAAATTCCATGAATTAATCACATACATATATATACCTGATACTTATTCATATATTTAGATATATGATCTATCCATTCACCTTGTAAATAGACATTCATGTTCAATCTGAACCTCATTCTTACATGATATCCCCATCAGTAAACTTGCAACCTTGTTGATTCCCCTGAAGCATTTACATAACCCCTTGAGTTATAAGCAACAATGAAATAACATACAGCCTTAAGGGACTGCAACTACAACCTAAGCTTTTTGTTCAAAGATTATAAAACATTGCATATCACTAATGAAGGAGACGAGAATCAGAATGAAACTAATGACATTCTTGCTCATTTGTATTAATTTCCTTAAAATAATACATTTATATGCACGCAATCAAAACATAGAAACACCTAAAATACCTAAACTATATGTCTTCTCTTCATTACTACTATTCATACAAGAGAGATTGCTCAAAGAAAATATGGTATCACAGTATGGGAATACCTCAAAACTGGATCCAAATCATGGTATCATAGCAGTGATTAGTTTTTCTCCAAAGACTGGAACCAACTAGTTTCTCAATGAAAAAAACTAGAACCCTTACCAAAGATGAAAGAAAGAAAGATATAGGAGAAGAGTTCATTCCCAGATCTGATCTGAACATGACATCTGTCCACTTGGAAAACCTTCTCAACAGGTTGAAACAACTCTCTAATCTCTCCCCTCAACTGGTGAATCAAATCTTCATCATAAGGCCTCTACAAGCACAAAATATCTCAAATATCTGATTTAACAAGTAATTGATTTCATGCCTGATCTTTATCCATGGTAAAAATGAAAATCAATTAAAAAATGACTTCTAAAAGCTAAGAAAAATCCATTGAAATAAATTTTATTCACATCCAGACTTCACCAAGCCTTCATATCTACCTTTTATTTGATCCTGATGCCTCATGCTAAATTCTACTCATTGCATTGAGAATGCTCAAAAATTACAAAACTACTTACAGACTAAACTGGTAAATTACTGTACAAAATCTGACCCCAAATCTAGAAAATTCAACTTCTCTTGGTTCCAACAGTATATGATAAGGCATATTTTGGACAAAAAATGCCCCCCTAGTACAGCAATTTGAAAAAATCAAGTCTAGACTATATCAGAGCTTTAAAAAATGAAAAAAATTTAAAATTATATAGTTAAAACTATATGAAACTTCAAATTTATTTAAATATTTCATTTTATGCATTGATCTTCTCTTAATTTTCTTTTTGAATTCATTTCTCCTTATCTCTCCAATCTGAAGATGCCAAATGTAAAAATTTGACTGATCACAACCCCTTTTAAAATATTTTTAATTAATTAATTAATATTAATTAATTAATTCCATTTCCTCCTCATAGCACTGAAAGCTCCATTCATTTGGACTTACATTCATACACATTCAATTTCAATTTATATCTTTTCCTGTAGCATCGAAACCTTGATATTTTATCTTCACGCTCATACGAGCCAAGTCTCTTTTATGCTCTCATGGCCTGAGCGTATCCTCAGAGCCTTTAAAATTTTCTTTTACACCCATACGAGCCATGCATAATATCAAGAGAGCTTCAAATTTTGTTTATGCTCATTTGAGCCAAGCATAGCATCAGAAGCCTTCAGTTTTTCAACCTCTGATCTCACGGCAAAGCTTCCTCTCCTGGCATAAGCACATAGAGCTTTGCATTTTGCTTTCTGCTCTCCCAAGGGTCAAAAATCAAAGTTAAAATTTTGTTGACTGGCAAGCCCCTCCTTACATAGAGCTTTGGCTTTAAAAGTAACATCTTTTGAAGACACTTACAATATGAGTGTTTGAGTATTTAAAGGTTTTAGAAAACCTTCCCATCGCAAGTGTGGGATATAGACTCTTATGGTGTTTGACCTTTGGCCATGAGTTTCCTCACACCTCTCCTCATAGTGTAGAGCTTCTTTGTGAGTGCTTCATTTTCTACTATGAACTACTGCTCCTTTTACCTCTCCTTGCTGTGTGTGTAAGGTGCTCTCCTTGATATGGCGTTGAATACTCCTTTCTTTCATGCCTTCTTTTTTGGCATAGTTGCTATATTTCATGGCGTCAGGGCTGCATATGCTCAATTTTTGGCATTTTTTTATTAAAAAGAAATCCTTTTGAATCAAGACCTGCATATTTTTACTTGTCTTCACCTTTTTGCATGAGCTCTCTGAGGTTCATGTGGCATCCATGTTTAATCAGTGTGGGCTTTACTTGCTTGGCGCAAGTTTCTCTTTGTTTTTAAATGTGTGATCTTGCTTTAGTAGCATGGAGCTACTATTTTGGATACGCTGGTGTATTCCTGGTAGTTGGTGCCTCTTTTTTATGCACTAAGCTCCTCTTTCAATTTCAGTTTGCTGCCTTCCTATCTCATACGTGGCTTATGGCATGAGTTTCTCGTAAGATCTTTTAATTTTCCTTTTCAGTGTATTCCCCTACTCCTCATGTGGGGTATCATGCATGTGAACTCTTTTGATTTCCATTGGTGATTGCTTAGCTGGCCTTGTTCCTCATGCATCTTCATCTCTCAACGTGTTCTTCTTTTTAAAGGCGTTGGTTCTACCTCTTTAAGGTGTTTGCATGTTCAATGATTTCAAGACTTTCAGCGACTTGACTAATTTCAATGCCCCTTCTCAGACCATAAAAAGAGGCTTTCCCTTGGTCACTGTAGCTTCTATCTTAGCGTTGGGATCTTCATGACTTTTAAACTCCCCTACCACTGAGATGGTGGTTTGTTCCTTTCAATACGTAGCCCTGCCCTATTCTACTCACGGGCTTCCTTATTCAAATCAATGTGCCCTGCGACCCTTAGCTGCATGTGGCCCTACTTGGGGGGTTTGTGGCTAGATGTGTGAATTATTTATTGTAATGAAATTTAGATTTTGAACTATCTGATTTCTTTGATTAACATAGTCAATTTCTTTGACTGGCGTCTTCACATCTGCCATCCACATTTTACTTAAAATATTTCAATCCATTTTTTATTGGCCAATACTCGTGAACAACAATAGCCCAGCCTATGACTTTCACAAACATCTTTCAGTCCCAACAAGCCCTTTTCAAATCCATAATAATAAATTGCTTTTCGGAAAAAAGTAATAGAATAGAAATTTGTTATTAACAATCAATTATTATTATGTATTTGCCAATTTGCATCAATAAGAAGGAAAACTTTGTCCAAGCCTATCCTCATTATAACATACTTCATTAACAACCCCTCCCAAGATTCTTTGACTTCTTCTAGGGCCAATGACATGTCACTTTCTTGATTCTTGAATTGCACTCCTATGTAGTTCTTTATTGTTCCTATCTTATCCAGCTTCTTCCCATCTCAAAAGCATGGTCAATTTGTATTACATTTTTAACTTTGAAAACATCCACTTGTAAAACCTATCAATTTGACAAAGTTAGTTAGGCCCCAAAGTGGGTCCGACTAAAAAAATTTTCATTTCCAAATAGTTGAATCTTCAAATTGATCATCTCAGACTGATTGAAATCAAATCTGATCACTGACTAATCATCAAACTTCATTTTTATCATTTTTTGCCAACTATCAAATTTGCGCCAGGAGGTCCATTGACTGGCCTTAAAAATTAACACAAACACCTGATCGACCTCTAAAAATTGACCCACTAACTCTTTGTTCTGCACACTTGCACCCTGTCAAATCTTGTCTTATGAAAAATTCTCAGTCAAAAGATATTGGCTGTCAAAGTTGACCTCTCAGAACTACCTGCAAGTAAACAAGTCAGAAAACAATAAATTGGGTTTGGAATTGGCTTTGAAAATTGGGCAAACTGACACTTGGAGGGATAAAAATTGGGACATTAGTTCTCTATCACAAGGAGAGTATGAATCTAAATTTTGAGCTCATGATGAATAACAGGGTGCAAATGGCGAGTAGTCAAAGTAAGCTACTTGGAATTGTAAACGGGAAATAATGTCAGAAAAGTGTGCAGATAGATTCATCATGACTTGCAAACTGACACACTTAAAGTATTTTTAAAGTTCAACATAGTGGTTCAATCCATTTGACCTTACCAGTCACAAATTTTTAGATATAACATCACGAATAGGGGTCCCGACAAATCTGCAAATGCTGACACCAGTAAAAAGATAGAAATTGCATTTGGAATCACATTTGAAAACTGATCAAATGGACTCATCATGAGCTGAAACTTGAAACATAACAATTTTTTGACATCTATAATGCAATGCAAAAAGAATTTTCACATTTTAGTCAACTGGGTCAAAGTTATAGCTCACCAAACAGGGCTTCCCAGAAACTTGCACAATTACACAAAAGCATGAAACAGTAACCAACCAACTTTGAGGGATTCAAAACCTAATCAAACGAACTTGAAACGACTCAAAATCTGAAACATAGGTTCCTAGGTATGGACACTAGCCATTCCCAAAGTAGCAAGTCACAAAACATTTTTGGGTGTGAGATATTCAGATGCAAACAAGGCCCCTGCCACTATTTGACACTTAGGGTAAAATGCAGATTTGAAACTAGCTCAAAACGAGACTTCATGAAATGACTCAGAATCATAGTTTAACTTCATGAAACACTTAGACAGGCTAAATGGAAGGTGCTAGAAGCATTAAACACCTTAGGGGTCTCAAGGGTACAACTAGGTACAATCTCATTTAAAAGCATTTATAGGGCTTGAAATGATTCAAAATTTCAAATAGACACTCAAAATGAGAACCCAATTTTGAGCGCCAACATGACCTAAGAAAAGAGTCTGCATTGGCATCTTAAGCAAGAGGGCTTAACTGTATGAATTCTTGAAGGGTGAACAATCTATTAGAGCTAAAATGTGTGAAGGCCAAAGTAGAATGGAAGACTGAAACAAAGATTTGTAATCAAAAAATAAACTTGTAAGTTGTTATCAAATCAAGCCTTAATATTACTCTCTAATAATTGTATTAGTCTAGGATAAATCCTTTGGATTAAGGTTGACCTAATAGTCATTTTTAAATCCTTTAACTAAGTGACATTCCAAGTAAATGGTCTAAAGTCCTCTAACAAGGCTCACTCCTAATAGGGTGATTAAAATCCTTTAACAAGGTCACATTTAATAGTGTGTGTTGTAACCTTTAACATGGCTGGCCTTTCACAAGGCATCACTTCAGAATAGTGAAAAAGAGTGGCATTTTACTAGTGGGTTTTCCCAAATTGGATTTCCACATAAATCATTGTGTCAAATGTGTTGCTAAATCTATTATGCTTCATGTTTAAATTTATGCAAATTGATTTGATAGTAACCTACAAATTTTAAGTGATTGCATAATCTTATGGATGCATGCATGATGATAAATGTTTAATGGGTTCACTAAGCTATGAAAAGTTTTATTTATACATCTGGACCTTGGATAACTGATTCATCACCCCTCTCATTTATTCTAAAGGTATTCCAACAGAGGGATACCAAGATTAAGAAAACCTAATAAAGTAATGTGCAAACATTGTCAAATGAAAAAAATGACAAAGTGTAGCTTCAAGAGCAAGATCTATTCTTCTAATGATATTTTGGATTTGGTTCAAATTGAATTGTTTGGTCCTATTGGAGTGCAAAGCTATTATGGTGACAAATAGTACATTCTATTTGTTGATGAATTTTCTAGAATAATAACTGTGACATTTTTTAAAGACAAATTTGATGCATTTCAAACATTTAAGTGGTATTTTGCTAGAGTTGTAAAGGAAACAAGAAAGATTCTAAAGTGCTTGAGATGATATAGTAGAGGTGAATTCATATCAAATGAGTTCAACATATTTTTTCATGACAAAGGGATCAAAAGAAAAATAAGTGCACCAAGAATTCCATCACAAAATGGTATGGTTGAAAGAAGGAATTGATTAACTATGAACTATGCAAGAACAGTGATGATGTAGAAGAATGTTTCAGAGAAGTACTAGAGAGAAGATGTAAGTACTATAGTCTATACCCTATAATAAGTTCAAGTGAATAAAGGAACAAATAAAATACCTTTTGAACTTTGGTATGGTTATGCAGCTAAAGCAAATTATTTTAAAGTTTTTGGAAGTAAGTGAATTATATTAAAAGATGCAATGAAATTTAAAATTGATGCAAAGAGTGATGGAGGCCTCTTTCTAGGTTATTCAATTAAAACTAAACCTTATTTGTATAAATTCTAATGCTAACAAGATTGTAGAAAGTGAAAATGTTAGATTTGATGAATTGGCAAAGAAGAATGAAGAAGAATGAAAGAAAGAACTTGAAGACTATATATATGAAGGTGAACCTACTACCTTACCTAAACTATAGAAGGTAGATTTCAAGCATTAGCAACCAAGCACTGCTGAAGTTCTACAGAAGAGTTCTATCAAGCATCACCAGACTTTTGAGCATTAAGCTATAGGAGCCAAGTTAGAGGTAAACACTCCCAACCATCAAATAGAGAAATTTGAGATGTGGCTAGAGATAATTAAAGAAGTTGAATGAGTTAGATCTAGTGAACAGCAAGAAGAAGGAAGAAGACCTGAACCTGTACTGGAAAAGTATGTGAGAATATATCATCCATTAGATCAAACCATTGGAGACAAGTATTTAAGAGTCATGACAAGAAGAAAATTGAAGAATGATACATAGTTACTATGTGAGGTTGAGCCTAAATTAGTTAAAGAAGATTTGGAGAATGAAGACTAGAAAGAAATAATAAATGAAGAAATTGAGAAATATGAGAAAAATAAGACTTGGACATTGGTTCCCATACCAAATGATAAGAATGTGATTGGAACTAAGTGGGATTTTAGAAACAAGTTGAATGAGAAAGGTAAAGTTACAAGAAACATGGCAAGACTAGTTTGTAAGGGATATGCACAAGAACGAGTTGACTATGGTGAGACTTTTTCCCCAATTGAAAGGTTGGAAGGAGTGAGAACTTTTCTTGCATATGCTTCTTATAAAGGATTCAAAGGGTACAAAATGGATGTCAAATTTGTATTTCTGAATGGAATTTTTGATTAAGAAATCTAAATTGAACAACCTAAAGGATTTTTTGATCCAAGAAAAAATAATATGGTTTGTAAGTTACAAAAAGATTTATATGATTTGAAGCAATCCCCTAGAGCATGGTATGAAAGGTTACACAATTGTTTGCTAAAAATTGGTTTTCCAAGAACTAATAGCAATAGAAATCAGTACATGAAAAGTGAATCTAAAATTAATATACTAGTAACTAAAATAGTCGTTGATGATATCATATTTGGAGCAAATGATTCATTAAGTAAATCTTTTGCTAACGTAGTGAAGAAGGAATTTGAGATGTCTATATTTGGAGAAATAAAATCCTTAGTAGGATTGCAATTTTATCAGATGACTAAAGGCATTTATATTACACAATCCAAGTATGTCAAGGAAATTTTGAAGACTTTTAAAATGGAAGATTCTAGACCAATTGGAACACCTATGATGACAGGACATAAATTGTCAAAGAATGATGATTCTTTTGAGGTAAATTAAACATTATACATGTTAATGATTGAAAAACTATAATATGTTGTAAATAGAAAACCTAAAATTACATTAGTACTTGGTATTGTTGTCAAATTTTCTACTATCCAAGAGAAAATCATATGATGTCAGTAAAAAGGAACTAAGATACTTGAAAGAAATAGAAGACTATGGACTATGGTACAACAAAAGTGACAAATTTTATTTGAAGGTTTATACAAATGTTGATGAAAGAAAAAGTACAAGTGGAGAGATTTCTTTCTAGGAAGGAGATTGGTTTCATTGAAAACCAAGAAAAAGAATAGTATTTCACAATATATAGCATAGGTTGAATATGTTCATATAGTAGTAAATTGTTCTAATATTGTGTAGATCAAGAAGTTGTTGAAATGAATGAAGGAATGGATTATTGAGCCCATAGTGATATTTTGTGATAACACAAGTGCTATAGATATATAAAAGAACCATGTGATGCATACAAAAGCTAAGAATATTAAGATTAATAATCATTACTTGAGAGAGCTTGTACAAGGAAAATAAGTAAGATTGTAATATGTGCACACAAAGGAATAGTTAGCATGCATATTCACTAAGGCACTACCTAAGGATTATTTTAAGTATCTAAGAGATAAATTAGGGTTTATTCCCCTACCATAAGAAAACTAAGAATAGATGTCGCATTGAATCAAATGTTATGATCAAAATATCTTATAGATTGATGTAGGAGGTCACACTTTAGGAGCTGCCCAAAGGTATGAAAACAAAGACACTCAACTACTAGCATATGAAACTCCTAGGAACTAAAGCAAGATGTATGTGAATGGTTGATGTCTTTATTTTTGTTGTTAAAGAGGGAGATATATGATAGCTATCATTCATGTGTGTGTGTGTACAAGTAGATACATGGAGGAATTGTTATCAAAGAGGGAGAGATTTTTCAAATCAAGAACATGAGTTGAGGTGTTGTCATCTAGAGATATGATAGAGATAGAGTATGTGCTAAAATGAAAGAAAGAGAATCTTGAGATTACATGGATGAAAATAAGAATGAAACTAATAATGAGAGAACAAACATAGAGGGAGTTGATAGTACAAGTTGAATAGTTTGGATTGTATGGTAACTAGAGGTGTTTTCATTAATGCAAAAGAGGGAGATCAATGGGAACTACAATTGGAATGATTTTTATGTTGTCGTTGATGTCAAACCTAATCGTAAGACAAAGATCAATGAATTTAGTTTTTAAAAAATTCTCTAAAATGTTAATAGATAAATTGATAGAATCTTGAGGTTAACAAAGAAAACCATTACAAATTTGAATCAATACAAGACTTTAATCATAAGTATCTCCATGCAATCATTTGTTAAAAAGGTGTTCTTCAGTAATAGCATTCATATCAAAAGAAGGATCAACCAAAGTACCATGAGAAGGAATATGAGCAACTCTAAAAATGATGTAAAGAGGTCCATTAGGTGCCTTCAACACATCATACTGACTAAAGACACATCATATTGACTAAAGACATGAGGTTTTTTTTTAGGATTAGGTGGAGAATAAATTGGAGGTTGAGATTCTAAATCAACATGATTGACCATATGATTAACTCCTTCTATCTTCTCATCATAATTAACACAGTGATTAGAAGAAGGTTGGTTAATGACATTTGTTGAAAGTGAAGTAAAGAATTAGTATAAATTTGCAAATTCTTATTAGGTGGCACAATATATTTGTTCATGTTACTAACTTGAGCATCAAAATAAATAGTGATAGAATCAATAAGGTCCTAAATATCATTCTTCAAAATAAAACATTTTTTAGTATCAAGATTTGGTAGATGGTGATATTGAAAGAAAGCATTAGAATTAAAAGACTTAGGAAAAAGGTTTACTAGGGTCAATAGGGTGAATGTGAGGAAGATTAATGCTCACAAACATGATTTTAGCATAAATGATGATGGTATTCCTTTGTGGGAGTGCCCTAATCATTATTGGAACATTTGGAAGATTAATATGTTGCATTAATGACTTTATTTGTCATTGATTCCAATATAGTATTATTTTTGTATAGACTAGGAGAGTAGTAGACAGAGAACGGGGTCATTTAGATTGAGTATTGATTAGGTAAAGTGTAGTTTAGGATATGTTCTATAGTGTTTCCTAATGACATGGGAAAGTGTTCTTGTAGGAATCCAAAGATATATGAGAATTGTTTGTGAATTATAGAAGATATTGTGTAAGAAATGGTTTCTGATGTTCATATTGTACCTCCTAACATGAATAGAATCATGAAGAGAAAAGTTAGATAGTGATAGTAGACAACCTGATGATGATGTTAGTGAGTGCATTAGGTTCAAGTTCACATGTGTGAAAATTTGTGAAGACTATGAGATGATAGTATTTTATAATTATGAAAATATGTAATCAATTGTAATATCTTAATGAGGTCCTATTGTAATTAATTGGGAAATCCTCAAGGATGACTCAATGAATTATTTTGAGGACATAGTATAGAGGAAAGTTATTTTCATTGTGATGATACATATGTCTATGAGTTGTAAGTGAACTTGTATTGGATTTGTAAATATTGGTAAACATTAGTAAGTGATCAAAGGGATCAATATGATGTGAAGTTGGAGATTTGGTATTGAGATCTGAGAAGTGTTTCAATGTGGTATCTTTCAATGTGGTATCAGCAAAGTAAGAGGATATAGTAATAGTTTGAGATATTAAAGTCAGTTACCTTTCAATTATTCTAAAAGGATTAATAAGGAGGCTAGTTGGATAGTGAGTTTAGTGGTCTTCTTGTTGATGTTATTTGGATAGTGGGTCCATCTTCTCTCTACAACTCCTAATAAGGTTGGCACAACTCTTAATAGGGTTGGGATCTCCTCACAAGGATTCAAATTCTCCTATCAAGGACTGATATGTACTAAATGCATTTCATTGACTTCTAATAGAGTCCATCATCTTACAAGGAATATTTAAATTAGTACATCATTTTTGTGAGTACCATCCCCACTAGTCTTTTTCTTTTGATCAAGGGATTCGCTACTTAACATATCTGGTGTTATTGTCTATGTGTATCTTCTTATGGTTGTTGATTATATCGAGTGAATGTTTAAGGTTTAATAAGGTTAATAAAATTTTTATTGATCTGATAACTTATTCATCAACCCCTCCCCTCTCAATTATCTTAGTGGACTTTACTTTCTAACATTTGGTATTAGGGCATCAAGTCCTTGAAGCAAAAACTTAATAGCTTAAGGAGATCAATAGCAAGTCATTTCATAAAACAAAGCCATAGTTTTATCAAGTTAACTATGATAGTTGGAAAAAGAAGATAAAGAGACATCTTCTATGAATGGGTCTAGGTTATTAGCTGATTACAAAGAATGGAAATGAAATTTTAAAAGAAAGAAAAATTGAAGAATGTAGTGAAGCTGAAAGAGATCTATTCATTTGTAACATGATTTATAGAGAAGCACTTTTATCAGCTCTTCTTGAAAATAAATAGATTCAGGTAAAATATTTGGTATTATCTAATGAAATTTTGGATGCTTTGGAATCTACTTTTGAAGGTGATAAGCATGCTAAGAGAATAAAATTACAAAATTGGATATGTTTGTTTTAAAAGACTAAAATAATGGTATAATATCAAAAATTGTTGGAGGAATCAAGTCTTGTAATGGAACTAAAGATGAAGATGAGATCATATGGATGATATTAAAAACTTTGACACCACCATTTAAGTAGACAGTGTGAATGATTGAACAAGTGATACTTGTATTGATTCAAAGAAACTCTTCTTGGAAGATTGCAACCAGCAAAAGTAAGCTTGAAATAGTCTAGAGATTTGCCTAGAGTGCAAATACCTTTAGTACATTAAGTGTCTTCCCTTACTTATCAAGAAGTACAAGCAACAATAGAGGTGATGCTAGTAGTAGTAAATATAGATCTTAGGAAGACAAAAGGAATGAAGAAGGAAATGCCTATTTTTTTTAGTAGAGAACTAGATGGTAAGAATATCTTAAGTGTTGGACTTGTGATGAATTTGGTCACTATGCTTCTAAATATCCTAAAAGAGTAAAAAGGTACAAGAATAATTTCAAGTCTAGAAGCCCTAGACAATTTTTGTATGAAAATAAAGATGATGGGTCTAATGAGAGAATTCATAGTGAAAGCAATGATGAATTAAGAATTGTAGCTATAAAAGAAGAAAATCCTAAATAAAAAGTTAGAGAAGAGAAATCTCTAGTGTTACAAGTTGAAAAGAAAAATGATTGGATTATAGAGAGTGGTTGTTCACATCATATGCTTAGTGATATGAATGATGGAATAGATGATGTTTACTTTGTTGATGGAATAAAACATAACCTATTGAGTTTTGGATAGTTGGTTGATAAGATATATCAGTTATAGTTCACTAAGAACACATGCATTATTAAGGATAAATATGCTAAGTTGTTTGGTGCTGGTACAAGATCTAGAGCTAGTGTTTTTTAGTTGAACCCTATAGAGATGACATTTTTGGTTGCTAAAGTTGATAACAAATGGTTTTGGCATAGAAATATTTTTTATATAAATTTGATAATATTGTGAAGGCAACGAGTACATTTTCTACTAAAGATTTACCAAAAATTGTGAAGCCTACTAATGTTGTGTGCAATGAATGTGTTATGGCTAAGCAAAAGAAAACTTATTTTCCTAGTAATAAGTTCACTACAATAGAAAAATTGGAGATTGTTCATATAGATATGAGTGGTCCCAATAAGACAAGAGGATTCTGTGGTGAAAAGTAATTCATGATTATTGTTGATGACTTTACTAGGATGATGTGGGTAGTTTTCCTTAGAGAAAAGTCTGAAGCATTTGAGAGGTTTAAGTTGTTTAAGAATAGAGTTGAGAATGAGACTAGTTTGAAGATTAAATGTTTGGAACTGATAGAGGTGGATAATTTACATCAAATTATTTTAACACTTTTTGTGAAGTGAATGGCATTAAGAGGAAGCTATCAGCTCCTAAGACCCCTGAGCATAATGGAATTATTGAGAGAAGAAATAGGTCTATAATAGAAGTGAGAAGAGCTATGATGTTTGAGAATGATGTATTTGCAAAGACATTTTGGAGAGACATAGTTAATATAGTATTATATATAATGAGTAGAGTAAATATTAGAAAAGGTACAAACAAAACACCTTATGAACTATGATTTGGACATGCACCATCAGTAATGTATTTCACAATTTTTAGAAGTAAATGTTATATCAAGAGAGATGATAACATTGGTAAGTTTGATGCAAGAAGAGATGAAATTATGTTCCTTGGTTATTCATTGAAAAGAAAATCTTATAGATGTTTAAATCATAGAACTAAGACTATTTTTGAGAGCACAAATGTAAAAGCGAATGATAAGTTTGGAGTTAAAGAAAGAATTTGGTTATAA
Source organism: Cupressus sempervirens (assembly GCA_028749045.1). Classification (NCBI taxonomy): domain Eukaryota; kingdom Viridiplantae; phylum Streptophyta; class Pinopsida; order Cupressales; family Cupressaceae; genus Cupressus; species Cupressus sempervirens. Next base: position 851,187,787 of record CM053786.1, on the reverse strand, counting down.
TTTTTATGATAAAGAAGATAATCCTAAGTCTATCCAAGAAAATGTTGAACACTTTCTATGAGAGTAAAAATTATTTTAAAAATGGCATTCAAGATATGGAGAAGAGAGAAGAACCAATATCTAAAACTAGAGAAGAAGTAAGAATTGAGTCAATGACACTATACAAGAATTTGACAAAGAATCACCTTGATGATCAGATTATTGGAAGTGAAGATAGAGGAGATATGTCAAGAAATAGAGTACATGAAGAATGATGTTTGATTTCTTAAGTTTAACCAAAGAGTTTTGATGAACCATATAAGGATGAATCTCATTGGATTTAAGCAATGAAGGAAGAACTAGTTCAGATTGTGAAGAATGAAACATGGGAATCGGTCCCTAGACCTAAAGATAAGATTGTTATAGGAACTAAGTGAGTTTTCTAGAAAATGGATGAATGAAAAAAGTGAGGTTGTAGGAAATAAAGAAAGATTGGCATGTAAAGGATATCCGCAGCAAGAAGGTATAGACTATGTAGAGAAATTTACACCTGTTGCTAGAATTTAAAAGTAAGGATGTTCTTAGCCTATGCAACAAATAAGAAATTCAAAGTGTATTAGATGGATGTGAAATCAACATTTCTAAATGGATAAATTGAAGAAGTCTATATTTAGTAGCTTAAATAACTTTCTTTGACAAAATAAGGATACATGGTATGCAAGTTGAAGAAATAATTGTATGGACTAAAGAAAGCATGAAGAACCTACTTGCGAGGTTGGACAAATATTTTCCAAAATTAGGATTTTCTAAAGGTACTACAGATAGTAAACTATACTTGAAAGAAATTAAGAATGGATTGTTCATTATAGTGATATTTGTGGATGACATAATCTTTGGAGGTAATGATGAAGCAAGTGACAAATTTGTTAATGAAATAAAGAATGAATTTGAGATGAGCATGATTGGTGAGATGAAATATTTCTTAAGTTTATAGTTTGTGTAGAAGAGTGATGGTATTTTCCTATTACATACTAAATAATAGCAAGAATTGTTGAAGAGATTTGGCTTGGAAAGTTGTAATCCTATTGGTACACCTATGATACTTGGTCACAAATTATCTATCAAAAATGAGACACCTACACTTGAGTAAAAGAAGTACATATCCATGATTGGAAGTTTTCAAAATCTAACTCACACAAGACTAGATATAGAAAATGTAGGTTGTATAGTAGAAAGATTTCAAGAAGACCCTAAAGAATCACACTATGTAGTAGTAAAAAGAATATTGATATTTGAAGGGTACACCTAATTTTGGGTTGTTGTATGACAGATCAAATGACTTTACACTATGCACATATGCTAATGTGGACTGGGAAGGAAGTATGGATGATATAAAGAGTACAAGTGGTGAAGAATTTTTCCTTGGAGGAATATTAGTTTCTTGGCTAAGAAAGAAACAATATTGTATTTCACATTGTACATTAGAAGAAGAATATGTAAATATAGAAAATAATTGGAATCAAATCATGTGGATGAAATACATGTTGAAGGATATTGGGATAGATTTTTCAAAACCTATTGGGATAATTGTTGAAGGATATTGGGATAGAGATGTCTAAAAATCATGTGTTACATTCTAAGATAAATCATATATCTATTAAGTATCATGTTCTAAGAGAGAAATTCATAGAGATAGAGATCATACTAGAGTATGTTAACACAAAGGAGAAAATTGCATATATTTTTATGAATCCTTTTCCTAAGGATACATTTGAGTATTTGTGAGGTGTGCTTAGGGTTATGCCCCTACATACTTCAAAGTAGATGATGCAGAGATTGCATCAATCCAATGACACAAAGCATTATTATTTATCTGGACTAGATGTTGATGCTTCCTATATGAGGGAGTGTATGTGGTTGAGTAGACTCATCAAGGACCCTTGGCAGCTAGCATTAAACAATGTCTTTGGACACTTGAGCTAGTTGAAGACATTGAGTTGTAAATTGACATAATGATACCTTTGTCATTGATTTCAATGGGGCGATGATCACATGAAAAACATCTTTTGATGTTATAGGAATGGGGGAGAGATGTACTAAATATGATGAGTGCATAAGAATGGGAGAGATAAGAATAACATCTTCAAGTACATTAGGAGAAGTACATTGAGTTATATAAATGGGGGAGAAGTGTGAAAAATTGATGCCCATTCATGTAAGCATGAGAAAGCACTGATGTACAATTGTTCCTAAGAGCTTCAGATTTGATTGATGAAGAGGATTTGGAAAGATGAGAGTAGTAGTAGAAATAGAGTTGAATTTGGTATTCGGATGGTTTTCATCTATGTTGCCATCAATGTGAAAGAGGGAGATTATTAGCATGAATGCTGATGATATTCCTTTTGGGGGAGTATCCTAAGAATTTATAGAATATTTGGGAGATTTACATGTTTCATTCATGATTTTGTTTTTCATTGAAGCCAACATAGTATTTTTTTTGTAAAGACTACAAGAGTAGCAGACATATAATGAGGTTGTATGGATTGAGTATTGATGATGAGGTCAAGTGTTGTCAAGGATATTTTCTATAGTATGTCATGATGATGTGGATAAGTGCACATGCAAGAAGTCAAAGACATGTGAGAATTATTGTGATTTATAGAAGATAGTGTATAGACCTAGTACCTAAGAAGTGGTTTCTTTTGTTCAGATTGTATCTCCTAAAAGGGATAGAATCTTGATGAGAAAAGTTAGACAGTCTAATGATGATGTCAGCAAGTCCATAAATTTTGAGGTCATGCATGTAAAAATTTGTGAAGACTATGAGCCAAAAGTGTTTTGAAATTATGACAAGATTTACTGTATTATCTTTATGAGGGCCTACTGTAATTTATTGGGAAAGTCTCAAGGCCAACTCAATGAATATTTTTGAGAACAAGGTATAAAGGAAAATTATTCTCTTTGTGATGATATGTGTGTTTATGAGTTGAAAAGGAACTTGTTTTAGATTTGTGAAGATTGATAAATGTGATTAAGGGATCAAAGGAATCATTGTGATGTGAAGTTGGATCTAGTATTGAGATTTGAAAGGTATTTGGTGTGGTATTGGCATAGTAAGAGGATAGAGCAAGAGTTGGAGATACTAAAGTTAGTTGTGTTTCATTTATTATCAAAGGAATGATACAAAGGCTAGTTGGATGATGAGTTTGGTTGCCTTGACTCTGAAACCATTTTTCCAGTGGGTCCACTTACCTTCTACAACTCCTAACAAGGTTGGAATCTCCTCAAGGGAATTCAAAGTATCCTAACAAAAATTGATTTTTACTGAATGTATTTCATTGCCTCCAATGAGATGTCATCCTCTTACAAGGAGTGTGTGTGTGTGTGTGTGTGTGTGTGTGTGTGTGTGTGTGTGTGTGTGTATTAGTACATCATTTTGTGGATACCATCCCCACTTAAGATTTCCCTATGATCAAGGGTTTCCCTAGTCAATATATATAGTGTTATTGTGTTTGTATATCTTCTTATGCTTGTTGATTATATTGATAATATATTTAAGGTTTAATAAAGTTGATGAAATTTGTACTAATTTGATTACTGATTCATCCCTCTCCATCTTAGTTATCTTGGTGGACTATAACAAGTTATCTAGAGCCTTCAAACTTTGGGTAATCCTTCCATCTATGTTATAATTTCTTTGGTGGTAGATGTACCTACCTCTTTCATGGAAACTTTTACCCAAATCCTTCATCCTTCCTCTCTATCCATCATGACCTTCTCATCCATGCAATCATGTTCTTTCTCAATGTGTTGTTGGAGGTCTTTTTCTTCTTGTTCCTTCTGCCTTTGAAAATGTAGCTTGACCTATTTCCTTTCTTCTTCCAGGAGGTAGAGCCTTCTTCCATATGCTCCTCTTCCTCAGGGCTAGTCATTGGCACTACTTTTTCCTACCTTCACACTTCAGAGTTGACCATGGGAGACATCTCAAACTAATTTTCTTCCTTTGTGCTCTAAAAAAGCTCCACCCTCTTAGACAAACTAGACACCTCCCAGGCCAACACTTCATGGATGTTCATCTATGATGTATCTTCTATGTCTATGATATGAAAAATTTATATACTTAAGGAATCCTCTTCTAATACAACTAGCTACTTAGAATCATCTTCAATTAAGGAGATGGTGGGGATTCCCCTTGGTCTCCTACTTTTATTCTTTATTCTCCTCCTTACTAGATGGAGTATATCTTCTTCTTCTTTGTCTATCCCAATAGGTATCACCCCTAGATTCTCATGAATAGCCATAAGGGCACTATTAATGGGAGTGAGAATCATAGCCACCCCTACCTTCATAACCTAACCCAGATTCCCAGATGTCTAAATCTTTTATCTTATTTGTTCAGAGAGCCTAGTGATTGGCACATTATGTTCCTCTGGTCAAACCTAGAATTCACCAAGATTTTTCCTACCTCTACCCTAGCCTTGTAGATGAAAATATGAGGTAGAGGACTCCTCACACTCTTTAGTGTAGGGTGTTCTTCAAGGAAAAGCCACCATGAATTCTTGTGGTTTCTACCAATTACTTTCATTGTTATCCCCTCTAGAGATATGGGTTCATCTACATTCCAATCCATGGGAGGTAGAGTCTAGAGGCTTATCCCTTATTATGTTCAATTAGTGAGGGGATCCCCATTATCTTTGAAATTTTTAGGGAAGCCACAAAGCCTATAACTATCCATCTACTTGGTAGGCATCTAATTGTGTTTTTTCTCTTGAACCTCAAATTCTATAGGGAGGTTGGCCCAATAGTCCTCCAAATGCTTCATGTGGAATTAGGCACCCACAAAAGAGTGTGTCACCTAGACTAATTAATCAAAATCATACCTTTGTAGGTAGAATTCCCTAAAAACTTAAGTCATCAGCTATTTCTCATCTTCCCTAACCTATATCAAAGTGTAAGACTATCTCCACACTGAATGGGAAAAGAGATACCCATTGGCTTCTTAGTTGTATAGACCCCATGAAAATTTAAAGTATGTCTAGAAAATTCTAACAAAATTACCCAGTCCATGTAAACCTAAGGAAGCATGAATGACCTTCCACTAAAAAGTGCCACCTAGATATATGTGAACTTTTGATACTGGATACTGGGTGAAATAGGCACTCTAATCCATTAATAGTAACTTAGTCACATTTGAGATTTAGTATCTAATGTCCTCTAACAAAAATAGGACCTATTAGCAATAAATCATTCATTTACCCTTTCACAATATGGTAAAAATTCATCAAATAGAAATCGTAGGTAATATCCCAATGGGGGTTGACTATTTTGACTTGGTGTAGTTGCCATTGTTTATCTGCAAATCAGCCCTAGAATCCCTCAAGTCTACCAAATAGTTAGCCATGCTAGGAAAGGCATCATCATGGAGGTCTTTCTCCTTTCCTATATTCTTCTAGGAGACTCAAATGCTTCTATAACACCACCATTCAAACACCAATCATTCATGAAATTAGGAAATCCCAATTGAATATGATGGCCCACATGGTAGTGCCAGCTAGGAAATAGTACATCCAAGAGGAAAATTTTGGGCCTAAGGCTTTCCAAAGATTTGGCACAAGAAATAGAAAGAAAATTAGATGGGCTCAATAAAATCCATCTAAGTAATCACAAGGGTCATCTTCTTGGGGTCTTTCCTTTGCTTCTTCAGCCAGTTTGTGTTGATAAGGGCTTTCACCTTGCTTTCTATAGTTGTGAATTGTCTCATCGGTTCACATCAGTCTAGTATCTAGTCCAAAGGTAGATCCACACCTTATAAGCATTAAGTTACCACCACCTTGTTTATGACTACAACACAATCTCAAAATACTCAAGTAACCATGTACTTTTCCTCATTGAACCTTTGTGCATATATCATCACCATTTCTTGGCATTGGACTACATAAGGGAATAATCCAACCTATACAATCCCACTATCTATAATTACCTCAACCATGGTGTCACCATTGTCTCCTTGGGCTATAAAATTAGTATAGAGCATCTAGAACTCTCTCTACACCCTAACATCCATGTCTATAATATTTCTAAGTGTAGTAGCCACCTTAGAGGGATGGAGGCCCATGGCATCTTGATACTTGAGGATCAGTTGTAGTTTCACAAAAAAAATTATTTGTCTTCATCTTTTTGGACAAATTGGCTCCCACATCATGCCTGCCCATGAGCTCATTGTCAAATATATCCGTTAATTGACCTAAAACACTAGGCATGTGTTAATAATCATATTTTTATACGGAAGCACATCATCTTCCTCCACTAATTTTAAAATCATCCCTTCTCTTGTATTATATTATTAAAAAATAGGAAATACTTTAAAACTTGGCTCCCAAAACATCTAAGTTTGTAGAAATGGTGAAAATATGGAAAGACCATACCTTGTCACAATGGGGACTACCTTTAAGGAGTCATAAAACCACATGCATAGACTTGAGAACCTATAATCATGATAACCAATAGTAAGATACTCAACCCCCTGCTTAATAGAACCAATTCATATTTTAGAAAAATTGACAAAACCATCCCAATGTGTAAGCCCAATATGGAAAGATGAGAATTGTATACCTACATGTATAATGTATAAGGATAGGGCATAGTGTATATCAACTACTCAATAGAGCTTGATATGATAGTTATTTAAATTCAAAAGGGCATCATATTTGAGGTGGGGCCACAAAATGCTCCACCAAGAGTGGAGTGGTTATGAGACTAGTAGAGCAAAGAAAAAAAACTCTCTATCCCAACACTAGTATTAGTGAATTATTTAGGGAGAGCCATCAAAGTGAAGCTACCCAGCCACCACTTCTCCATAGGAGTTAGGGCCAAAAAAAATAGGAAACCTTGGGCTAATTGCCCCTAACTCCAACAATAAAGGGCCTACCAAAAATTGGTGAAACCATGGCCACACCAACGCAAGGAAGGTATGCCTACAATTCCACCCCTGTACCCATAAGGAAAAAGTTGCCTAATTATCCAAACCCTACACATGCATGAATCGAGAATAGGTTGGACTTGTGAAGGGGCATGAAAATGCCTTCACAACATAAGAAAAACCAAGTGCAATGAAAGAGACACACCAACACCCAAAGGAATAGAGGGACAAAAGGGGATTTATGTTATCCTTTTAGTAAAAAATTGGATTATAAGTTATAAGCCTAATGAGCCATGAGTCAAAACTGGGGTGATAATTTCACTCACTTTCTACCATGTAAAAAATAGTCAAAAGGAGCCAACCTCTATTGAGAAACCAAAGTAAAACATACCAAGACCTAAAGGGAAAAGGACCAAAAACAAAAATTAAATTGAAACAAAATAAAAGGGAAAATAGAGGAAATATACCACCAACTTGAAAAGCACTATGTAGGATTTGAGTATGCCTACTTAAACACTCACACCACCCTCTAGATTTATCTCTCTTAGAAGCACCAAAATTGGATAATCTAGGAAATCACAGCATCCTAGAAATCAAAATTTGTTGCAAGGTCTCTTACAAAGCACAATTTTAATCGCTTAGTGAAAGTAAAAATGAGTTGTATTACCATCCTTAAAAGCTTAGTAATTATTACCTTAGGGCACATTAATTACTCTCTTTTACCTTTATGGGTAATTTTTTACCACATTCCCTTCTTAAGAGCCCTAGAAATCCCTTTCACTATGTTGAGAAACATGAGAAGAGGGATAATCTTGGATCCCTAAGTGAGACTCTTTTTAGTTTGAATACTCTTCACCTTTTATTTGGGTAGAGAAAACAAGACCTCTTTAGAGAAACAACACAAAAAACAGCCCCACTTCCTAAAAGAAGAAAGGCAAACTCAAATATCGAGGCTAAAAACTCGAAAGGTAGTTGTCGGCATAGGCCTTGCATTTGAGAATTCTAGAACTTAGCCTTTGAAATAATGAGTGCCTTACTCTTAGGAAGTTGATACCTTTAAATATGGATTCTAGATTGGAACATCCTAAATCACCATAACTCTTAAAATTTACACATGTCCAATAGTGAAGTGTGTGATTTGAAGGAGGTATATCATTTCAATTCCCAAAGAAAATAGAGAAACCAAGATTAGTCAAAAATTTGTTCATTTTTTCTTTATGGGATATCGTGCAACCTTTTTTGAGAAGTAGGTATATATTCCCCTCCTCATTGTAATTCTATTAGTTTAATGTATAGGAGATAGTACTCCTTTCCCCAAATGGAAAATTGATTTTTTTCATTTTAAGGGTATTTCTTTCACTATCCCATCCTTGTGGCCTTTTTTTCTTCACTGTGAAGAGGAAAAATTATACTTGTCTCCTATGATATCACTTGGCCTTTAAATTTTCATCAATCCTAAGTAGGGTTGATCTATTCATTCCATTCCTATAGTGATTCTTCTTTTCCCTTTTCTTGTCAACTTAGTTGACCAATGAGTTATAGAAATAAGCAGATTTGTCAAGGTTCGAAGAAGGTTGATCCTATCATGATTTAATACTCATAGTTTTCAACTATTAATAACAAGGTACTAGAATTTTTGTCGAGTGGGTACTGGAAAAATAAAATACCATAAGAAAATTTCAGTAAGTCATCTCTCATTATGGAAAGCACACAACACCTACTAGGAAGAACAACAAGATTGGACCCTAGAAATGAGAGACAAAAAAACCCAAAAGAACCAAATCAGAATGTACAAGGCACACTCACAAGGGGGGGGGCTGGGTACACTAGAAATAGTATTTGCAAGGAACTATACATATATTTTAATTAATAGGGGAGAAATAGACACCCCAACACTATCTTCTATTCAAAATAATGTTTTAAAAATTATCCATTGATCGGCAACAAGACTAGTTCTCTAGACAACGTACAACGGTGATAAGTATTATTGTGGTTCCACAATGCACACCCAATTTTGAGTCACAAAATGGGGTCCTCCTAAGTTTCAATATTCTCTATAAGGCATCTAGTTTCAAACCCCAATCCTCAACTGGGCAGTGTTGGTAGTCAAACAAAGAGAAAATCAATGTTTTTAAAACTTTGTGTGCATAAAGTTTGCACATGTGCATGTGTGCCAAGTGTGCAAATGTGCACTTAACCTCTTTTCAAGGATGCATAGTTGCACATGTGCACACCCTTGGAGGTGAGCATAAAGGCACACCCCTGAGGCCTATATAACCCCCTCCCCCACCCCCAATCATAGGCTCCCCTTCGTATTACCTATCTCCTTCAAACCTTCACATGATCACACCTTTGCACCCACCATTGTTGCATTGCTCTATTGTCAGGATACCCTAACCTCCAACATAGGGTATAACCACCAAATGAGGATGTGCACATGCACATGTGCACACCATCAATAGGTGCACCTACCAATACTAAAAAACTAACTTCCCCCTTAAGGCTACATAACAAGCTAAGTTTGCATGTGCACAAGTGTGCAACTATGCACTTTGTTATTTAAACAATAAATTTAAGGTACACTAGCATACCTTGTGCACCTACGCATGTGCACTAGGTGTGCTAATTTTCTCACTTTTTTCCCAGTTTGGGTCCAAATTAAGTCCTATTTTTCTCTTCTAACATTAGATTACTAATGTTTTCCTCTTGTGTGTAGGTACAATGGCATGATTATCATCCTCCATGGCAACAAAAATGGAACCTAAACCTGCAGCATTCATGATGCAGGAGCATCTTGGGTTCACTTGCAATCCTACATGTTTGGAGGGATTTTGGTTAATGATTATGGAGCTTGGTGAATACTAGTGCTCAACATACAATGGGAGCTCAGCATGGCCTATGGAGCTCGACATGGTCTTTGGTTGCTCGGCATGGTCTGGGAATTTGGTGTTTGCTTTAGGCCATATAACTAATTTTACTCAATGAGTTAGAGGATGAAAATTTTAAGAATTGAAGAAGGCCTAGATTTCTACCTACAATTTGAAGCATGGGTTCTAATTTATTCAGAACTAGGAGATATCATGATTTTTCTAAGACATCAATTTTGGGAATTTAATTGTTATTGTTGACCAACTTGTGGCATTTGATTTATGTATTTGTATTTAATTTGTGTTCTAGGATTACTTGTGGCTTATATTGGTATAAGTAGGGGTTGTGGGAAGTATTTAGTCATTATTCATCCATTTTGGAAAAATGGAGGCGCTTGAAGAGGAAATTTAGAGAAGAGCTAGTAGCTGGGGCTTGGAAAACAAGGAGATTGCTTGGTGGGCTTGCGAGCACAAGTTGAGATCTTCCTAGGAGGTTTCTACCAAAGTGTGGATCTGGAAAAGCTAGGGTTTGGATTGGATCTTTAGGGATCTTGTAGAACTATTATTTTAATTGCTATTGGATTTGGCCATAACCAGGAAGGCCTTACAACCTGACACATTGCATGTAATCAGTTATATTTTATGAATATATTATTATAATTTGGTATCCGATCTTGCAATATTGTTTCTTGTGGTTGTATTTCCACTATGTGGTTATCTTGCTAGGGGATAGGACATCTCCTTTGGGGATACTCCTACCTTGCACTACATTAGGTGGTATCAGAGCGAAGGTTGTTCCTAAGCATGTAGATAGATTATCAAAGCTGAGGCAATTTTCACCAAGACTTGGGTTGAAAAAGGCTGATCTTGTAGCTAATTGATCTTTTGGTTGGTGGATTTGTTACTTAGGTTTTGCTAAAATTTTGGAAAGATGCCTCCAAAAATATTGGAACCTAGGGCAATTGCTAATCTTATTGATGTTGTAGAAGAATGGGATTCAAAGAAGGTTAAAGTAGATATCAGATCTGAGTTTAAGGATGTTAGAGTAGAGATAGAATCAATGAAGAGTGACATGATTGCCGAAATTGTGAGTGCTTTAGGTGGTGTACCTAGGCATGTTGGTACTAAAGGTAGTTATTAGGAATTTGTTGAAAACTTTGAATTTACTGGATCTAGTGGTGAGGATAGTTTGATCATGTGGAGAGACCTATTGGAATTAGGGCTAGTCAGTTTGCTCGACCTGGATCTCAATTGAAGCTAAAGCATAAGATGGAGGTTTCTAATTTTTTAGGCACTTTGAATCCTAAAGACCTGATTGATTAGATTGGTGAATTGGAAGACTACTTTGAGCTTTAGGATATTGAGGATCCACTAAGAGTAAGGTTGGCATAGACTAAGTTGAAGGGACATGCTGCTCTTTGGTGGAAAGAACTACAAAGAGGTAGAGAAGAGGAAGGTGAAATGAAGATCACTAGATGGAAAGTGATGGTTTCTAAGTTTAAGGCTAAGTTCATTCCTGTTGATTATGAACTTGAGTTGTTTAAAAGGTTATAGAATCTGAAGCAAAAGAATATGATTGTGAAAGATTATACAAAGGAGTTCTACAAGTTGACTATTCAGCCTAGGCATAGAGAATTGCCAAAGGAGAAGATAGCATGGTATATCAATGGTTTGAGATTCAATATTTAGGATGAGGTTGGTATGCTAAATATTTCTTTAGTTGAGGATGCTTATCAGTATGCTTTGAGAGTAGATGAGAAGATAAAGAGGAAGAATCAAGGTAGTTCCTAGGGAAGGAGAAGCAGGATAGTTCAGCACAAGCTAAACCAAAAGTAGAAGGTGAACCAAAACCTATTGAATAGAGAAGAAGGATAGGTGGAGGTGGGTTTAGAGATAATTGTTTCAAGTGTGGTCAAGTAGGGCATAGATCTTTTGAATGTCTGATTACTAGGATAGCTTTGGTTGTGAATGAGGTCAAAGTCTAGAATACTTAGCCTAAGCAAGGAGAGAGTTTTTTGGATCAATGAGTATTGGTTGGTGAGAGGACATTGGATTCTTGTTAAAGGACTAGTTTGTTCAAAACTTGTTGTAAGTCTGGTGGTAAAGTTTACAAAGTGATTGTGGATGGTGGTAGTACTGATAACCTTGTTGTTGAATAGATGGTTTAGAAACTTGGTTTGAAGAGAATGAGACATCCTTATCCTTATAGGATTGGTTGGTTGCAAGGTGAGCATCTTTTGGAAGTGAGGAAGCAATGTCTTGTTGATTTCTAGATTGGGCAGTATAAGGATCAAGTGTTTTGTGATATTGTGGATATGAATAGTTGTCATGTGTTTCTTTGTAGACCTTGGTACTATGATTGCAGGGTTGTGCATGATTGTGTTAGGAATGTATTTACTATTGAGAAAGGTAGTCAGCAGTTTTCCCTAATTCCTTTGTAGAATGAAGAGCTTGGTAGAAGGAACCTGAGTATTGGCATTCGAGTTGAGTTGGTAGATTCAGAGAGGGTTGGAGATTAGCATGGAAAGTAGACCTAGGAAAAACCTATGGTGGATGTGAAGAAGAAGAAAAGAAAGGGAAGGAGTTTGCAAGTTGAAGACTTAGAGGACATGTAGGTGAAGAACCAATTTGGGATTTATGTGTTGAATCCCAAAAGATGTTCTTCTAGTTACTAGAACATCTTTTTGAATGTGGGGTGTCTGATACAGTAGCATCTTGGGTTCACTTGCAATCTTACATGTTTGGAGGGATTTTGGTTAATGGTTATGGAGCTTGGTGAATACTAGTGATCAGCATACACCAGGAGCCTGACATGGTCTATGAAGCTCGGCATAGTCTTTGGTTGCTTGACATGGTCTGTGAATTTGGTGTCTATTTCAAGCCATATAAATAATTTTTCACAATGAGTTAGAGGATGAAGACTTCAAGGATTGAAGAGGGTCTATATTTCTACCTATAGTTTGAAGCATGGATTCTAATTCATTAAAAACTAGGAGATATCATGATTTTTATAAGACATATATTTTCTGAATTTGACTGTTGTTGTTGGCTGACTTGTGGCATTTAATTTATGTATTTGTATTTAATTTGTCTTCTGGGCTGACTTGTGGCTTAGATTATTATAATTAGGGGTTGTGGGAAGTCTTTATTCATTAATCATCCATCATGGAGAAATGGAGGAGCTTGAAGAGAAAATTTGGAGAAGAGCTAGTAGCTAGAGGTTGGAAAACAAGGAGATTTCTTGGTGGGCTTGCAAGCACAAGTTGAGATCTTCCTAGGAGGTTTCTATAGAGTGTGGATCTAGACTAGCTAGGGTTTGGATTGGATCTTGAGGGATCTTGTAGAACTATTATTGTAATTACTATTGGATTTGGCCATAACTGGGAAGGCCTTGTAGCCCAACACATTGCATGTAATCAGTTATATTTTATGAATATATTATTATAATTTGGTATCAAATCTTGCAATATTATTTCTTTTGGTTGTATTTTTTCTACATGGTTATCTTGTTGGCAGCTAGGACATCTCCTTTGGGGCTACTCCTACCTTGCACTACGTCAATTCAAATACAAAGGAACCCCTAAAAAGTCTAGATTCCAAGATGGGCATGCAAAAATCTAGGATACAAAAATTGGCCACATTGACTAGAACACTTTCTTAACACTCTACAAAAAACCAAAGAAAATGTCATAAATGATATCATTATTGATCTGAAGTGGATTAGTGAATGTTGTATCACACCCTACATTAGTTCAATCCTCTTAACTGATCATGACACTGGTTGAACACTACATGCCAAATGAGAAGGTTGTGAAGAGTGTGATGAGAGAGATAGTCCTCAACCTTCAACCAAGGAACATTGAGAAAGTTTTCCACCACCCAAGGGAAGACCAATACTTTCAAATATCCTATGAAGGGGTAGACAGCTTGTATAGAGAAAATAAGAAAGAAGCCAAGGAATTTGTACAATCTATGTTCTTGATTGACAAGACACCATTGGGTTGGAGAGTATGAAAGGGGGACATGACTTGAGGGTACATGAAGGATGACATATGGTATTCAATTTCTCTCCTCAATAGAGAAATGGGTCTCCTTGTAGCAAGTCACCTATAAACATGGATAGTTTACTTTATTAAGACCATCAAGATTGCAAAGATTCCTATTGATTGGGTGACCATCCTGAGTGACAACTTGGATTAGCAGTTGATCTCAATCAAGACTGATCTAACATTTCAACATGACATCTTATATGGTGTATCTACTAGTAGACAAAACCACAGACTAACTAGGGTTGTACAAGAAGGGAAGAATGCAAGATGAAAATGCTTGGCCCTATGTGGTGTACCCACAATTGGAGAAGAAGAAGCTCCCACTAAAAATTATGGAATATAGGGTAGTCAATAATGTATTCATATTTGTTATCATCAATTTCATTGAAGGTCATTATGCCAAATAGATGTTAATAGATGTGGCAGTAAGGATAACTAAAGTAGGAGCCTACTACATCTAGTTTAACACATTTACATATCTATGGGTAGCTAGTACTCTTTTTTTCCCCAAGAAGCTCCCAAGGTTCCCTTTTGACTAACTTATACTTTTTTAAATAGCTCACCAACTCACTTCTGCATATGATAGAGTGAGGAAACAACACAAGAAGACTTGGGTTTTTTCAATCACCATTGGAGCATTTGAGGTAAAGTAGAAACAAGATATTGCTACCTTCAATTTAGAGTGGGGTTAGTATCCCTTATAAGATTATCAGGCTCATCACCCATATTTTTATAATATTAGGATGGTTCAGCATCTAGTGGAGAAGTAGTTCATGCATGAAGAAGCCCTTGAAGACTATTGGATGAATGTGATAGATGACTATGATGTCCACATTAGGGATTATTTTAGGATGAGTCTACATCTAGTAGAAAATATGCTAAGAATGAAAATACCCCTAAAGGCCATAGAAAAGGATGTCCCAAAGATAATGGATCCCTTGTATAACAGGGATAAAATATATGATAGGCTCATTATGAATGGTAAAAAAGGGTATGAGGAGAATGATGGCATAGATCATTGGAGCAGACATATGGTGGAACTAATAAGGGAATGTATCAAGAAGCCATTTTGGATGGATCCAATTCCCCATGCTATACCTTTACAAGCTACTACCAGGCCTCAAAAAGGGAAAGGTACCAAGATCACCATACCAACCTACCCTACTAAATAATGAGTGAGGCCAAAAATGGTACATCAACATGAATGGGAGGTTGACAATTTTGAGGGTGGCAAGGGAAAGGTAAAAGGAAAATGGTAGCCCCTAAGACAAGGAAGCAAGCAGTTGATGCCCAAGCATCAGAAGCCCACCAAGAGCCAGAGCTAGTTGAGAAAGATCAACCAAAGTAGTCACAAGAGCATGCTCAGATCGAGCAACAAGAGGTAAAAGCATTAGAAGAATAAGGGATCCCACCACCAAGAACCTCGAAGGAAGAAACCTCCATGTTGATTCTTAATAGAGCTTGAACAGAAAAAACTATGGTAGGTGTCAAGAGGAGGAAATTGGAAAAGAAGAGCACTCCCTCACCATAGGTACCAAAAACCATTCCAAAAGTAAAGGATGAGGAAGAAGGGGAAATTTTAAATTTTTCCCCTTAAATAAAAGAACCTGCTCAACTAAGGTAGTAGAGAAGGAGAGGAGGAGAAGCTCTACTCAAATACCTTCATCTTCTCCTATGGAGCCCATCTAGGTGGAAAATTTAGAAGATGAATGAGACAAGTGGATAGTTAAGATGGAAGGTGAAGGAACAGATATCCTAATCTCTTAGATTTTTATTTCATTCCAATGGGTGTCGAGATGGTAGGAGAAAAGATAAGAGATACTCTATTAAACAAGTCATTAGGAGAGGAATAGAATAGATTTCCTCATCTGCCTCAAGGACCTCTTGGAATTCTACCACCACCACCATAGGACATGCTCGTAGTGATGGATAAAGAGTCAATCACTCCATGTCCTCCAATAGTCCAAGCAAAAGAGGAATTCGTGGTGCCAAGGAAGGAGAATATCAACAACTTCATACCAATGAAGTGTGTGAAGAAGGGCAATAGCAGAAGAAGCTCAACAAGTTCCCTTAGATATGGAGGCCAAATTCTTAGCCCAGCATGGTATAGAAACTCCCTTTAAAGAACCTTGTCAACATGAGAAGACTCCAGAGAGAAGTAATAAGGGAAAGAAGCTTGCTTCAAAACCAAATTCTTCAACCAAATATATGTCACTAATGGGGACAATGGTTGGAAATATTATGATAGGCTAAGTTACTGAGAGGGTAGGGGTGAATTAGTAACCAATAAAACTTAATCCTTAATTAGAAATTAATCCTTTATGAGTATTTTGATCTAATTGCATGCATGAGAAACTAAAAACATTAAAGCATTCATAACACTTTGACACACATTTTGGTGACCTAGAAACCTTCCAAATAGAAAGTAAAACTAGGGTGGGGATGATAACCACAAGATTTAGTACTATAGTCTAAAGTTGGCTTGTTAAGGCTTACAATGATCACTTCTAATGATCTACCTTGTTACAATCAATAAGGACTATTAGATCTACCTTGCAAAAGGATTTACAAACATACAATGAAGTATGCACTCAATAAAGAGATTTACATAAGACTATTAAGTCTACCTTGTGAAAGGATTTGACTAATCCACTTGTTAGGATAAAATAGTAGCTAATATCTTATCTGTAACTTGGTTTTTTGAATGAGATTCCTTTGAGTATAGTAATTACCTTCCTATGATAGACAAATCTTTTTTGCTCCTTATACTATTGTAGGCTTTGTAATTCACTCTTATGCTCCTTTATTCTTATTACATTAATTTCATGCCATACATTGGATGTGATACAATATGTTACATATATACCAATCTAATTTACAAATTATAAAGTTAGCCACAACACAAGTTTACACAAAAACCACAAAGTCGGCCCAATTATAGGAACTTGGGTTCTAAAGACTAGCTTGATGAGGTTCTAATACTTGGCATCCATTGTCAATTCTTGACATCATCATGCACTTGGTAGACATAGAAGCTTAGTCCATAGTGATCACTTCCATGTAGTCTTGAACTCAGTTTGCACTAGTGACTTGGTGAATATTATGAAACTTACCATATAAACTAAATCACTCGATTCACACTACATAGCTCAGTCAATTATATCACTATGAGCTCATTATTAACTAAGTCACTTAGTTAACATTGAGTGGCTTAGTTAACACTAGACTCACATCACATCAACTATGAACTCAATAAGCATTGCATAACTTGGTTTACACTGATAAACTTGATATACACTAAGATGCTTAGTTTATACTACTAATCAACACCTTAGTAGTAACTACTTGGTAGAAACTAAATATTGTCCGTTGGACTTGGTAGTAACTGTAGAACTCGGTAGATACTAAAATGCTTGGTTGACATTGTTAACTATACATTGTGCTCAGTAGATACAATCTAAATAAGTGTATGTTACTAATAATAAACACAATTGTAATGTCAATAACTAAGCTATCATGGCTGAAGAAGGAGGTCATGTTTTGATAGAAGAAAAAAAATGTAGCTAATAGAAGAGGACAGAGTGACAAAATTGATAAAAGTGATAAAGAAGCCTGAGCCACCTAAGGGTGATGTTAGAACACTTTCCTTCATCATAGAGAATCAAGATCAAGACCTTCTAGACCATATTACCATTCCTCATCCTCATGCTGACACCAAAGAAATGACTCCTAATCTTCTAATGAAGAAAATCATATTGGGAAAGCCCATGGTTAACATAGCTAAAGTGTTGATCACTATAGGTCTCAAGAAAGTGTTCAAGCACTTGGATAAGGATGAATTAGAGCTAATAATGTTGTGAAAGAAAAATGAGCTATAAGAGGCTACCTGAATAAAATTGACCTAGAAAATCTTGAGATCTCTCTTGGAGCTGCACTTGGAAGGAAATAGATGGGTCCACAGATGGATTCATTTTTGGAAGCATGTCAGTAATGGCATGATAGTTTTGAGGAGCTATGAGTGCAAATAATACAAGTCAATTTGAAGTTTTTGCACCATATCTAGACTAATTTCGACAAGTTGGTTTCCATTATAAACCAATATTTTGAGCTGGTGAATGAAGTGTGTACCTGGGCTAATGATCTACAAGCACTTAGATCTATAAAAGACCAAAGGTATTGGATGTTGATGGAAATATACTCACCAAAAGAGCTAGATAAGCTAGAAAACTAGATAGAGAATATATCCTAAGGGAATAAGGTTATGGAAGGATTACATGATGGAATCTAGGAAACAAAGGATCAAGCTCAAGAACAATTTTTGGAAGCAAAAAAGTACTATAATGCTGCTAGCCTTGAGATTTCTAAAGATGAGTCAAAGACCAAGCTTTATTCAATGCAATCAATAGTTCAAAAAATTATGGATACATTAAAAAAGCTTTGTTAGAAGACGATGCATGTAAAGTATTCAAAACTGAAGGAGCATTGTTGGAACTAAACACCAAGCTTGAAGATTTTGCAGAAACTAGGATAGAAGTAAGCAACTACCTGTTAGTGTAAATAATTAATTATTATTTACACCTTACTTAAGTTTACTTAGGCTAAATGCATTATTTTATTATTTATCATGTAGACACTTAGGAGTATGCGTACTCATATGAGTTGTCTTGTTGACAAAACAAGAGTTAGCAACTCATTTTAGTGCATGATCTTTACAATACAGGAGTTTGCATAATCAACTGAGTTGTCATGTAGACAACATAGTAGTTCGCACTCTAATTAAGCACATGGTGTCTACAACATAATTTTATCTGACACACCTATGTAATCTTATACTTTCATCATTGCATAAACTTCTATGCTCAATGGATGATAGTCCACTCTTGGTGTACATGTGCTTAGTTGTGAGGCTTATCATTTTGCTAACTCCTAGTCATTCTAGAGGCCTTTATCTATAAGCACTTCTAGTGTACATGTACATTAATTCATTCATCAATTATCACTTATTGAATGATTTGATATCCAAAGATTCAAACATCAATTCATTCTCATATTGTTATTATGATCATACATCATTTGGTTCATATTGTTCTTTGTTCTTGAGCTTCTTGATCTTGGCATCATTTTTCCCTAAGGCAAATTCTTACATGGTATCAGAGCCACAGGAGCATCATTTCATAACCATTGGAGACCATTTTTGGTTCACCTCTCAGAGGACCATGATTTAGATCCAAAATATCTACAGCTATTGGAAGCATCTAGAGCCAAAGTGAACCTCATGATTGCATTTGGAGTGTTGATTTGGTAAATTTTGACTATAAATTTACTACCCTAGGCCATAGTCAAATTAGAGGTTAAAAAAATTTGCAGACCGAAACCGAAGACCCAATTTGTGAAACTAGTATGATGTCATTAGATCTATGCAATTAATTTTTAGATCTACATTTTTTATTTGCATCTCTACAATTTTTTCAAATCAACACTATTTTTCAATAAAAATTTGGCCATCAGGCTAGTAGGAGAGTTTTTTAGGTAAAGATTGAAGCTTGCTGGTGTAAATTAGATATTGGCATCATATATAGAAGGTCAAAAAACCCCCAAATCAACTTTTGTTTCATCAAAATTGAACATCTGAGGTGAAATCTAGAGTCAATTGATTTTTGAAGGTGCAATGGTAGCGATATAGGAAAAATAATTATAGAGGTGATTTTCAAACAACAATATCTCCCTCATACAGACTCCTTTTTTTGAGAATTTTTTTTTGTTTTGGGGTAGAATTTTGTGATCTACACATTGGTGCAAGATATTTGAGGTCTTTGTTCCTAAATTTTTCTACAAATCACAAAACCCAATTTTTGCAACTTCAAAGTCTTATTCTAGGCTCATCTGGACACATATTCAGGTGCTATTTTTTTGAAAATGCATGATTTTTTGTCTACTTTCTAGATCTAGTATCAGTTTGGAGTAATGTTGAGTAGACATAGTACTTTCAAATTTTGGTCTCATTTTGTTTTATTGTCACTTGTAATTAATTAGATCCTTGAGAAGTCTTGTGTCTTATCTTGTTGAGTCCAATATAGCTTCATATTTGTTGTTGTACCTAGAAAATAAGAAGTCCACTTATGTTCATTTGGAAAAGTGGCATATTGTAAATGCACTAACTATAAAGTACCAAATAATACATTGGGGGGGCTTCTTTGATTTTCTTTACATTTTGGGGGGTGCATATATTTATTAATCTCATGGAGTCATGTCACAATAGTTAGTTTGGTTCAAAATTGAAGTTGACAAAAAGGAACTATCACAAATGGAGTGCTTTGATGATTGATCATCTAAGAGAGCATAAGAAGTATTTCCTTTTCTATGTTCCAAAGAACTGCCCTCTTACACTAATCAATGCCTATTCACATAATTGTGCAAACCATTTGTTTCAATATCAATTTTGATTATTTTGATGTCCTTAGAAAGGTCAGTAAACCTTATGACCTTTGGATGAACCTTTGTAAAGCATATGGAGATCCAATAGTTCCTCCATTTCTAGAGGACATTCTACCTCTAGTCAATCCAATTATGGTACCTTCAACTCTAATTGAGATCCTACCTCTTGATGCTCTTGTTGCTTCTACCAATCTAGTTCTAGACATAGATGCTCATAATTTAGTGTAGTAGGAAACACCATGTCTTCCTATTTTAGCTTCATGGATGACTTCCTTCTAGACATTATAGTGTTATTTGTGAAGCCTTACATTCAAGATGTGGGAGACATCGTTGATGACATCCAGCTTATCTTTGTTGAGGAGACTTCTTCTTTACTTGTTGCAAGGGAACACTTTGACCCTCCACCACTTTAGCTTTCTTTCAAGACTGAAATGATTGTGGATACTTCTCTATAGTAGTTGGAGAAAGACGTTTTTACTTTGAAGGAGACATATTAGTCTTTGGAGATTGTATTCCAGTTTCCTCAGACATCATATCTTCTAAGGATTCTTCCTATTAGTTGGGGAACATTCTCTGCAACACCTATGGCACCATTTCTTCATACAAGGAGGAACTTTATTTAGCCTTTTATGGTGTAGCTTCTTTAGTCATCAAGGAGCTTCTTTCATGGGTGTGCATTCATCATTGAGGGGAGGCTACATTGCTTCTCTTCCCATATCTTCCTATCAAGATTGTCTTTGGAGGTTGATTCAATTTCATACATGGACATGTTACCTTGTTTTCCACCTTCTTTTAGGCATCCACCAGATTGGTTCCTAGCATCTAGACTCATCTAAGACTCTTCAACATATGAGCAGACTTCAGAGAAAGCATTCATAGCATACTACATATGGATCCCTCTTCCATCTTCCTATCCATAATGCAAAGCATATTTGCACCTATACTTGGTGTATCTTCTTCCTAAAGGGAGAAACATTTTTTGTCAGCATTGGATTTTATTTTGTCTTCAAGCACTCATCATTAGGAGATCCTTCACTAAGGGGAGGATTTCATGGAGGTATTCTCTATTGTATATGCATGATGTATGTCATAATAGGATGGTCTTGATTTCTCCATCCATACATGCATCTTTCCTTATTGTACTTATCTCTCTTTTTGGGGGAGGGTTTTTCCCATGAGGTTTTCCTTCTTTCTCCATTTTTAGAAAGATTTCATTGCATTGCATTGTATGTACAGCATTGCATTTTTACATGGGTACCTATAATGGCCTCATAGTTGAGACCCATTATGCATTTTTATCATAGCTTTTGTGAGCTTAAGTGCATTCCCTAAAGTTTCACTTAAGGAGGGGTGTTAGTGTAAATAATTAATTATTATTTACACCTTAATTAAGTTTACTTAGGTTAAATTCATTATTTTATCATTTATCATGTAGACACCTAGGAGTATGCATACTCATATGAGTTGTCTTGTTGACAACACAAGAGTTAGGAACTCATTTTAGCACATGATGTCTACAACACAAGAGTTTGCATAATTAAAGGTAGACAACATAGTTGTTTGTACTTTAATTAAGCATATGGTGTCTACAACATAATTTCATGTGACACACCTATGTAATCTTATCCTGTCATCATTGCACAAACTCCTTTACTCAATGGAGGATAATCCACTCTTGGTGGACATGTGCTTAGTTGTGAGGCTTATAATTTTCTTAACTCCTAGTCATTTTAGAGGCTTTTATATGCAAGCACTTCTAGTGTACATGTACATTAATTCATTCATCAATTATCAATTATTGAATGATCTAATATCCAAAGATTTAGGCATCAATTCATTCTCATATTGTTATTATGATCATACATCATTTGGTCCATATTTTGTTTTGTTCCAGAGCTTCTTGATCTTGGAATCATTTTTCCCTAAGGCAAATTCTTACATGGTATCAGAGCTATACCAAATTCTTACGCTACTAAAAAGTAGTTAAGAATAAATATGATGCATTTTATTTTTCAGAGGCTAGTGAAGTAGAGATAATAAAAAAGTTCAAGAGAAAACATCTACACATCATTTTGGTATAAAGGGGAAGAAAACCCAGATGCTAGAAATTTAGTTTTGACACTTAGAAGATTTTTTGGTTTTTTGGATCCTGTCACCAACATGTGCAGGTGCACAGATGTGATTTTCACAAAGGTGTGTAGATAGATTTGAAGAAGAAGTAGTACAGTGATAGTTAACTTTTAGTTGCTATTTTAGAGCATTTCATGCATCAGAAATTCATTTTGATGGAAATTCAACTTGTAGAAATGCCTAAAGAAGGTTGAGCTTTCATTTTTAGAGCTCCCAGAGACTTCTAGATCATCTCATGGCTTCTATCTTTTATATACTCATTCTTTTATTCTTTTAAGACATGTAAAGGCCCGTGCACCCATTAATGGTTATAAACAAAAGTAAAGACCTACTTAGCACCATTTGGAGAGTCAGTTTGTATATAATTAGCTTTATTTTATTAGTTTTTAGCATAATTTTTTATTTAAATAACTCTCACTTGTAACACAAAGGGATGAGATGATTTCATTTAATTACATGGATGTAATATGTACTCTAGGTTGTGCTATTGAGCTCTCTTTCTAAGTTTAGTAATTCTTGTTAGAGTGTGTTATTTTTGTGAATGCATGTTCATGAATAATAATTGAGCCAATGATTTTACTATGTTGTTATGGTTGTGTGATCTTTTAGTCCTATTGTTTTCCTTGTGTCAACAAGTTCCATTGTTGTGATAAATTGGAGAAAGGATCATCTTTGTTCTTGCATAGCATTTTGTCTCATGTGACTGCACTTTCCATGGCCTCACAATTTGATGAAACATGAAACATCTTTCGATTATTATTGAAGTTCCCTTTGATGATTGCATCGGTGGAGTTGAGGAAGCATCTTTCCTAATTTCATTGGTTTCCTACCAAGATCCTTTTGATAATTTAATTCGCAGATATGTTGTTACTTTGGCTTATGTCTGTTAGGAATTTCCCTTTCAGCAATTTTCCTAAACTCTCTTGTTACTCTATCTTTTTTATCTTTTTTATTTTCTTTTCAAACATTTGGTTAAAATGTGAATTCATATAGTTGCATTGATAAATTGCATTCATCATAAAACAAAAAATAAAAAATATATCTCTTCTTGGTTACATTTAAACAATAGGTTGTGTAGATTCGTTAGAACCAATAAAAGCCTCCTTGTGAACATACACATTTATCTTTAATTGAGTTACCAAGAAGGTTGAAAAATAGCCATCCAAAACCTTGGAGTTGTTTATTGATCATCTTTTCAAGAGAGAGATTTGAAACAATTTCTATCATTTAGCATCGTACAAAATGACAACTCAACAAGTACTAGCCCCATAGATCTCTACAATATAATAAGGAAGATTGATTTCTTGTAAGTTAGATGTCATAGCCCAAAGGTTTTAGCCATGGCTTCATTCTTTCTAGAGTACATTCCTTAGGTTTGTAAAATGATAGTGTCCTTAGGAAGGGCTTTATCATTATGTAGCCAAATTATTGCAAAGTTGGTCATGAGGTTACCAAACACAACCTTGATAGGGTATGGATCTACTAAGATCCCATACCACATATGTGAAAAGGTAGTCAACTTAGTGAATGTGAATGTTCTTATAGTATTTTTTAATCTGCATGGATCTAAACATCACCAAGACCAAATGTTAGTCACTTGCAGTTTAACTAGAGTTTTCCCTCCTTCTAGTGTTATTTATCTCTTGATATAACTTTGTTTCAAGCACTACCAACATAGTAACAATTATTAATAGATTGGGATGTTTAGCCAATTTCATATAAAATAATAGAGAGAGAAACTCCCAGCTCCCAAGATCCTATAAGTTGGGTCTTAATCGTGCAAGGAACAAGCAAAGTTGGATGAAGGTGGTGACTATATTTATTAGAAGGTGGGCATAATCTACAGCTAGTCTCTGTGTTCATAGGATTTTAAGCATAGAGTCCTACAAACTAAGTTGGGTAGGTATCATAGGATGGAACCAAAGGGAGTACAGAAAGAAAATAAAAAGAAGAACCTATAGAGTTAGATATTTAATCTACCTATATTCTACTTTGGTACCACTATTATCAATAATACACACTTGAATGGTAGAATAACTTAAATACATGCTCAATCAATCAATATAATATTATTAAGAGATACAAATGAAATAGTAAAAAATTATATAAGTTTATTTAGTGTTATCCAAGCCAAGGAAGATAACAATAACAATATAGAAAAATCTCACTACTTTCAAAGATAAATGAATCCCATAGTAATCACTCTGGGATATGTCTACTCTAATAACAACTTAAAATACCAAGGAATGGGTTAGATATAAGAGCACTAACACTTCCAAGAAGCCAAATATATATTAATTCCCTAAGATAAATATTATAGGTGTGTATGTGTTGGAAATATTCAAGATATGACAGGTTACTGAGAGAGGAGGGGTGAATCAGTAACTTCAAAACTTTAAACAATTCAGCACTTTAACCATATATACTATTCACCATTTATTCATCTAATCTACTGCATATATGAGAAATCAAACATCCATAACACATGTGCACAGTGATTTGGTAACCCAGAAACCTTCCAAACTAGAAAGTAAAATTGGGGTGGGGATGATATCCACAAAACTTCATTACTGTAGTATGAAGTTGGCTTGTTAAGGCTTACATTGACCACTTCTGGTGATCTACCTTGTTAGGAGCACAAAGGACTGCTAGGTCCACCTTGTTAGATGATTTACAAACATACACTGAAGTATGCACTTTGTTAGGAGATTTATACAAAGACTGTTAAGTCTACCCTATTAAAGGATTTACAAAACTGATTCACCTGTTAGGATGAAACAATGGATCTACTTACAAACTTGATTTTCTGATTAGATCCTTGAAGTATAGATCACCTCTTGTGACTAATGAGTCTTTACTACTCCTTGTAGACCTTGCTGAAAACTCTGCTCTTTTGCTGATTTGCTTTCATTCTTCTCAAAACATTACATGTCTCTCTTTTATACTTCCTTACATATATTGTAAATGATATAATACATTACATATATACCATTCCAATAATTACAATTGCAAGATCGGCCAAAATACAAGTGAACAAAATATTACAGAGTTAGCCAAATAGTAAATAACTCGAGTTTACTGAACTGACTCAGTGACCTTCTGATACTCGGCATCCACTGCATTACTCGACATTGTCATGAACTCGGTAGAAGTGAAGGCTTAGTCCATACTAATCACTTGATGTATTTCTAAACTCGGTAACCATTGGAGACTCGGTAGATATAGTATCACTAGGTAAAAATTGAATCCTTTGTTTACCTTGCTTTCACTCGGTAAACACTACACTTTCATTACTCGGTAAACACTGCGCTTCCATCACTCGATAAACATTGCACTTTCATTACTCGATAAACACTGCACTTCCATCACTCAATAAACATTGTGAAGCTCAGTGAACATTGGAATGCTCAGTGTGAACTGTGAAGCTCGGTTAACACTAGAATGCTCAGTGTGAATTGCAAAGCTCGATATGAACTACTGGAGTGATGAACCTATAAGGTAACCACTGAATGCTCAATATACATTGTAGATACTTAGTGTAAACTATGAAGCTCAGTGAGTGTAGGAAACTGAGTGCTCAGCTCGGTAGCTATACTAATATAGATAAGTGTTGTCACTAATGGAAATAATAACTTAATGCCAACAATCTCCCCCTTTGGCATTAGTGACAAAAACACTTATAAGCCAAAACATATGTACATTACCTGACTCAATGAATTTTGGTTTTTCAAAATTTATCTTTGTAGAACTGCTACATATATATTTCTATATACCTTCTTGATGACTTATAATGTATATACAATGATACTCATGTACACATGCTAACTCTAATGAGTGCTAACTCCCCATATCACTTATAGTGATACCTCTCCTCATTTATTATGTTGAATCTCTGAATCTCTCCCCCTTTTTGACAATAATGCCAAAGGAATACATATATATAGTTTATATGGCTACACCAAAGTGAGATAGAAATTCTTGATGTACCTTAAGGATGGTTGCAAAAGTACTATCCCAAGTTTGCTGCAAAATTTGAGAGGTGGAGAGAGCAATTTGAACTTCTACTGATAATTGGATCAAGTGATCAGCCACTGAGAAGTTCTAATCTTGGACCAATGTTTTGTAATGAGCAAGATGTTTCTGCATTGTGTCCATGATAGGAAGGATCATGTTCTGGATGTCTATGAGTGTAGACTAGATCCTAGCTTCCTCTCTCAATAGTTTTTCCTATACATCTACCAAATATCTGATCTTGGTGTGATGGGAAGTTGTGGAGGAGGAGTCCACCTTTAACTTGGATGCACTTGATTGCATATCAATGTCAATCTTATTTAACTTATCCTTTATTTCTTTAGTAAAACCAAAAACATCACAAATTTTGGCAAAAAGTGATGCTACATTATTAAAAGAATTTTCAAAATTTCCCAAAAATGTTGACAATTCAACTTGCTTGATTTCTATCTTTTGAGCAATATGCTCTAGCACTTTATTATCAAATTTATTTTCAAATTTCTCAATAAGTTTCTCTTGTCTGAAAGAATCTTCATTAAATTTGTGTACTGCCTCTTCTAACTGAATCAAAATGTGTTGAGTAGAATCTACTTCAACACCTATGGCATCTATAATTATATTTTTGGAATTTTCAATTATTCTATATTCCTTATCCCTTTCTAATCTTAATTGTTTCTACATAGCTTTCATCTCTATGAGTTGATTGGCTAACCTCATCTCTTCAATGGTAGCATTGTTATAATCAATCTTTGGAATCACTATCTCTATGTCTAAGTGAATATCTTTTTCAATTTCTTTTCCACTAATCAGAAGTTTAATGGATGCTTTTTTTTGACTTTAGTGATGATTGGTTTGACCTTAGGAACAAACACAATAGTGGATATAGAAGGGCTAGCAGTGAAAATTGGGATAGGACTTGAGGATTGAATGTCAATAGAAGTATTCACCGGATCAAAAACACTTCCCAAAAATGGTATCATACTTGGTAAAGTACCCATAGTAGAATCTGAGCTAATTGGAGTGGAATTGGATACAAATGATGCTAACAAAAACAAAACTGTAGAACTTACTATAATTGATGAAAAAAAAATTGTGTAACTTACTGATAAACTCACTGATGGTGAAGGAACTGAGGAGGCTGGCTCAATAGCTAAAGAAGTGACAGATAGCTTGGTAGATGAAGTGCTTGACACATCTATTTTAGATACTTGGAGCTGGGAGTGGTTGGTGAAGATTGAGCAATTGATGTGGCAATTGTGCTCACAATGTCACTTGCAGAAGTTGTCTCCATAGTGGATGTAACAATCTGTGGTGGAGAGTGAGGAAGGGATGTAATCACGTCTGCTACAATTTTAACTAGATCCTCTTCATCTTTTCCTTCCTCATGTGCTTCTTCCTCCTTGTCTTCTCCCTCTTTTTCTTTCATTAGTGCATGCAGCTCTCCTAGAGTAACTATGATGGATGGAGTGCTATCAAAATCATCACTATCACTACTGTCATCATCCTTGATTTCAACTCGATCTTCATTGGGCTTTTGTAGATGATAGATGTTCTTCCACATGTTTGTTGCATCATTTACAACATGCTCAATGTCTTTAATTAAAATAAAACATGTGTGAAATCTAATCATCATTTTACCTTCATGTTTCTTCATAGTTGCCTTTAATTCTACTTCAGTAAGACTCAGTAGAAGATTCCTCGGGGATTGCTCATACATGTCTTTGGCCATTTTTGTGGTTGACTCCCATCTTGGTTGCAATCTCTCCAATAGCTCTTTGGAGATTTGAGGGGCGAGCTAGTCTAGGGAGTATTTCCATTTTCCCTTCTTATTGAGTACAAGTTCCTTAATCTACATTTTATCTACATCAGTTCTTGTTTCAAATTTCAATGCCTTGAAATTTGTGATGCCAGCTCCCTCTTCCAATTTTTTAAGCCTTTCCTCAAATGTGAGTGGAGGCCTAACAAGTATAGGTTCCTGCTTGCCTTTTCTAGTTCTTCTAGAGAATACTATAGTAGGCTTCTTCTTAGGTTTGGTAATAATTGCCTTACCTTTCTTCTTTGGCAGTTCCTCTTTAGATTCATGTTCTTCTTTTTCTTCACCTCCTTCTTCTTCATCATCATCTTCTTCATCCTCACCTTTTCCTCTTGTAAGCATATGGGGGCCAGTAGTAGTTTTCAACATAGCTATCTTCCTCTTGCCTTTTCTTATAGCCTGGGGTAGCTTGATTTCAAGCTCAATTCTGGCCTTTGACTCATCATATGTTCTAAAAATTGGTTGCTTTGGGTCTACTATCTCATTCACTAGTGCTTCAATAATTTCCCTAGCCTCATCAATATTAACCTCATAAGGAAGAGGTTTCACCCATGCAACTCGGGGTCTGACTACTTAAATGTATACTTTATCACAATCAACCATAAAGCATACATCATCTTTGTAGTCCTCAACAAATTTTGGTGGAATTCATAACCTATTAATCATCCTTTCCTTGAAATCTTCAAAATAATTATCCATGATGCTATCAAAATTTTCACCCATTTCTACTACAAACTCATTTATCTAATAAAGAATAGGAATATCTTTTCTCCACACTATAGTTCCTTTAGATGGAAAGAATTTTTGAATATAGAAGAATAAACAAGTCAACAAAGAACCAAATTTATAGGGATTGTTCTTTGAATTCCTTATACTATCCATGCTCTTGTTTAATTGTTTCAATAGTAATTCTAATAGGTCAAATTCAAAGTTCTTCTTTATAATTTTGAAGGCCAAATCTACAGCCTCATAGGGTATACTATTTAGTCGAATAGAGCTATAGATTTTGTGGGCAATGACATGAGTGGAAAATCTTACTTCGACATTAGATACAGTGCTAACCTTCAAACCTCTACCATCCCATTCAGTTAGGGTTTACTTCTGTAACTCATCTCGTCCTAGGGTTTTGGTAACCTTCACTTTGTTGAGCATAGAGAGACCCATGATTTTGTGAATCATCTTCGTTGTGATTAACACTAGCTTCTCTAACCATAGTTTCCCATTGTACACCCAACTCAAAATATACCTAATCCACTTGGTTTGGAAGCTTTTTGGCATATGCGAGATATGAGTCAAGCTGTTGGTTTCAAGATGCTTATGCTCAATCTTCAAAGAGCCATCAACACTCATTTCTCCTAGGGCATTGTCCATCTCTAGGTTTCTAATCTCTTGAACAAAATATTTAAAATGTGTACAAATATCATTTATAAGGAGTACCTTTGGTGGAATTTGAGATTGAGCATTGTTAGGGTCAAGTGATTCTGCAACGGCCAAAACAATTTTGAAGTTGGGCACTTTCCATTCTATACCCTTTACCAGCATCTCTAAACCCTTCTTTGGCTTGGTGCCATTGCTGCTCCTAGATGCCATTGATGCTCGATAAAAGATAGAAAATTTTTGAACAAATCTTTTGCTAGAAAATTGCTTGGAATCACTTGGAATTGCTTACATTACACCTGAAAATTTCTTAGCTCTAAAATCACGATGAAGAATGAAATCAAATTCTACCCTTTTGATGATAATTTTGTCATTAATGCTTGGTACGAAGGTAGCTAAGATGACATAGTGCTTGATAGGCTATCATTCACTTTCTCGATAGAAGCTTGCAACTCGATGATTGAATAAAACTTTTGTTGCTCCCGACCTAGCTTGGCAAGGTCTTCAATCAACTTTCCTCGGTAGATGCAACTTGGCAAAAGATATGCTTTCTTTGATCCTTGTGTATCTGGAATATTGATTTGATCATTTTTCTTTCTTTTATGTTGAAACTACTTGAGATATCACTAGAAGATGCAGTTCCATATTCTCCTTTATGAATCTAATTGGAAATGGTGGAGTCGCCCACTTCTTGAGTGGCATTGCCATCATTTGAACTATCTTGCTCGGTAGATTTTGGAATCCACTATTGCCTCATCTACTTCCGAATGTTATTAGATTTAGTTTTCTTTTCATCTTCAACTCTTCCTATGTTCATGCAATTTTTAGCTATATGACCGAGTTCAGTGCATGTATAACACCTTACAGTAGTGTCCTTGATCTTTGCTCAAGCTGTCAAGCTTTGTCCTAAGAACCAAACTGCTCTGATACCAATTGTTGGAAATATTCAAGATATGATAGGTTACTGAGAGGGGAGGGGTGAATCAGTAACTTCAAAACTTTAAACAATTCAGCACTTTAACCATATATACTATTCACCATTTATTCATCTAATCTACTAAATATATGAGAAATCAAACATCCATAACATATGTACACAATGATTTGGTAAACCAGAAACCTTCCAAAATAGAAAGTAAAACTAGGGTGGGGGTGATACCCATAAAACTTTGTTATTGTAGTATGAAGTTGGCCTGTTAAGGCTTACATTGACCACTTCTGGTAATCTGCCCTGTTAGGAGTACAAAGGACTGCTAGGTCCACCTTGTTAGAGGATTTACAAACATATACTCAAGTATGCACTCTATTAGGAGATTTATACAAAGACTATTAATTCTACCCTATTAAAGGATTTACAAAACTGATTCACCTATTAGGATGAAATAGTGGATCTACTTACAAACTTGATTTGCTGATTAGATCTTTGAAGTATAGATCACCTCTTATGACTGATGAATCTTTACTACTCCTTGTAGACCTTGCTGAATACTATTCTCTTCTGCTGATTTGCTTTAATTCTTCTCAAAACATTACATGTCTCTCTTTTATACTTCCTTACATATATTGTAAATGATATAATACATTACATAGATACCATTCCAATAATTACAATTGCAAGGTCGACCAAAACACAAGTGAACAAAATATTATTGATTCAGCCAAATAGTAAATAACTTGGGTTCACTGAACTGACTCAGTTACCTTCTGATACTTGGCATCCACTGTATTACTTGGTAGAAGTGAAGGCTTGGTCCATACTAATCACTTGACATAGTTATGAACTCGGTAACCATTGGAGACTCGGTAGATATAGTATCACTCAATAAAAATTGAATCCTTTGCTTACCTTGCTTTCACTCTGTAAACACTACACTTTCATTACTCAGTAAACATTTTGTTTCCATCACTCAATAAACATTGCACTTTCATAACTCAATAAACATTGCACTTCCATCACCAGGTAAACATTGTGAAGCTTGGTGAACACTGGAATGCTCGGTGTGAACTATGAAGCTCGATTAACACTAGAATGCTCGGTGTGAACTGTGAAGCTCGGTATGAACTACTTAAGTGATGAACCTATAAGGTAACCACTGAATGCTTGGTATACACTGTAGATGCTCGATGTAAATTTTGAAGCTCAGTGAGTGGAGGAAACTGAGTGCTGAGCTCAGTAGCCATACTAATATAGATAAGTGTTGTCACTAATGGAAATCATAACTTAATGTCAACAGTATGGCTATCCAAAAAATGTAGCAATGGACACTAGATGACAAAATTAAAAATTTGATCAACCCATTTAGAGTCTTTTGTATACCTATTGATACTAAATATTTCCACTATTACAAAATATCTATACAAAATCTGATACATCAAAATGTTGGTAAGTGGTTATCAAGAATAATGCTCTTACCTATCTACCGTATTTAATACTTATGATGCACAACTACAACTTGTAGTATTTACATCATTGCATAAAATAAAGAAAGACTAAGATATAGAAAAGGAGGTAGCCAAAATTAGATATCACTGTCCTCCTATCAAGGAAGTAATGATTTTACACATTTTTGGCTTGAGTTCATTTGACCAACCTCTACCCACTTGGTAATAAATTACTTCACAATTTTTTTGTGGTGAAAAAACCAATACTTCTTTACATGTCACCTCCACAACCATCAAAATAATTATACTTTACCTTGAGGTTTTGAGTTTAAGTACTTACCAATTACCATCAAGGTGTTTTATTCATATATATTTGGCCCTCTTTCTGTGGCCCTATGAAATTTTTAAATGAACTTGGAGACACTCGCCATATCAAGGCTCTTGACACAATGGAGTTTCCCCTAGGATTCCTCCATTTGTTGTTTATTATCCTCAATGATAAACTCCAAGTGTCTTGTCTCCTCTTATGCCTCCTAAGATTTAAGCATTATTCCATTTAGAGCCTTCATGGACACAATACAAAAACCTCTAGAACCTAAAACTATTCCTTCCAAATTCTCATCAAACTGATTGAGGATGAAATGTATGAGAGCCCATCCCCATTTATCCCATAGATCAGATCTTGTGATGGCCTTTGCCAATTTCAAGAAATTGACCAACTAATTATGGAGCTTGGTATTGTTAGGCCTCATGGTGGCCAATAGTGGATTTATTATCTTGATCTACTATCAAATCAATTGATAACTTAAATAAAAATATGTTGGATCTTCCCCTCATAATATATCTAGGTCCTATATAACATCATCACCTAATTGTAGTACTTCATTAAGGGCTTCCCTTAGCTAGACTAATTCATGTTCTTCTCCACCTCATTACCCCAATACATAACCCATCGTGGTCCCCAAGCTATCCCCCTTGAAAAATATAGTCAATGAAGAGGACAAGGCTTTTCTTATGCAATTTACTTTCTTCAAGATCCATCCATCTACCTATATAGCTTTCTCCTTCATTGTCCTTAATTATGTGAGCTTCTCTAGGGGTATAGGAGCACTCATCTATGACGAAGAAGGAGTCAAAGGGGTAGCCACAATTGGTGGAGCCAATTCAACTAGCAGTTCCTTGTAACCTTCTATCTCTGCTTCAAGCTTGATATTGTACCTATCGTGCACACTCTCCTTCACCCAAACAATGTTTTCTAGTTTACTATCTAGAGATTGGTGTCCTAAGGACACTTTGGTGACCATATATTATTTGGGTTGGAATTCCCCTTCATTTTTTCCTATGGGTGGGACCTCTATTATGGCTACCACCTTCTCATCAAGCTCATTCTTTACCATATCTATTAATGTTACTATAGTAGGTGGACTAGCCCATTTCTTATTTTTCTCCTTCACCAACCTCTTTTGGGTCCCCTAATTCTTAGCACAATAGACATCAGTTTCTCAACACTTGATACTATTGATGTTGGGAGTACTTCTTGCAATGCCCCATTGTTTTATCTACTTTCTGTGTTCTGATTATTTCCCTAGTTTCCTCATGTTGGTAACTTCCTATCATGACTACTTCTTGAGAAGAAATACCAAAGTTCTCTAGAGCCCTCAGGACTTTGGGTACTCCTTCGATTTTTGTTCTAATTTCTTTGGTGGTAGACATACCCACCCCTTCCATGGAAGATTTCACTCAGATCCTTTGTCCTTCCTCTCTAGTCATCTTGACATGCTCTTCCATGTAGTCACACTCTTTCTCCATGTGTTTTTGGAGGTCTTATTCTTCTTGTTCATTTTTCCTTTGAAAATGCAATTTGAACTCTTTCCTTTCTTCTTCTAAGAGGTGCAGGCTTCTTCCCCATGCTTCTCTTCCTCTAGGCCAGTCACAGACAATAGTTCTTCCTACCTTGACACTTTAGGGTTGATCATGGGAGCCATCTCTAACTAGTTTGCTTCCTTTTTCCTCTGAGCAAGTTCTACCCTCTTAGGAAGACTAGACATCTCCCTAGCCAACACTTTGTGGATGTCTATCTCTAATGAGTCCATTGAAAATATTTGATTAATTATGTATTATCTTTGATGTAACACAAAATGTCATATCATTTCCAGTTAGTGTATGTTAAGCTCACTTAGGCGATGAAGATAGTTTCCTGTGTCTACCGAGCATTCCAAAGTTTGTGAAGTTCAGAAAACAATGTCTACCAAGTTCACTTGGTCATAAAAATAAATTTTGTAGAAGTTGTGTGTTAATGAAGATCACTCAATTAATGAAGAAAATGTTGAATGGAACCAATGTTAATTGACCTCATTTGGTTTCTAAAGGAACTTTTTGAATATTCAGTGTTAACTGAGTTCACTTGGCTAACACAAGAAAATGGTTTCTAAGTCAGTGTCTACTAAGTAGGGTCAGCTAACAAAGGATTTTCTTGTTTTGGCATATTGAGTTAAATTGTTTTAGTTGTTGTTTCTAGCTGACTGAGGAGATGAATATTAAGTATTCTAAGTTGTATTCAAGCCAACTTGACAATGTGTAAGATATAAATATAAGGGCAAATTGAGGATTGAAAGTGTGGGAATGTAACAAAAGATTTGAAGATGCTTAGAGGAATAAAATTAGAAGGATAAGTGGAATATCCTTGTTGATCTGAAAAGATACATTCAATCAAGGAGGATCAAGTATACAAGCTAGAATTGAGATCTATAATCAAGAATTTTGTTGAATCAAAAATCAAGCCATCTCATTGTTACTTTCTAACCATTGTAACAATGATCTAAATCTCTTAATACAGTTTACTTAACAGCTATTTGTAAATCCTTTAACAAGGTGACATTTCTAGATTGAAGTTTCTAAAGACCTCTAACAAGGCCACTACTAATAGAGTGATTAAATCCTCTAACATGGTCACACATAATAGTGTGTTTTGTAACCTTTAATAGGGTTAGCTCCTAATAGGGTTCACTCCAGAAGAGTGAAAATCAGTAACTAGTTGCAATTGGTAGTTTTTCCTAATTTGGATATCCATGTTAAATATTGGTGTCACTTGTGTTCATGCCATTTCTTTTATTTGTATGAAACTAATTTAATCTGAAGGTTAATCACATTAAGATCAATATATTTAGTTATTATTGAGTTATAATATTTGCTAGTGTAAATTGAGTGCATGTGTGTTTGCCGAGTTATAGCAAAATACAGTTTTGATTTGTATTGATATCTAAGGGATCTAGGAATTATTTTTGTGGTAATTGATTCACCCCTCCCCTCTCATCTACTCCTCTTATATTTCCAACATTTGGTATCATATCTTTTGGTGCTTGCAGAAAATATTTCAAGAACCTAAGCTAAAGATGAGGATGTCTTATAGAAAGGAGATCCCAAAGTTGAATAGAGATAACTTCAAGGCATGCAAAGAACATGAGGTTACACTTGGTAACCATTGGAGATTCAAGGCTAAAGTATCTAGACACTAAATGCAAGGCTCCTAGTAGAACTATAACTATTGAAGAAATTGCAGAGAAGAAGATTCATAATATCATGATGATTGATATTGCTTCATCTCTCAACTATGTCAAATTTGATGAGGTCAAAGATTGTGGAACTGCTTATGAAATGTGGATCAAGCTAAACTCCATCTATGGAGGAGATGAAAATGTAAGGAGAGCCAAAGATAAAAGTCTTAGAGGATGTTTGACCAAATGAAAATGAGAGAGGATGAAAATATTGCAAAATATGTTGAAAGAATCAAAACCAATGTCAATGCTATCAAAGCCTCTAGAGGAACAATTGAAGATGTAATAGTGGTAAGCAAGGTACTTAGAATCCTTCTTCCTATCTATGCAATAAGAGTGTCAATTATTCAAGAAATGAAATGTGAAACAAATAACAATATAACTTTGGATGCTCTTGTTGGAAGATTGAATACATTTGAACTAGATAACCATGATAATTATACTCCTAGTTCTACCAATCTTGAGTCTACATTTGAAGCCAAGGTATCACTTAAGAAGAAAGCTAAAAGATCTAAAAGTGAAAAATATGAAAGTGAAGAGGAAGATAGTTTTGATAGTGATCTTGAAGCCATTGAAGCATTTCTTGCAAGAAGGTATCCCAAAGGCAAAGGAAAGTATAAATGTAAGATTCTTCTAATCTATTTCTCTTGTGAAGAAGTTGGACACATTGTTGCAAGGTGCCCAAATAGAGAAGACAAAGACAAAAAAAAGCACAACAAGTACAAAGGCAAGAAAGATTTCAAAAACTACAAAGAGTACAAGGACAAAGGTAAGAAATCTTGTTTTATGGCTAAAGATTTAGATAGTAGTGTGAAGATGATGAAATGGCTTATATTGTTGTAAAGAATGAATCTAATGATGAAGTAGATAAAATGGCACTTATCTCTCATGTTAGAAAAAATTATACATGGATTATAGATAGTTTCTATTCACATTATATGACTAGTGATAAAAAAAAAGTTGAACACATGGAACATTATGATGGTGGTAGTGTGAGATTTGGGAATAATGAACCTTGTTGCATAAAGGAAAAAGGTCGTATCTCACTAACCAATGAATTTAGATGTAACAATGCTTATTGGGTAGAAGGACTAAAGCATAATCTGCTAAGTGTGGCATAGTTGAATAACATTGGATTCAAGGTAGGATTCATGAATGGGAAAGCCAAACTACTAGATGGAAAGGGTAATTTGGTTGGTTTTGGAAAACAAATAAAAGGAAACCTATTCTACCTAGATCAGTGAAAGTTCATATTTTATTGCTCAAATAAAAGAAAGTTGGTTATGGCATAAAAGGTTGTCTCATGTGAACTTTGATAATTTGGTCAATATAAGAAAAAATAGAAGAATAAGAGGTA